>CM071934.1:9605408-9813910 GCA_016081115.2 Rehmannia glutinosa | reverse complement strand
TATATTTCTCACAGATTCCTTGTCTATTACAAATTCATAATTTGGTAGTTCATCAAAATAACATAAAATAAGATTCAATTATTTCGAGTCCGGTAAGATATAGGATTAGTCGGTAGCATCAAAATATGCATGGCCCATTAGGCGGGGTCATCGTCTAGTTAGGAAAAATATGCGGGAGTGAGACAAAAATTCTGATGGGGGTGGTAGGTGTGTGTGCAAGTGGGGCTTATATTTTATGCGATGAAATCGTTCATGAGTTTTGATCACGAAAGCGTGCAATGACATTTTCATATACTTAATAATTTTATTAATATTATTTAAGCGATCGATCGTCAATCGAATCGAGTTAAGTTGCGCCACGAAAGTGTAGCGTGACTTGGTCGATCCGTCAGTTCATGCTCCGGTTGGTTTGCGCCGCAGTGTGGCCGACCAGAACCACCTCTGACGGAAAGTATCGTCGAAACATCATCTCCCCAACAATTACATATCCCTCACTGCCGATGAGTTGACGCTATCTGGATTGTACAGCGTCTCCACAGTGGAGCCACCCAAGCTCGGAGAAGCGTCGTAATCACCTTGATTATGCCACCGAAAAATCCACGACCCGATCCGCGGACACTCGCGTCATTTCAGGTTGGGAGTTGGGCGATGGAGGCGGTATGAGGCGTAGCCAAGCTACGTCATCTCATCTGTGACTTATCC
The DNA here is from genome assembly GCA_016081115.2 of Rehmannia glutinosa. Taxonomy (NCBI): domain Eukaryota; kingdom Viridiplantae; phylum Streptophyta; class Magnoliopsida; order Lamiales; family Orobanchaceae; genus Rehmannia; species Rehmannia glutinosa. The sequence continues at coordinate 9,813,208 of CM071934.1, read as the reverse complement.
GTTCCATAATCGCGTCGTTCATATCGTCCGGATGGTTGCTCACGAAAAGTGTGGCGGCAACCGATCACGATCGATCGATGGGGCCAAGGCGTGTTCATGAACTGCGCGCGTCCGTTGATTCAATCGATCGGTCATTAACTACGGCATAGATATCGAGGAGTAATCTAAGTAGGTTCTATTCTTGATTCGGTGTATTATGCCAAAGTTCTTTAATAAGGTTCGGATTATGCGGTGAGGTAGTTGCTATTATCATGACAATTAGTCGTTATGAAATCCTGATAATATTCGGATAATAAATTATAAATAAATAAAAATTTTAATTAAATAAAATATTTAATGTTTTATAAATAAACTGAATTTTAAAAGATAAAATAATTCCTATGACATTGGTAAATTTCTATTTTAAAATAAAATATTTTAATTAAAGAGAGAGATTTATGCGGGTTTTAAAATTCCATAAGTTGTGATCCCGGACTCGAAAAAGGGCAAGGTCAGTCCTAATTTTTCTAAATAACTGAAGAAATCATATTTTCTGGGTCTCGGGGTCAAGTTTTCAAAAATTGCAGGTCAGTCCCAGTTTTCTCAATTTATTATTTTGACCGATACTTTTAAAAATGGATATCTCTTAAACCGGAAAAGGTTTTAATGAGATTCTAAGTCTAATAATTTCTTTGGGGTAGTAAGTATGTAGATTAAAAACAGTTTTAAAAAATTTTCAGATTTAGTACCGATTTTCTGAAAATTACATTTTAGCCAAAAGACAATATTTACCGTTAAGGGCTCGTTTCAAGCCCGTTTTTCGTAAATTTGTACTAAAGGTCAGAATATAAATGAAAATAATCTCATAAAGTTTTCGGGATAGTAACTTTCCAGATTTTAAATTTATAGTTTAGCCCCATAAAAGGTTGGAAAATTTCATTTAAGGGTCTAAAAATTCGTATATTCGTATATTTGACCGGAGGGTCCCAATTATTATTATTATTTATATTACAGTAATTCTAGTGTAAATTTCAGAAATTTTTACAGTGGTCCCACAGTTTTGGGTATTTTTCATTTTTGGCCCTATATTTTGTCTTATTTACAAAAGGCCCAAACTCGATTTTGCTCACAAGTCCTCAAGTCAGATTATTGATATGATATATTAAAAGTATTGTTCTCATAATCTAATTATTTGAGCTCATATATAATAAAGGGCACTTTGAAACACACAAAAGCTATTTTCTAAAATCACTTTTGGCTTAATTTTCCATACACATATAAATATTTGAAATTTGCAGAAATGTAAGTGACTGAAATTTCAGAAATATATATTATAAAATAAAAAAACATACATTTATGCCACAAGAAAAAAATATAAGCATACACAAAAGCTATCTTTCTATGTAAAATCACTTTTAACATAAATGTACATACATATATTCTTTTTGGATGAAAATTTTCAGAAATAAAACTAATTTTTTCCAGAAATATAAGTAATATAAATACAAAATATTCATGCTATTTTATTCATAAAAAAATATCATGAGTTTAAAGAAGCTATTACGAGCTTACAGTGCTTTTGGTAAGGGTAGTCTTAGATGGCTTCAAGCTTCCAAAAGTTTCCTCAAGTCCTCTTCCTTCCTTAGGACACCCCTTAAATGGTGATTTAGGGTGTCAAAGTTGAAGAAAAATGGAAGAATAAAAGGGATAATAAAGTATTTTTGGGGCAAAACACCCACACCGGACTATAAAGGCAGGTGCTCCAAGGTTTTACCCTCCAAAATTTCAGAAATTTGACCCTCTTTGTCTTACATCCCTACAAGTCAGATTTCTTAAATGAAGGTGTCAGGAGAAATTAAGCTTGAGTTTAGAAGAATGAATTTGGAGGATTTCATACTGTTCTCAAAAATTGTACCTTGCTTAATGATGAATGAGGTGTTTGCTTGTCTTTTTTTGGAAAAAAAGATATCTAAGTGTGAGTGAAAATGGAGAGCCTTCTCCTCTTATCCTCCTAATGACCGTCCACCCTCTCCTCTTTGTTAAAATTGATCTTCAATTTTCTCATCTTGGGAAGTTGGTTGGAGGCATGCTTGCCTTGGGTAGAAGGAAAAAGATTGTATTCAGGTTATGGGATGGTTTAGCATGCTAGGAAAAGAAGTGGAAGAGTGTGCCCCGGGGAGCACAGGGTGGCTTGTCTTGGATAGGGAAAGGCTTAACATGGGGAAAATGACAAAGTAGTAGGACAAAATTGTTACTCCTTTCCCCCCTTCAAGTGGACGTCCACTCCATAGCAAGTCATCCTCTAATTTTCTTTCTTTTTTTTTTTTTTTTGTTATTTTGCTATTAGAACTCCCACTTATCACATGTCTTACTCCATTACTCCTACATAAGCCCATCACCTTATCTCAATTCTGAGTGATGAAGTCACATATATATATTTGTTAATTTAATCATATAACATAAGTTAGTTAGTAGTATCATTAAAGATAGTTAAAATTAGCAATTATTAAGTTAGGAGATTAAATACATAATAAAAATACTAAGAATAAAAGAAATTAAACTATATTTTATTAATATCAAATTGTGGCGTTTAATGTACGTCTGATATCCGAACTATTACAATTTGATTAATCAAAATATTTTTGAGGTCTCATGATCCATTATCTTGGCAATCAACTTGACTATCGATGCGCCATCTCTGACCCGGCCGGAGTGCTTCTTTTCGGCCTCGTTGTTAGTTGCCGAGCGAAGCGCGCGACCGGGCGTTAAATTTGAGTTTTGGATCGATTATCACGATCCTGCCCCTTGCGACTGCGGTGAAAAAGAAAGATCCCAACGAACAAACTCCTTCTGGTCTTCGATCATATCTAGGCCCAGATTGAAGAGGTAAATTCGGTGACAAAATCGGCTAATGCTTGTCCTTTGATTGGTCCGTGGCTCGTATGAGATGTCAAATTGGCTGAACTCGACGACACATTTAATTATCGGCCAGTATCACAATTGATAGGCTGCTTGATAGATAATTAGTGATGCCGCAATCTTATGCTCCATAAAATATGGGCCAGACTTACAGTGAGATAACAATGAATACGCCAAGAAACTTCTCCATACGGGGATATCGGAGATTGGCATCGTGTTTGCCACGGCTTGTATAGTAAGCGAGGGTGTTGGATAGAAGAGTTGTCGACACGATAAGTACCCGGTGACAGCGTACTCTCTAGACGCAAGATATAAATACAAACTCTCACCCGACTTGGTTTTGCGGTAGGATTGAGGCTAAGTGTTACTTGAGCGATTCGAAAGGCGACTTGCGTTTGCTCGGTCCATTCAAAGTCCTTATTTTCTTTATTATTTCAAAAGAAAAGTTTACATTTGTCCATGGATCTTGAAACAGAGGTGGTTTAGGAGCTGCTTCGCCTGTTAGACTTTGCTTTTTAATTGAATTAGGGGTTTGAGATCGATTATGGCTTTGGTTATCTAAGTTGGCTTCAATTCCTTTGACAAACCATATAGCCCAAAAATTTGCCAGGAAACCTGAGGTATATTTTTCGGGTTTAACATCATCTTATACTAGCGCAAAATTGCAAACATTTTATTAAGATCAACAAGATGATCGGATATGTACAAAGGATTTCACTAGCATGTCATCTACATAGACCTCTATGGTATGACCTATCAACTCGCCGAACATTTTTATTGACTAACATTTGAAGATCACCGGCGTTCTTGAGTCAAATGGCATCATTTTTATAACAATAGACCCCGCAGTAGGAAAGAATGGCGTGTTTTCTTCATCGATGCGGATGCATTCGGATCGATTGTAGCGAATACGTCCATAAAGCTCATGAGCTCGTGGCGGCCGTGGCGTCCACCATGTAGTCTATGTTGGGTAAGGGGTAGCTATCTTTTCGGGCACACTTTGTTGAGGTCGGTAAAATCAACACGAGAACACCATAGTCAATTGCTCTTTTCACCAAGCGGGGTTAGCCGCGAGGATAAATGCTTTATGAATTGATTATCCGGCAAGCTTAGTGACTTGACCTCGGGCGACACCTATCGGGCGAAGCTTGCGTGCTTTTTGTATAGCGAGGTGGAATGTAAGGTCGATGTTTAGACGGTGGCAAGTGTGCTTAGGATCGATACCAGGCATATCGAGAATGTGTCCCTTGAAAACATCAAGGTTGTTTCCAAGGAATTCAATTAATTTCGACACGAGCGACTCTTGGAGGTCGTGGCAATTCGCGATTGGCGTCCCCGTGTTGCTTATCGACATCTACTATGTCGATTTGTTTCAAACTCTACGTGTTTCCTCTTTTTACTCTGCCTCTCTCTTTTTATATAAGGGCAATTCTCCTCAAGTGCGGTTTTCCTTGATCTCGGCTCGATCTCGGTCACGGGTTCTTTCTGGTATGCCGGAGGCCGACTTAAAGTAGTGGCCATTTCACCTTGCTCGGGTTGAGTTTCTTCCCGAGTCATCTTCATTATCTCTTAGACTTATCTCTCTCCATTACATTGATATCGGCGGGTCGGAGTTTGAGAGAACATTAAAGTGATTCCTCGGTTTTCCTTTGTGGATGAGCTACTCCATTCGGAGTTGGGAACTTTATACATAAATGATATATAGAGGCAGTTTGCTTTTTAGATGATATAGCAACGACCTCCCGATGATTGCATTGTATTCGGAGTCGGCATTAATAATTTTAAATGTGGTGATGACAGTCCGCATGCACTCCACTCTGCCCCTTGTCTCCGGATGGCGGGTCTCTTTCTCCGGCGGGATAATTCTCCTACGAAACCCGAGATCTATCATTACATAGCCGAATATAATTTGTCATCCACATTGAGCCTCTGAAAGCTCGGATGTAGATGATTGGCGAGTAGCTACCTGAGCTAATAAAATTTTGTGCACGAGAATGCCCAGAATAGGTGTTGTGGCGACCAGGGGTTAGAACTCAGAATGGGGGTGCACCACCTGATCGGCATCCGTGTCGGAAAAGGCAATGCTACCCAGGTTGGTTGGCCTTCTCGGATTTTGCAACCCGAACTTGTCTTTCTGCATGGCGGCTTCACAATGTCGATCTTCCTTTTTCGATTAGAGTAGTTGTCTCGACGCATTGGTGTTTATCCTGTTGGTGTTAGATATCATCGAATTTCTCGTCCCTGGTTTCGTTCGCGCGAAGCGGCGAGCGGTCCCGATGTAAGTTTCCGGATTTTTACCCCGAGGGAGCGAGTCGAAGGTGGTGGTGGTAACTCGTGGACGTCTCCGCAAAGGCGGCCCTTTTATCTTATGCGTATTATTTCCACGATAAGGTCGACACTCATTCGTCTCGTGCCACTACAGTGTTTGTGATAAGAACAATACCTTGAGCATCAATTTGGCGGGATCCGGCCCCTTAAAGGGCCAGTTTGGTGGTAGCAAATTAAGACCCTGTATTTCATTCCATATAGCCGGAAGGAGTGTGAGTGATGGCTCAAAGCTACCTTTAAAAATAGTAGGCAAGTGCACCTATCATTTTTATAGTATAGATTATTGGTTAGTCACAGTGTCATTCCCACGAGGATTGTAATTACTAATAATTACCGTCTTTTTGTTATTTAATCTAACAATTTTCAGAGTTTTGTTTGATGAAAAAGGAAAACAAATTATAAATTGTAAAAATGAAGAAAGATTTGTAAAATAAGAAATCAAGAGATAGAAATGTGTTTGAATGTAAATCCCTACAGAATGTTTTGTGATTTGACAAGTTAAAAATACAAAGTAAGCCCTTAAGCAAAAACCAACCTCTTTTAATAAAATCTCATGTCTTGTGGACCGTAGAAATTCCCAATTTAAGTTAAACCCTTTCTCAAGGCGAAAAACTTCTAATCTCGAGTTGATTAAGTGAAATCTCTTTCTAGTTAAAACCCCAGAGACAACATTATAACGATTTGTGAATTCCCATATTAGGTTTGACCGTAATCCGAAGATTTATGTCGTCTATATCTAGGATTGCATGCAACTCTTTTCACTTATATAGGTTCTATTTCACCATAAATCTCTCGATTTCGGGATGAAAAATAAACTTCAAATCAATATTGCGCATATATTAATTCGAATGAACGAAGCATAATATAAGTGAATCACACAAAATATGAAGATTTTATTAAAAACATACACACCTTAATCACAAAATCCATTCTAGAGTTCATTACATTCAAACAACATGAGTTTAGCTAAACATGGCTTTGATAAAAAGAGTATACTACACAAGATGATTTGAATAAAATGAACATGGTGTACTTAGCTCTTATTCAAGACCAATACAAGACTTCCTCCTTGGTTGATGATGTTGAGCTCAAGCCTTCTCCTTTAATGCTCTTCAACTTCCAACTCTACCTCTCTTTTCTTCTCTCAATGTATTTTCTTTTTAACTTAGAGAGAATGAATCAATGAATATACCATGAATGGAATGATTCCCCAACTCATACTCTTGGCTTTTATAGACATTATTTTTGTGCAAGAACACATTAATAATGCCATCCTTTTGTTAAACAAATGCTCGATTCATTGTTGGGTTCTTGAATTCTTGTATTCAAATGATAATTGAAGGAATATGGGGACATGTTGTAGCAAAATAGGGTGTTAAATGTGTACAAAAGTGGTCAAAAAGCTTGGTTGGTGAGTTTTCCATAATTTTCGCATGGAAAAGTTGCAAAAAAGTCCCCGAACACGGCCCGTAATCGCGGAAACACGCCCGGGTGTCTTCTTGAAATTTCTTTGAAAATTGGTGCGACATGAAATTTCTTTGAAAATTGGTCGACATGGCCATGTTGTGCGACATGGCCGTGTGGTGTTTCTGACCATGCCGTGTTGAAGTCTGTCTAAGCCTAAAAATTGTGATTTTTGCCTGTTTGAACATGGTCGTGTTGCCCAGGCACCCCGCCGTGTTGGACCAAAAGTCTCCAAAATGATACGTTTAGCTTGGGATTTCGGCGCTTTTGCATCCTTAAACTCCCGGTATGTTTTGACATGAATCCGTGGTCGAAATTCACCAAAATTAGCCGAATGGTCAATCTACACCAATAAAAGCGCCTCACAATAGTATAAACAATATACAATCAAAAACTAACAAAAGTAACAACAAAATAACTCAAATTCTACTCAAATATACATATAAAACATGCATAAAAGATACTTATCAAACCACCTCCAACTTTGAACTTTGCTTGTCCTCAAGCAAAACATAATATCAAAAGAGGGATTGATAAATCACAACACACAATTTTTTTCAACACATTGAACCTGGCGGTCAAGTTCTTAGCCTTCTCACCCGAATTAACCATTGATAAAAAAAACATTATTTTGCAAAGCGATCGATTGTCAAAAATAGTAATATCGGTAGGCATTATTGAGACTTGAAATCATTACTCCACAAATATTGATAGTTATGAACAACTTCAATTCAATAATCTATGAAAATCAAAGAACTAAATAGATCTTTGTAGTTAGCCTACTAGTTATATAACCAAGCTTCGTGAACTTTATTGGGATGAGAAGTCAAGGAGTATACATTTCCCTTTTTTTCGTTCTTTTTTTTAGGACCTTTGAGCGTGCTTCCCCCAGGTTTAAATTTTGAATTTCTGTTCAAACCCTCTAGGGTGGTTTCCATACTCATATTTGTGTCGCCGTTTTTCGTAAAAAGACAAACATGGGGCTCATGAATGATCCTAATTACTAAGCAACAAATAGAGGAGTATAACCTCGTTTGGTCCATTTTTTCTTCTTTTCTTTTTTTTCATTTTCTCTTTCTCTTTTTTTTATTCGCAAGCTTGGTTTAACAACTAGTTAACGCTACTAAATCACGAGTTCTCGAGGCGTTCATAGCGCTAGGTATCGTCGTATATGCCTTAACACATCAAGTATTTATGGTGTTAGAAATCTCATCAAAATTTTGCTGCATCCACGTCAATCTATCTAGACAATCAATTGCTCACATTGAAAACACAAATTAACAAGTTAATGTAGGTATAATTGGGCAAGTTATTGACTATGAAACATTCAATTTGTTAAAAAAATAAAAATCACATCTCTCACAAACAAGCATACAAGCATTAGAAAATGTTATTGTACCCACCTCCAACTTTTAAGATTCACATTGTCCTCGATGTGAAAGAAAAATGGGCAAACACACACCAAACACTCAAAAAGCAAAGAAATTAGAATGATATAAAAAGAGGTGGAAAAAGAAAAATACGACCTTACTACAATAGTGGAATCGGTGTTGGCGATCATTGGGTTGTTTTGGTACGGGACCTTCAGCGGCATCTTCATACCTAATCAAAGTTAAGTAACACACTTTCGAATACCGTGAAATCTCAAACATTCCCGATTAGGACAACGAGAAGAAGCTCAAGAGTTTTTTTTTAAGATTTGAAAATGACTCTAAGGACTTATGATTATTTTGAAAGAAAATAAAATAAAATAAATAAAAATAAATAAAAATAAATGGAAACAATTGCACACAAACATCGGGTTGCCTCCCGGTTAGCGCGACTTTAACGTCGTATAGCTGGACTATGTCACCTAAATGTGAAGATTTAATCGGCGGAACCTTGAACTTATGAAAATCCTTAACATCGCCACCTAAGTCAAATCTCAAACAATTTACCTTGACGGTCCCATTTTTACGCACGACATCTTTAAATATGAACTTTTACTGAGCAACACTACCTTTGAACATCACATGTTTTTCAAGGGTTTATTAGATGGTGTATCAAGCAAAAGATCATTTTTCCCAATCAAGTTTATAGGAAAACAAGTATCATCTATATGATTTTTCAAGGGAATTTTAAAGATAACTTGTTCACTCCTACAAAATAAGTTTTCCATCATGCACATCAATGAGAGATTTTGCGGTAGCCAAAAATGGACATCACAGAATTAAGGGAACTTCTATATTATCATGCATGTCAAGAATAACGAAATCATTTGGAAACACGAATTTATCAATCTTGGTAACACATCATGAATAATACCTCAGGATGTTTAATCGATTTATCGGCTAATTGAATGTCCGTCTAATAGGTTTAAGTTCACTAATCGCGTCTTAAATGTTTCATAAGACATCACATTGATATTAGCTCCCAAGTCGGCTAGTGCTTTTTTATCAGCGGGTAAACCATCAATTGTGCGAGGGATAATAAAGCTTAGGACCATTAAATTTTTGTGGTAGTTCATTGGAAGGACATTTATCATTCAATTGCACATTTGATAATTTGTTAAGCTTATTTTCACTAAAAATGATGTCATTAAGATCCCTAACATGCTTTGAAGGAGGGTCAACAAATGGAATATTGGCATGTAATTGTTTGAAAGAATCAAAGTACTTACCAAATTTGTCCTCCTTCTATCTTCTTCGGTTAGACTTGTAATGAGGATCTTGGGCTTGTGTTCTGCAACCTCCTTTTTCATGAGCTTTTCTTTGGGCATGTCATCCTCCACGTATTTACGCATGGCGACATTGGCATAATCATGCTCATGTGGAAAAGCTGATGGTGATTGCCTTTACGTGTTCCTTGGGTTTGGCTCGATTACCGGCAAAATGTCTTGTGGCCTTTCGGAAATCATCTTCACAATCGGCCTGTTGGTTTTCAGATTATGGATAGATGCCTCTTGATTTCTCAAGGATGTTTCCACCGCACTTTGGAATCGGGTATCTGGTGATTGCACAAACTTTGTTATAAGATCTTCCAAGTTAGGCTTACCTTGATTTTTGAAATCCGGGGAGACGTGTGTAGATCGGGATTGGGATTAGGTCGTGGTTGGCACTTGATTTCCCTGACCAAAATTAGGATGTTGTCGCCACCCGAGGATTATATGTGTTGTTGTAAGGATTACTTGGGTAATTTGCGCCCGATTCCCAATGTAATTAGCATGTTCGGCGTGAGGTATTGTGTGTGGCAGTCTGATGATTATGCAATCCTCCATAGGATTTCACAAGATAAAACATGCGGTGGTGGTGGTTTAGGAGGCATTTTGCTAGATCGTCGATCTTTTGGGTCAAAACTTCGACTGTCTAATTTAGTGTAACCCTTTGCATCGACCGCATTATAAACACCGATGTTACATTAGGTTTACCACGTGCACGGTTGCCATTGATAGCCATTCATGGCCATTCCTTCTATGAGATCTTGGGCGGCCGGGTGTTTTATTGTTCAACGTTCCCCGGCCGCCGCATCAATCATTTGTCTTATTGGTGAGTAGCCCGTTGTAAAATGTTTGGACTTGCATCAAATAGGAAGACCATGATGTGGGCATTTCGCAGCAATTCTTTGAATCTCTCCCAAGAGTGTCGTACAAGGTCGTCATCTTATTGAGTGAATGAAGAGATTTCATTCCTCAATCGTGCGGTTTTGGCGGTGGAAAATATTTCAAAAGGAACTTTTAGGCCGTGATGTTCACGTTATGTCGTTCCCTTTGGCAAAGTATTTAGCCATTGTTTGCTTGATCCCCAGAAGAGTAAATGGGAATAGGCGTAAACGGATGGCATCATCGAAGACTCTATTTATTTTGAAAGTATCGCAAATTTCGAGGAAATTTGCGATATGATATTGGATCTTCGTCCGGTAAGTAGTCAAATTGAACAAATTGTTGCACCATTTGAATGACATTCGGTTTGATTTGAAATTATTGGCTGCACCTTGGCGGGCACTTACGATCTAGCGATGTACGAGTCCATAGATGGCTTAGGCGTAGTCGTACATGGTTCTTTGTTGTTCATCCGCCATATCGGGATCTTTGCCTTCGTTAGTATCCTCGCCGTGGTCTGTGCTAATACTTTCCTACGTGTTGCTTCTGCAAGCGGTCTCGTGACTTCCAAATTCGGCGACGAGTAGGCATGCGGCTGCGGTAAATAAGGAGGATAAGTATAATCCAAGACTTACAAAGATAGATACCTAGAAAGACAAATGATGAAAATAAAAAAATGATTAAATTAACAAAAAAATAAGGTGTTCTTAATATTACAATCCCCTTAACGGCCCAAAAACTTGATGGCTCAAAAGCTACTCTAGAAAAGCGTAGGCAAGTGCACTGTCGTTTGTAGTATAGATTATTGAGTATCAGTGTCATTCCCACGAGGATTGTAAATACTAATAATTACCGTCTTTTTGTTATCTAATCTAGCAATTTTCGAGTTTTGTTTGTTAAAATGGAAAATAAAAAATAGAGAATTTAAAATAATCGCAACTTACAATAAATAAAAATAGATTGTAGAATGAGAAATCAAGAGATAGAAATATGTTTGAATGTAAATCCCTCTAGAATGTTTTTGTGATTCAACAAGATAAAAATTCAACCATAACCCCTTAAGCAAAAACCAACCTCTTTTAATAAAATCTCATGTATCTTGTGGGAGTAGAAATTCGATTTAAGTTAAACCCTTTCTCAGGCGAAAAACTTCTAATCTCAAGTTGATTAGCGAAATCTCTTTCTAGTTAAAACCCCCAAGACAACATTATAACGATTTGTGAATTCCCATATTAGGTTTGACCCTAATCACGAAGATTTATGTAGTCTATATCTAGGATTGCATGCAACTCTTTTCAACTTATATAGGTTTATTTCACCATGAATCTCTCGATTTCCCAGGATGAAAAATAAACTTCAAATCAATATTGCGCATATATCAATTGAATGAGCGAAGCATAATATAAGTGAATCACACAAAATATGAAGATTTTATTAAAAACATACACACTTGCAATCACAAATCCATTCTAGAGTTCATTACATTCAAACCTTTATGAGTTTAGCTACACATGGCTTTGATAAAAAGTATACTACACAAGATGATTTGAATAAAATGAACATGGTGTACTTAGCTCTTATTCAAGACCAATACAAGACTTCCTCCTTGGTTGATGATGTTGAGCTCAAGCCTTCTCCTTTAATGCTCTTCAACTTCCAACTCTGCCTCTCTTTTCTTCTCTCAATGTATTTTGCTTTTTAACTTAGAGAGAATGAATCAATGAATATACAATGAATGGAATGATTACTGACTCATACTCTTGGCTTTTATAGACATTATTTTTGTGCAAGAACACATTAATAATGTCATCCTTTGTTAAGCAAATGCTCCGATTCATTGTTGGGTTGGTGAATTCTTGTATTGAATGATAATTGAAGGAATATGGGGACATGTTGTAGCAAAATAGGGTGTTAAAGGTGTACAAAAATGGTCAAAAGCTTGGTTGGTGAGTTTTCCATAATTTTCGCATGGAAAAGTTGCAAAAAAGTCCCTCGAACACGGCCGTATCGCCCGCACGCCATGGCGTCTTGCTTGAAATTTCTTTGAAAATTGATGCGACATGGCCATGTCGTGCGACACGGCCAGGCCATGTTATGCGACATGGCGTGTTGTGCGTTTCGACCAGGCCGTGTTATGCGACCGCGGCCCAGGCCTTGACCGAGTCTGTCTAAGCTTTAAAAATTGTGATTTGTTGCCTGTTTGAACATGGCGTGTTGCCGACACCCCTGGCCGTGTTGGACCAAAAAGTCTCCAAAATGACACGTTTAGCTTGGGATTTCGGCGTTTTGCATCCTTAAACTCCCAGTATGTTTTGACATGAATCGATGGTCGAAATTCACCAAAATTAGCCCGAATGGTCAATCTACACCAATAAAAGCGCCTCATGAGTAGTATAAACAATATACAATCAAAAACTAACGAAAGTAACAACAAAATAACTCAAATTCTACTCAAATATACATATAAAACATGCATAAAAGACCACTTATCGGTGAGTCAAAGCACTCCTCAGCAGCGCAACCTCGACTCGCACTTCTTGAGTACGATTTATACCTAGTGGTCGGGTTCTCGGAGAAAGGCTTGAACCCTTCGCGAGCTAGAAGAAGATTCCTTTTTACCATCCTTCTTGAGCCCCTGTTTTTACGCTCAAGAGGCGTTGGTGGCCATGGCTTCTTCGGCGCGATATGGCGCTCTGCGAATGAGGAACTCTAAAAAGTCGCCTCCAACTCGTGAATAGAATAATTTAAACCAGGTTTCGGGAGGCGAGCCCGGCCATAGCCACAATCGATCAATTGCATCATCAGGGGCAGACTACATCTCTCGTCTTGCTTGTTGAGCGGGCTATATAACTATTCAAAGGCTCATCCTTCCTGTTTTATATTGACAATGGAGTCTTTAGGCGCAACCACGAACCTTGGGCGTGAGGAAGTGAGTGGTGAATGCGGGCGCCCGGTCGCCCTAAGACCGAATGGAACCTGTGGGAGGATCATGAACCATCGATGGGCCGGTCTCCTAGAGTCAGCGGAAATGCTCTGCACGAGGATAGCGTCTTTGGGGCTATATCTGAGTTCCTTCCATGCTAAGTACTTATGGACATGTGTTGTCGGGTCGGTCTCCCGTTCTCTGAGGCCGATCCGGGGCACCTTAAACTTTCTTGGGAGAGGGGTTGACAAAATGCGGGGAGCTGACAGCGACCACGACAACTGGGCCGCCCGTTACAAAGTTTGGCCTCACGATCGCGAATATCATCGGGACTCTCTTCTAACTCGTCAAGCGATGACATAAACCAATATTTACGCTTCCCGCTCATTCGTTAGGAATAGGGTCTGAGCTTGGTTGGCCTGCCGTCTCTCTCCTCGGGAGCGAGTCTAGAAATAATCGATTGAGCGGGACGAATGGGATCGAGTACCAAGGGACATCACGAACACCAAGCGGGCCCAACGTGGGCGTGGGAGCAGCGGAGGTCGACTACCCGACTTTGCTCTCGGCATCATCACGTGGGTTGTCTCATATCACGCTACTACCGCGTTGTTCGTTATGGGAGGCTGACTTCTTGATTTTCGTTGTTAGGAGTCTTTGGGACACGGGGATTGGCATTTAATGGAGGGTTAGGTTGGTGAGTATTTACGGGAAGTGGAGGTTGTATTTGCGGGCGCTCGCAAGTGTTTGAGAAATAAGTTGATTCATTCTTCCGGACAAACATAGGGTTAGCGAATAGGTGAGTGAAAGGAAGCAAAATCGCTCTCCTTGCTCGATCGGGGCACGCGATGCGGCCATTAGTGTTACGGCGGTCGGTGGTTACGAGGTGGGCCCTCGATTGCACGCGCGTTTCGAGATGTCGACTCATGCTTTTAAGGAAAATAAAACTAAGTTACCTTAAGCGACATGGCTTAAGTAGTGGAAAGTACATTTGGACCAAGGCAGGCCCTCCTTACAGCGCCGATTTGTTGTGAGCATTTTGGGCCAACAAGGAAAATATATGACAAAGCTAGTACGTGGAAATGAAATAAACTCAAAGATAGGGCTAATTTTGCCTTTTTATATCGAAAGCCAAGCATAAAGTTTACAGTCGGTTATCTTTTCTGTTTGGAGCTTTTACAAGTATTTTTTGATTATCTCTCTTGTCTATTCTAATAAATGAAGCTGTTATTTATAACCATATCATTAGTGGGTTTTTAATCATTATTACATCTAACACTAGAGTGATTACAAAGGGACACGTGTCATTCTCTCAACATGCATGTTGCCAAGTATTTTGGCACTTACCGACTCACGCTTGTTATTATCTTTGACAAGTGGCGGTTTATTGTGCTAATGGGACACTCAACCTTCCTTATTGGGTGGTTATCCTTCAAATCTCCGCCACAATTGTGCATGGCGAGCGAGCTCACCGTGCCACGTCATGGGCTCGGCTGCGGCGTCATCGGCTCGGTGCTTGTTGTCCGCGGACCCCACCATTGCCGGTGAATGGCCACGTCGAGTAATTTGTTGCGGCTCGACTCGGGTATCATCACTAACTATAAAATAATTTTCTTTTTCTCCACTAGCGAAACATATATACTATTTCCGTATAATAACTAAGCACTACAATTCACTTATGAGATTCATATAATATTTGTAGGGTTTTCAATAGAGTTGAAAATCGCTATAATTAAGCTGTGATAATAAGTTTTAACTTAATTAGACTCAATCACTTTGTTGGAATTTTTTAGAAAAAGTATGTTATCTATTATTTTTGTAAAGTTCATAGTAATAACCCCATTTTCAAATTTTGAGCCGCAACAATTTTTGTTTCCTTTTGTGCAGCCTGAGCCTGAAAACCAGATTCATATCACACATTCACACTTCTCATTTAACTATAAATTTGTTCATTTAGATTAAATTGATTTCTCCTTTATGATCTAATGTGGACTCTCTCGAGAAAAAAAATAAAAATAAAACAACTGAGCTAACAAATTGTGCATATAAATTATGATTAAAAAACGAAAGTTGATTTTCATACTAATAATAATTAATAGCACCCGTTAAGTTTTCCCCAAAAAAGGGTAGCACCCATTAATATGCGAATCTTGATAATCACTTTGGGTTAGCTGGGCTTATTATATTTAGTCAACTTAAATGATTTGTCTTTTTTTCTCTTTAAAATCTATGTAATAAAATCTCGAGCACTTGAGATGTCGCGGCGCTCATTTCGCCTTTGTCAACATTTGTGGAATTATTATATAGTTATATCTCATTCTTATCAACAAGGGCATAATAATTTAACCGATCAAAAAACAAAAAAAATAACAAGGGCATAATTTAAACGTGTCGCAATATAAGTGGCATTTGGGATTAACGACATTGGGAAGTTCCGTCGAGCTGTGCTGAGTGCCTGAGCACTAACAACAAATATTGGACGAGGAAACTTTTCAATAGATACCCATTTACAATAGGTTATGTTAATCATTTTCTTATCACATTTATTTTTAGTACAGTTACGAGTGAAAAAGAAAATGGAATTAATGGTTTATCTTAATAGAATTGATGATACCAGTGGTGGCAACAAGTTAGTACGTGGCCATTCGGCTCATACCTATGTGGGACCCACGGGACAACATAGACCGGCGATAGCGTCGGCCCGATCGGGCTAGTGACTGGCACGGAGTGGGCTCGGCTCGCTCGGGTACAATTATGTCGGGAAATTTGAAGGATAACCATCCGATTAAGGAAAGTTATAAAGTGCCCCATTAGCATAATGAGCGCCGCATCGGCATAACAACAAAAATGAGTCGACAAGTGACAAATCTTGGCTAGCATGCATGTTAAGGAAAGGACATGTGTCCCTTTGTGTCAGTCTAGTATTAGGTGTAATAATAATTAAAAACCCACTAATGAGATGTATATAAATAGGCCTCACTTATGAGGAAGAAGACAAGAGAAATAATAGAAAAACTTTTGTAAAAGTCAATGTAAAAAGCCTAACCCGACCGGAGATTTTTACGCTCGGCATCTTATATAAAAAGGCGAAATTAACCCTGTTTTTTGAGTTTATTTACAATTCCACGTATTAAAATCTTATTGTATCTTTCTTGTTGGCCAGAAGCAGCCCGTCAACAAAAATAAGGGATTAATGGATTATATGCGTATATATAGTACGTATATATAATAATGAAACGAATCCTAAGATTATTGATTCTTTTGTTAGTCGAAAGACTGACAAGAACCTTCACATGTATTTTGCAATTAAGTAAATACTAAATGGTTGTTTATGTAAAATTATTGGATCACGCCCCTATTGTTGATAAATTTTATATGTTTGTACCGAATTTCTTTATTAAAATAAAAAGAAAAACTTATGTTTAGAGAGTGAAATTTATGCTAGTAGTTAGCGGCATCTCAATTCTCTCTCTCTCTCTCTTTTTTTTTTTTTATAAGCTCGGCATCAGGACTACATCCCTATCGTGGGACAATAGTTCGATCCTCATTGCTATCGTCAAAGTAAAGCGCGACATCTCAATTCTCAAGTCACGAGTCACCTGTCAAAGTGTGTAACAACTAATGTCTAACTTATGTGAGTTGGATAAGATCAAATTAAGTCTATCAACTTTAATTGCTTACTCAAGTTTTTGCATGGCAGCAAGATAAAATATCTTCTTTTTTTTTTATACAAAATTTCATGTTCTCGTATGACTAATTCATAGGAAAGCAACCCTAGTGGAAGCAACTTTGGTATCTCAAAAACTAGCTCTCATGTCTCTAATATCCTCAACTGTAACGATGAGTCGTCCCACAAGTGATTGCGTCATCTTGGATTCCCCTCTATCTAGTCGTGATTCCCACCGAGATTTCTCCACCCCGCACACTCCTGCCATCGTACATCGGAGGCTCGAACTCCTAACCTCTAAAAGAAAGGTCAAGAGTTACCTCACTTGTGACTAGATTTGTCAAAAGTTTGGGCCAAGGTCGGCCCGTAAACTCAGGAGCTTTTGGGAAAAAATCGGGCCCAGCAAATATTGGCCGGGCCGTTGATTTTGGAGCCGAGGCCGACTGTCAGTAGGGCTTTGAGGCGACATTTTTGGGCTTAGGATATTAAAGCTCGGATAAAAAATACCAGTTTGGTGTGGTGGTCCCATTGGGGATTGCTTGAAGTGTGACTCTACTTGTGACTAGGGCTCTGAGGATCATTGGCAAGAGAAAAGATCTTTGCTTAAGACTAGTATTGTTATGGGAATATAATAGATGATTAAATCGATCTTGTTATGTTTTTTCTATCAAATAATTCAAACCATTACAAGGAATGTAAGGGATGGTTGGAGTTTGAACCACTTATCTCACATCTTGTTGGAAATTGCTTTTGACCCATATTTGACCAAATTATTTAAGTGGATTCTATTTATGTAAAATAAAAATAAATTAGATAATCACAATCTACATTATAGTATTTTGATTCCAAAAAGGTCAAAAATAAAAATGGAGTTACTATATATATGAAAGAGTATACAATAATGATGTGTTTGGTAAATCAAATACCATGGTCTAAGAATCAAACATTATGATTAGTTGATAATATTAGTATTAGTTGGAAAGTTTACGAAAGATTCCAAGTAGATGAGATAAACATTTAATTTTTTTTGAAATAATTTCGCGTAAATGAGAAATTAATGCATAAAGTAAGTTATTTAAATACACATTAAATGGAAATATGAAATTGTGAGAATGTGAATAGTCACATTCCACATTGGAAATAATGAGCAAATTTGGCTACCTTGTATAGAATTTCACCAATAATTAATAAAGAATAATCAAGTGAAACTCCTTATGATGAACTATAATAGGCGAGTTGATTTTGACTAGCTTTGAGCTTGCTCGAGGAGCACCAAGGGCGTCTTTATTCTCTTAATTAGAAGGAGCAGTCGACAATGTAGATCGTCCCGTAGCAAAAGGTCGCATCAAGTCTAAAAGGACACTCGAAATTCTATAAATAGAACCCCCTGGATGTTCTTTAGTCACACCACTCGATAGCAAAAATCGCATATTGTCTCATCTTCTTTCTTTTGTAATTCGAAAAATTTGAATCAATATTTTGGTAGTTGGATTTTAAGTTTTGCGAGTTCTAACTCAAATTTGAAAGTCATTATATTTTATATACGATTGCCTAGAGCAGTGAACACTTGTATGAAATAATTTTGTCTTGCGGAGGAGAATTTGTTTCTTACCTCGACTTCACATCTGTCCTATTATTTTGGCGATTTCAAGAAAACCAAATACACGCAATTAACACCTCTTATAGGTGACACCAAGATAACCTCTCCTAGTGGGACATGGTAAATCGATCTTATTATTGATAAACTAGTTTTTTTTTTTTTTTACAAGGATATTAATTCAATGAAAGTAATGGATATTGATTAATTTTTTTTATTTATATGCAAAATGGTAATCTAATAAATTATTTATTTTACACTCAACTTAAAAGTTAAAAGTAAATGAATAACCTAGCGAAATAGACAACTAATAAAATCTAAATGTCAAATAACTATATACATATAATCCAATATTAAATTTAAAATCCCTACTAAAAAAACCTCACCCCATATATATCGTGGGCTTGTGGCCAAATTCAATGTTATATTTTTATTTGGTTTCTAATGTACTCAGTCAATTTTTGACTAACTTATAATAATTAATTAAAAAAAAGATTGGACCTATCACGTTGAATCCTGATTTTGAAAACAATGCTTGGAGACATCAATTAGAGGTCCCTATGTTTAGCTGTCAGCGTCTTATCCATTTGACGAGATTAGTCAGTCTTATTTATGTAAGATTTTGGTGAGCCAACCTATCTAATAATTCAATACTTGTAGTTTACCATGTGACATATACCATGCTTATTTTTAATAGTTATAGTTTACTCATTTGTTTCTTTATATACAGTGACGAGGCCACTTAGGGGCCAAGGGGGCAAAGGGCCCCCTGAAATTTTCAAAAAATAATATGGGTATTTTGGTACTTTCAATTTTAATCTTAAAATAAATATAAAAATAGGAAAAATAGAAAAAAGTCTTCAATTCCTTCATTCTTCACTACAAGAAATCCCTTCCCATTTGTTAATCTTGAAAATTGAGTCTTGGTAATTTTTTGTTTCTCAAAATTTTGAACATTTTCTTTTCTTTCCACCATAAACTTGGCTCGAATTTTTTTGCACTATTCTCTTGCGTCTCTATTTGTCTTTTTAGGGATGATTTATGGTTAATTTTCAATTTTTTTTTTAAAGAATTCAATATTGGAAATGAGTTATTGAATGACCGTTTTGTAACACACATTGAAGTAGATATTTTTCGAAATATTAACAATAAAGCTATTATGCAACTATGTCAAAATATGAAGAACATAATAGATGTTATGATATATTTGATGTAAATTATGTATTTATTTTTAATATAGATTTTTAAATGGTCTTATTTATTTTTTTATTTTTATTTTATTTTTATTTTTAATATTAAGATGCATGAATTAATACAATGACTTTATCAAAATTGGTATTTATTTATAGTTTTATTTTTAGAGTTGATGTATTTTTCTTCATCTTTATTCAATGTTAGTTAGGTCCATTGTTCTAAAAATGGCTAAGCGATAGGCAAGCGCCTGCGGGAGTTTGAGCGGGGTTAGACATGGTCTAATTTGAGAGAAATATAGGCGGACAAATGACACTATAAATAGGGATTTGAGAAATTTGAAACAAAGATTTTTAGAACGATAATTGGGCCCCTAAACAAAATTTCACGACTTCGTCATTGTTTATATATATAATATAAAAATACTTTGTTTCCTTAGGCGCTAAGCTTACTTTCAAAGAAAGATACTAACTTGAGAGCGTTGAGACTTGGAGGGATATATTCAGATTAACACGACTTTGCCCCATTGGCCATTACTGTCATATATTAATATTATTATTATACTTCTTGATAAATAATATTATGTTCCTATGCTTAAAAACTCAAACCCGAGCTAAGATTCTCAAATTCTTTTAAAAGCATAACCAATTATCTGGAATAGTTTTGATTTATTTTGCAACATTATGAGTAATTTAAATGCATATATATGTATAAATTTACAACATGGTACAGTTTTCTACCAAATGGTAAAATAAATAATTATGACTTATGAATAGTACTCCACAAGGGAAAAGGTGGAGGTGGTTTCCCCTCCTCGTCTCGGATATACTACATGTGGGGTCTTGTGCGGACTTGGAAATTATCGAACTTAGAATCGATATCCGGACCGAAAGATTTCCGAACCGAAAATATTCGTTGATTTTTGACTTTTCCCGAACCGTACCGTCGAAAATATTTATGGACGGTTCTAGAGATTTTTAAATACCCGTGCATCGGAACGTGCATCGAACCGCTCCAAACCGAGGACCGAAGTTAGAACCGATTTTAAGATTTTATATAAATACATATACATTATTTCTATGTTGTTTTTATTTTGATATTGAATTAGCTACAAAATATTTGAAATTAAATTGATTATAAAGCATATTTATGAAAAAACCATAATCTCAAAAAGCTGTTATGAATTTTTAAAAACTTTGATATTAATAATAGAGTAAATCAATAGAAATTGAAATTAGTTAAATGATTAGTAAATTGCACTTAAAAGAGAAACAAGTAATAATACCTTATTATAACAATATAAAAAAGATCATATTTTAATTTTTTTACCACATCACATAAAATTATAAATATAATTTTATTGATTATGTTAAGTTGTTAAGTATGAGACATTGAAATTATAAATTTATACAAGTTTTTATTTCATGTTAATTTATAAAAATTATTAGTTAATTATATACGTTTCTATGTCAATAGAAAGACAATTGCCCAAATAATAGACTATTATTGTATTATTGAGGTTATTAAGTTTAGAATTTTGGATTGTGTTCCTATTATATATAGTTTTAGTTTTTATTTTGAGGCTCACGCTATTTAAAAGATCTTAGAGAAGCTACAGAAGTATATCCAGTTTGGTGATTTTTATATTGATTTTCTTTTTCTCCCCTAATTTATATGTTTTATTTATGGCTAATCTCGAATCTCTGTAGAATCGATAAATCGCACCGTCCCATCCCATTAGAACCAGATCTCCGTGGGAGACGGAGATTTTTTTATGGTTCGATTTTGGAGATTTATTTTTAAAATCTCGAACTTTGGGACGGTTCGAAAAGTTGGAAATCTCCAAACCGTCCCGTACCGTGCAAACCCATAATACAACACCTAATCTCAGTTTTCTTTTATTTACGTAACTAATGCACAATTTCTTGAAATGACAAATTTTATAAAAAGAAAATCCAGCAAAGTAATGAAGTACTTCTATTCGTTTTTGGGGGTTTTCATAAAAATCTCAACCAATACGCAGTCAGAGAATGCAGCCAATAGCAGTAATACACCGTTTGGCTTTGGCCAACTGAAACGGATATTCGCTGCTCTAGATTATTCTGCAACGTTCATCCAGTCACCAACAAAATCACGCCACCTGTCAGTGGTCGACAACATGTGCCACCTCATCCGGCACAAACAAGGACACCATAGTGTGGAGACCACTGTAGGTAGCATTATGACAATATCGAGTCAAAAATTGCTTGTCATATTGCTTTGGCACAAGGCTGGTATGCAAAATGAAAATCACCTAATCAGCTTGTCATATGTTATTTGTAAATTCTTTTCATTATGCGTTTTTCAATTAAAATTGAGGAAATAGGATCAGATTTTAATAATGAATCCTCATCATTGTAGTTACGATTTTGGTATACCGAAATTTTGGTTCGATTTGTTACCGAATAAACATCCTAGGTCATGTATTGTTATATTTCCAACAACCATTTTTTATTTTCCAACTATTTTGGAAACTAGCTTTATTTTTAGTTTAAAGAAGATTTTAGTGGAATTGAGGCAATTTTCAGTTTTCACTTTTTTATAAAGATATTCTTTTTGAGCACACAACTATACAAATTTTCACTACAATCACACAAGTTTTGTGAAAATACACTTTAAAAAACTATAACCAAACAAGTTTTCACTATAATCATGCAAATTTATGACAAAAATCTACTTCAAAATTATAAACAAACATATTTTTATTTTTACATAAAATTCGGACAATAAACCAAATATATTACAAATTGTAATTTTTTTGCAATTTTTTCAACACGAAAATTAAAAATTGGAATTAAAAATATATCATATAAAGCCACCATGAACTTGTAGTTCAAGCGGTATTACTCACACATTATAAGAGTATTGATCGAGCTTTGAAAATAATATCTTTTAATTTTTTGAAATTATCCTCTAGTCCAACTAATCCTCCCAACTTATTGAAAAAAAAATACATCGAGGCCAAAGGTTGCGAGTCGAGTTCATTTCAATTTCACACATATCCTTGTCACCAATGGACCCCATAACGTTATCATGTCACGTGCCTCCACCCACGTCACCAAATTACAGGCCTCCAACTCACCGGTAGAGATTCCAATCAACACGGACTCATCCTACGTGTAAGTCCACGTGTTACACTCCCGCCTCGAAATTAACCCCTAAATATTTCCCCGATTTTTAGTAATTCAACACCACCTAGCCGCATGAGTCTACAAAGGAATCAACGGGCATAGCACACACTAATGTCCTCCTCTTAGTTAGGAGCTCTCGCTCTCTCTTACGAGGAGTTCATTTCTGTTAGGTGCAGTTAGGGTGTCTCATCCCTCCATCTTCTTCTCCTCTTTTCTGTCCGTGTTTTCTTGCCCCCATCCCTTACTCTTCTTCCCGTTATCTTCTCTTTCGCCGGTCGGACATGAGATATCGTAGTCAATGCGGGCATATACCTCGGACGTCAACCCTCACTCCCCCCCCCTCGCGACCTGGCGACACTTACCCTTATTTCATGCCCGGTCTTTGCACTCCTCCACATGCCCACCCACTAACACACCACTAATTCCCTTTATTCATCCACTAATTAATCCACTAACCCAAAAAGCCACCTGTTTAATCGCGGCTAGTGTAGGATGTCTTATGCATGAAAATATGACATACAACTCACCCACAAACCCTCCACTAACTACCCAGGATCGACTTGACCCATCCCCACCCCCCGGCTCCCACGTCCCACTAAGGGTTTCTTTAGGGTCCCCTGGCACCCATCGTCGGAGATCCCCTCCCCGTCGTCCGCTATCACCCTTTTCTCTCCCCAGCCCTTGTTGCGCTTTACGATATCTGTTTTAGTGTCTTCCAGTTTGGATTAGGGTTTAGGTGTACCCCGTTTTTCTTTGTGGTTTTTTTCGGTTTTTCTGCGGGTTTCATCACGTTCGGAAATTGTGTAGTTAAATGCAGTGGTGGAGTGTTCATGGAGGAGCTTACGGACAAAGAAGCAAAAGTGGTGGATTTGGATGAAGATACGGACACTAACCCAACGATAAAAGAAAACTGAGGGTATTGTTTATTTGGATCTTTGTGTACACAGAAGTCATTTAACTCTTTCTATATGTTAGAAGTCATGAAGAAATCTTGGAAGCCAAGAAAAGGTTATTATCTTTAGAGAATGGGGGAAAAACCTATTCTATTTCGCCGATGATCCAGAAAGAGAGGGAATGGGTTATCTCTAATCAACCATGGCACCGAAGGAAACCTCTTCACACTCAAAGAAATCGAGGGTGCGGAACAACCGTCTTCCATCGCGATCACGGAGACCCCGTTTTGGACCCGTTTTATGACCTACCGTCGGTTGTATGAATAAGAAGGCCATTCTTTGTCATGGTTAAACAAATTGGCTCTCTTGTGGCAGGGGACTCGATGAGCGATGACATTTTTGGGAAATCGGCAAGAGTTAAAGTCGCCCTCAACATCATGAAACCTTTACCCAGGGTATCACGATCAAGGTGAAAGGCGAATCGAAATGGATCCCCATCAAATACGAGTCATTACCAACCTATTGTTTTTCTTTGTGGAATAATTGGTCACCATTTTCGAACATGCGGAATACGATAACAACGCGACATCCCCATCGGAAGCAAAATACGGTTCTTGGTCAAGGCATCCCCGTTCAAGTGCTCCCCGATCAACCCGTACACGAAGGCCTCTCACCCCGCCCAAAACTTAGTCAGGTAAATAAAACGCTCTTCCCCGAAAAACCAACGCGACCACCTCCCCATGCAACCCACGTCACACCCATCAAGCCCATTAAGCCACATACTACCACTACATGCACCTCAAGACTGACACACTTGACATCCCAATTGTCCCCACCTCAATTCATTGCTCTAACGTCCAAATCCAACAAAACCATCACATTGATAATCGGACCCATTTAACACAACTCCCCCACCAATCCCATCCAACTTACCAAACCTACACCCGCAAAATCCAAAACCAACCAACATGCACGAACGAGGATGACTACACAACAAACCCACATAACTTGTCATACCCCATGCCTATCCATCCACGTTATTTAACATAGATGCCTAAAACTAACCCCAAGTATACCCACCATTAATACCATAATCCCCATACCTAAACAAAGCACTTGGACAAGAATAAAAGGCCGACAACCCCCATCCCCCAATACACCGTCTAATGACTCCCCAAAAAACGAAAAAACAAAAAAATCCAACCCCCACCGACTCAGCCAACCTACATCACCAAACAAAAAACCAAAAGCAGAATACCAACCGGGGTCGTGACGGTATCCTTCACGCATATACAACGGCGGAGGCTGCGGGGCTTGATCCGCCCGGAATTCAATGAGTTGTTTCGATTGAACGCTTCTGGGGCTTGGGAACCCCAGACGATTCAAGCGCTTACGCGAGACATCAAAAGAAAAGATCCCACCATTGTTTTCCTCATGGAAACAAAGCTACTTGGTACGAAAGTCAGTAATATTTGTGTTAAACTTGGTTTCGATAATTTTTTGCGATTGATTGTGATATGAGGAATGGAGGTCGCAGAGGTGGATTGTGCCTTTTTGGAAGGACTCTATACGATTCACGATCCAATATGACTCACTACATGCTATAGACGCCATGAGATTGACGGGAGATGGAGACTTACGGGGATATACGGATGGCGAGGAAAATTCAAAGTCGCAGACGCGTGGAACCTCATAAAGCCCTCCACACAAACAACGACACACCGTGGTGAGTTTGCATGGGGACTTTAACGAAGTACTCTATCGATCGGAAAAGTGGGTGGCGATTAAAAGACGATGCAAAAATTCGAGCTTTCAGGGGACACACTTTGAGTGTAGCCTTGGCGACCTTGGCCGAAGGATTTAAGTTCACGTGGACGACGGTCAAGAAGGGGTAGATAACATTCGAGGCGTGGATAGAGCCGTGGCCAACTTATCGTGGATTTGCATGTTCCTCAATACAAAGTGGAGCACGCCTCTACGCTTATCATCGACCTTTGTCCCGTTCTTCTGTCTTGGGCGCCAATAGGAACAAGGGAGGTAGTAAAAAAAAGCGGCTCTTGAGGTTTGAGAAAATGTGGCTACAAGATAATTCATGCAAACCTTTTATTCGCCAGGCTTGGGATTCGACGGTTGAATGCGGCTCACGAGATCAAATAAAGGATAAAATTCACCGTCTTGGGGTCTCTCTTCTTAGTTGGGAATCTACGCATTTCGGTAGCGTCGCAAACAACTTGAAAATGCGAGCCCAGTTGGAAAAAAAGTACAAAAGCTTCCTCCCTCTGGAAATCATATGGCCATTTTGCCGAGGAGATTGAAAAGAAAATTATAATGCTTATGAAGCGAGAGGAAACTATGTGGTTTCAAAGGGCCCGATCAAACTGGATCAAAGACGGAGATAAAAATACGGCTTTTTTTCATAAAGTGGCTAATGGTCGGCAAAAGCGCAACTCGATCGAAAAAATCCAACATGCTGACGGCCATTGGGTAGAAGACCATAATGATATCGCACGGGTTTTTCAAATCTATTTTGAGGACCTGTTCACCTCCACCATGAACACGAACTACAACAACGTCTTTCGACGCTATAAACCTTAGATTGGGGACGAGCATACAACGGAAATTGGCGCACCACTTTACCGAATCGAAATTGTGGCGGCATTATCTCGGATGCACCCTACAAGGCCGGGGCCCGATGGTATGCCCGCTTTATTTTTCCAGCAATTTTGGACTTCTATTAAAACTGATGTCGTTGCTTCTGTTCTTAATATTCTTAATAATAATGCTAACCCATCGGCCCTGAATCACACGTACATCACTCTCATCCCTAAAAAAAAGTGCACGTCCCTCCCTAGCGATTTTAGACCCATTAGCCTTTGCAATGTGATTTTTAAGATTATTTCTAAAGTCATTGCGAATAGAATTAAAGCATACTTACCCATGTCATCCACCCTAGCCAATCCGCTTTCGTGCCGGGGCGACTTATCACGGATAATGCCCTCCTAGCATTCGAAATTTTCCACGCTATGAAATCCTCCACGGCTACTAAAAAAGGGTCATTCGCACTCAAGCTTGACATGAGCAAGGCTTATGACAGGGTTGAGTGGGAATTCTTGCACCAGGTTATTCTCCGCGTCGGTTTTCCCGTCACATTGCGTCTCTTATTATGCGTTGTGTGTCTACTGTTACATATTCTGTGCTCACTAACGGTGTTCCTGGCAATTTCTTTGTCCCCTCGAGAGGGCTCCGCCAAGGCGACCCTCTCTCCCCATACTTATTCTTATTTTGTGCAGAGGCTTTCTCCTCCCTAATCAGACGGTCAGAGTTGGCAGGGCGTATACATGGTTTCAAAATTTGCAGACAGGCACCCCCGGTCTCCCATCTATTTTTTGCTGACGATAGCATAATATTTGGAAGGGCAACAGACAACGAAATCCAAGAACTTCAAAATATTATAACTCAATACGGAGCGGCGTCAGTCAGTTGTTAATTTTGAGAAATGCGAGATTACTTTCGGCAAGGTGTTCAGAGACGTTGCGACCTCTCTAGCGGGTCGATTGGGAGTACAACGGGTTGCAAAGCATCTCATCTACAGGATTGCTAATGTGGGGCGATCAAAGAAATGCATATTTCAATCATTAATTGATCGTGTGGGGAAGAAGCTTAAAAACTGGAAAGCGATCACACTTTCGACGGCGGGGAAAATGACGCTACTTAAGAGTGTGGCACAGGCAATTCCGACGTACATCATGAGCTGCTTTCTGATTCCGCTAGAAACTTGCCAAAAGATCAACTCAATAATGGCGAGATTCTGGTGGGGACAAAAAAATGAGGAGAAAAAAATTCATTGGCTTCAATGGCATACACTATGCAAAGCAAAAGAACTTGGTGGATTGGGGTTTAGAGAGTTGTCTGTTTTCAACAAGGCCATGCTAGCTAAGCAAGGATGGAGGTTAATTCAAGATGACACTTCACTACTCGCCCGTATCCTAAAAGCCCGATACTACCCAAACGGGGACTTCCTGACCGCCACAATTGGCTACAACCCCAGTTTTACCTGGCGAAGCATTGTAGCGGGTAAGGAAATTATCGAGAAAGGGAGCTAGGCGGTTGATAGGAAATGGACAATCAATTCACATTTGGAATGATCCTTGGTTACCCTCCGCCGCAACTTCCAACGGGAGCGAAATAGTGAAAGGTCGGAGAAATGAAGGTTTCGAACTTTTTTGGAGGGTCGTCTTTGAATGGAATGAGGAATTAGTGAATCAATTGTTTACAGGAGATCGCAACGCACATCTTGCGTATCCCATTACGTAACTTTTGGTGCGAGGATGGATGGGCATGGCACTTCACGGCAAATGGACAATATAGCGTTAAATAAACCGGTGCACCGAGTTGGGCTTGATTTGGACAATCGGTTCTGAGATAGTGCTTCGTCATCGGAGAATCTAAGGAATTATGGAATTGGCTATGGAGGTTACCCGCCCCCTAAAGTGCGATTTTTATGTGGAAAGTTCTTCAAGGCATTACCCGTAAGAGCCGCATTATGCCGGTAGCAAGGTGGTGCCCAACCCTATTTGCGAGAGATGCGGCGGCGCCCGAAACAATCGAACATGCTCTTGAGATTGCCCGTGGAGTTTATTCTTTTGGCGAGCCTCCCGCGGAGCTTGATAATTCCGTGGTGACCAGGTAGCCTCCTGCGCGACATGAAGAAAAAGATTGCGGGATTTAAGAATGATGATGCAGTCTTATGTTCGTAATGCTCCTTTGGGCCTTGTGGTATGCGAGGAATGTACTCATTTTCAAGGAAAAGAACTATCACATGGAGAATGTTTTAACCTTGCGTTGAGACTAAAAAAAGGAGTATAAGGACATGTTAAGCGAAATGGTAAACCTACGAACTAGAGCTTTGGTGACCACTTGGTGCCGTCCCGAGGGAAGCGTTTTCAAAATTAATGCGATGCATCGTAGTAAAGAGGCGGGTCAGCGTGGGTGTGGTGGTTCGAACACATAGCGGCGAAGCGATCAAAGTTCTATCTCGAAAATACCAACAATAATTTGCAATCGAAATTATGGAAGCAATTGCGTACCGAGAGGGACTTATACTTGCAAAAGAACTACAACTACAACACATCGAGGTGGAGACGGATTGTCAGCAAGTGGTTCGGGCGTTCCATCGGAAGGATTTGAACCTATCATACCTGGGACGGGTGGTGGATGACATACGAATGCTGTGCAGCTCATTCCTCTCATGCAACCTCAGATACATTCCTAGATCGGCCAATTCTATGGCTCATTTTGCTGCTAGATTTGCCTTTTCTGTTTCTTTTCCTAGTTGTAATGTTTATTTGGGTTGTTTTCCTCCTGAACTTACTCATCTTATTCCAGATGATGAGAAAACCTTTTCTAATTAATGCAAGTTATTTTCCTCAAAAAAAAAAAAAAAAAAAAAAACACCACCTAGACCTAGTGGCTAGAAGCATGGCTATATATAAAATGGAAATGTGGTACTACTAAATAAAATAAATAAAACCAAAATCTTAGCCGTTAAGATCTTCGCACAGAGCTCCTTCGCCATTCATCCCTTTCATTCATCGGAGCCCTAAAAAATCGATCAGAAAAACAGAAGAGTAAGGAGGTAACAAATGAATTTTAAGCCACCGGAGGCGTGGTCGGCCTCTTCGACGGTGGCGTCATCCGGCTCCAGCAGCTCGATCGTGACGGCGGAGAAGGCTTTGTCCTTCATATCCAAGGGCTGGCGCGAGGTCCGCTCTTCAGCCGACGCCGATCTCCAGCTGCTCAAGAACCGCGCCAACTCGTTCAAAAACCTAGCCGACAGAGAACTCGAGAATTTCATCAACTCTGCTTCCAAATCACCCTTCAGTGTTCCCACAATTACCGCATCTGCCACTCTCAACCCCGCTCCCCATGCGGAAATCGACTTCGTGAAGAAGCTTCAGCCGAAACTGTCCGAAATCAGAAGGGCGTATTCGTCGCCGGATTTCAGATTTTACCCCGGCCGCAGATTAAGATTGATTTGTCCGCGATTAAGAACGCGATTGTTGCGGAGGTGGGGGGGAGGAGGAGGATGAAGAGTATGAGAAAGAGAGGTTCAGGAAATGGGGAGGATGAGGTTTAAGGAGAGGGAGAGAGAGGAGTGGCAATTTGGGGAATTCTGGGAACCCATAAAGACGTTAAAGTCGAGGCTGAGGGAATTGGAGCACAAGAGTTCCAGTGAGATTCTGGAGGGGATTAAAAATAGTGAGATTGTCGGGAAATTCAAGTCAAGCCTGGTATGCATGTCCTGTTTCTTGTTCGACAAGTATTTTTTTTTTTTATGAATGTTGATTCAAGTGCTTGAAATGATAATTTTATCGTATCCAGTATAATTGCCTGTTATTATGAGTTGAAGTTCGTTTTCATTCGTTATGTTATAAAATTAGATTGGTTTTGTAAGAATAAAATTGCTGAATTTTGCAAGTTGTTTTTCCACGAATATAGTAAGCTTGAATATGAAGAATATAGGTTAAACTGTTGTACTACTGTGGATATTAAGGAATCAATTGAAACCTATAAATTATAATATTTGACTCCCTTGAAGTTAGGGGAATATTGAATGAAAGAGAACTTCATCACCTCTCAATATCGTTGTTGCTTGAATGTTATTTGGTAGAGTCTTTAGTGGTTTTGAATTATCCTCTGAGAATCTTAAACACAAACATTTGATTCCAGGTAACATTTTTGTTTTTGCTGCTTTTGTTTACTGGTTGCTCTTTTCAGTTAGGATAGGTAATCCGAAGACATGTCTGTTTAGTCCTGCTTCGTAATGTTTTATGATACTGGCTTGTATATGGATTTTACATTTGAATTTGTTATGCTGATTTTTCTTGGTTTTCTCTTCCAAATTGTTTTTGCAGAAATCAATTTGCAAGGATCAAATGAGTCAAAGGTTAGCCTACTGTGCTATATATGTATGCTATCATGATATTCTGAGATGAACTTTGCCACTTTGGTACTCATGAATTTTAGACTTTTATTCTCTACTTTACATGCTGAAAAATCTGGAAGAGAGAAGACTAGAAAAGTGGTAAAACCTGGAAATTTCAGTAATAGATTGCTGTACATGTAAAGCTCTGAAATCATGAATTGATATTTTGACAACTATCATTGAAGGGGCAATTGACATACAATCCAATAATAAAAAAATATAGTTATTTATAAAGTCCTAAATTCTGTAAAAATCTACCCAATATGATGCAGTCTGTTAAGCCACTTCCATCTATTTACTGAATAATATCTCCGTACCTGATTTAGGAAGTTCCGCCTCTTGATGTACCCGAACTGCTGGCATGTTTAGTGAGGCAGTCTAGCCCCTTACTGGATCAACTCGGCATTAATAGAGGTATGTAGTTCCTTTGAATAATTTTTAGTCTTTTCATACAGCTACCTTGAAATTGATGAAATTGCCGACATTGAGTCTTTTTCTTTGCTAAGCCAATGATTTAATTGATTTTATTTGTAAAAATCAAATAGTTATGAATTTACTGTTCAACTATTTTTATATTCTTTGTATGCAATATACCTTGTTATTTTTTTCCTTCTCTCAATCCATTGTGCGAACATCTATGAGACTGCAACGGGCCAACAGCTAATATTTTGTGGTGAATGAATACTATACATTGATGCTAGGCAGCCAGGGACCCTTCTGCAGATATTTACCCAGCACGGATATACTTTTCAAGAGTTTGTTTCCAGATTGGTCGTAGAAATAGGATTTCTTTTCCTTATTTAAAGAGGGAAAATAGACTTTCATATTTTCCTTTAACCCTTTGTTGCTAATGAGTTTCTGTCTCTGCCAACCAAGGTTTGAACAAAAAACCTAGAATTTCTTTTCATCCCAGGTGCTTCCAGATCACTAAACATGTAGTATCTCACTTAGACATGAGGGTCTTGTTGAGGTTTTACTTTTCTCCATTTACCATTTTGAAATTATGTTCTACGTTGCAGCCAGCTGAGTTCATAATATTTGTACTTTGGTTTTAGGCATATCGGACAAGATAGTGGAAAGCTTGTGTGGCAAGCGCAAAAGTCAACTTCTATTACGTTCTTTACCTGCAGGAGAGTCGTCTATGATTGAAAGTGACAACATCAATGATGAGTTAGATTTAAGGATAGCCAGTGTTCTCCAAAGTACAGGGCATTGTCATGAAGGTGGTTTTGGAGTGATTTTGGAAAACACGAAGTGTCAGACAAAATGAGGCATGTGGCTATCGTCACCACTGCTAGCCTTCCTTGGATGACGGGAACAGCTGTAAATCCATTGTTCGAGCAGCGTATTTGGCAAACTCTGCCAAGCAGAATGTCACACTTTTGGTTCCATGGCTTTGTAGATCTGATCAAGAGCTCGTATATCCCAACAATCTAACTTTTAGCTCTCCTGAGGAGCAGGAATCTTATATACGTAGTTGGCTTGAAGAAAGGATTGGCTTTAAAGCTGACTTCAAGATATCATTCTACCCAGGAAAGGTAGATATTTATGGATAAATTTATTTTCATATCGATGTGTGTAAGCACCCGACTATGCCTGATTTTCTTTTCATATTGATGTGTGCTAGCACCGACTATGCCTGATGATTTCTATGAATGTTTATTTGTTTAGTTAACTCTTTTATGGAACATGTTTGTTAAGAACCGATTGTTGGATCATCCACTGATAATATCATATTGTATTGAGAGGTCTAAAGCAATAAAAACATCTGTAATTACAATATTTTCTTCATATAATTTATAAACACATTTAGATATTTGGTACTGTATTTTTATATTTTTATTTCTGTCCTAGTTCTCAAAAGCAAGGCGGAGTATTATACCAGCTGGAGATACTTCTCAGTTTATCTCATCAAAGGATGCTGACATTGCAATTTTAGAAGAACGGAACACTTGAACTGGTACCATCATGGTAAACGCTGGACTGATAAATTCAACCATGTGGTTGGCATTGTTCACACGAATTACTTGGAATACATCAAGAGGGAGAAGAATGGTGCTCTCAAGCTTTTCTTGTTAAACACATAAACAATTGGGTTGTGAGAGCATACTGTCACAAGGTAGTGATCCTTTCTCAATTTTTCTTATCTGAAAATTTTCTCATGATCAGTACCACAATATTTTAATTATACAAATAAATTAGTCCTTAGAGACTGCTTTTGATTTCAGTTAAGTGGAAGTTTGGATGCTGTCAGCAATAATTCTGTTTGCTATTCTGTATAGGTCCTTCGGCTATCTGCTGCAACACAGGAGTTACCTAAGTCTGTGATTTGCAATGTTCATGGTGTAAATCCCAAGTTCTTAAAGATTGGAGAAAAAGTAGCTGCAGAAAAGGAGCGTGGAGAGCAAACTTTTTCCAAGGGAGCATATTTCTAGGCAAGATGGTATGGGCAAAAGGGTATAAAGAGTTGATAGATTTGTTAGCAAAGCACAAAAAAGACCTTGACGGCTTCAACTTGGGCGTTTATGGCAATGGAGAGGATGCTCATGAAGTTCAGAGCACTGCCAAAAGGCTAAATTTAAATCTCAACTTTATGAAAGGCAGAGACCATGCAGATGATTCTCTACAAGGGTAAGTTACCTTCTCTACAGGGATATGCATATTAGTTTGATAACATTTTATTGTGGAATTTGAAGTGATTTTTCAGTTCCTGGCTTTGTGATGCGACCTATCTTCTCTCTTGGTGTAACTTGAATTGGCTTTAAGTTTTACTGCAGTAGCTGATATCACCCTTTAAAATCTCAAACCTCATATTCAATTGAAGAGGCATTTGAGTTCCACTATAACTGCTATATATGTGAAGGCATGTAAATGTTCTTACAAAACCTAATACCACTATAATCTTTTATCCGAGGAGGTTTTCGACGAGTGAAGCGAACTCTTTCGGATCGTTGTGAACCTGGCTGGGTTTAGCCAAGTCGTCATCATCATCAATTGCACCTTAATCCCAACTATGTTGGGGAGCGGTGGCATGAAGTTTCAAGTGTTCATTAATTTTCTACAATTAGTTAACACTATAAATTCATGTCAAAAACAAAGTAGCAAAGTTTTACGCCGGACGCCCTTCTTGTCGCAACCTTCATACGAATAAAAAATGGGATGAAATTCCAAAACCGTCATCATCATAGGTTTTTCTACTTGCATGGAGAATATGATGAGACGATGATGAGTTGATGAGTTGAAATTCCAAAACCGTCATTATCATGGGTTTTTTTACTTGCATGGAGAATATCATGACTTGGGTTTAGCCAAGTCAACTCAATTTTAGAACATCTTTCCTATTAAGATACCCATTGTTGTAGATAAAACTTTAAAGAATATGTACAAACTCCTGTATGTGTTTTTTTATGTTGTTCTTTTGTCTTCTCAGAGAAGGTATCTTCTACGGAAATATAATAGTATATTCTTAGTCCCTGTTTGACAAATGTTTGTATGCATGCAGTTACAAAATCTTTGTAAATCCAAGTGTCAGTGACGTGCTCTGCACAGCCACAGCTGAGGCCCTCGCGATGGGAAAATTCGTTGTTTGTGCCGACCACCCTTCCAATGATTTCTTCAGGGCATTCCCCAACTGCTTGACATACAAGACTCCAGAAGACTTTGTTGCAAAAGTAAAAGAAGCTATGGCCAACGAGCCTCAGCCTCTCACCCCTGAGCAAAGATACCACCTTTCATGGGAAGCAGCAACCCAGAGATTCATGGAATATTCCGAGCTTGACAAGGTTTTGAATAGTTCGGTGGTAGATATTCGGGTAGGAGCAGTAATAATGGTTTGCCGAAATCGGCCTCATTGCCCAACCTGAATGAAATGGTAGATGGAGGATTGGCGTTTGCGCATTACTGCCTCACTGGAAAGCGAGTTCCTTAGGTTGTGTACTGGGGCAATCCCCAGGACGAGGGACTATGACAAGCAGCACTGCGAAGATCTTCATCTCTTGCCCCCACAGGTAGAGAACCCTATATATGGCTGGTAGATGGGTAAAGGAAATGAAATTGTAAATCATTTTTGCATCATGTAAGATTGATATGTGGTGTTTCTAGGGTATATCACCGCGTTGGCTTGGACTTGATTTCATGATGCTTTCATGGCAATTTTGCTCTGTAGTTACGATAGATGCTCGACTGTGGCACGTCTTGAATGTAAATAAAACTTCATGGGAACGTCTGGCCCAGTTTCTATTGTCTTGTGGCATTCTGTTGTCTACGAATATCTGCATTCATGTGTGTTGGCATGTTGCATTGTGTTTTTGATGAAGAAACTGCTTAGAAGTATTTGAATTTTAGTTAAGGATTTTGAATGAATAACCTGGAAATTCTTTTGATTGGAATTCACGTGATTCTCGATCTTGTTCTGAATTTAACAAGAAAAAATGTACATGTAAATCCAAAGAGCAAATCAGAAAAAGAAATATATACACAAACGTAAGGTAAATTATACACAGTCTAGATACACCACGAATAGACACCAGAAAAAAAAAAATCAAATATGAAACAAAAATATAAAACAAAAACAGAAAAGCTCTTGATAGCTAGTAGCTACAATATGCATTCGACTCTAAATGATGTAGTTTTTCAACAGATTTCAAATTGATCTAAAATTGGTCTTGGATAGGGATAACGGCAGGCGGGTGCAGGACGGGTTTAGCCAAACTCGGGACCGCGCCTTGGGACTCGCGACCCGCGGGTTGGACCCGCCGGACCCGCTTCCTTTTATTTATTGTTTGCTGCCATTTTTCAATATTTGCAATATGTAGCTTTTTAATTCATTCTGACTCATCTTTGTTAATGTATTAATCTAATCTTTTTAATAATTTTTATAATTAAATTGTTGGAATGTCTGGTAGTTATGTTAGTTAGTTACCTCCATATGTTGCTATTTCATTATCACGCTTTTATTAGTTGTAGGTCGCGTTTTATTTCCGGTTTACACATCCGTTCCTTGCACACGTGTAGGCTCATCATTGCATTTTCTAGATCGGCGGGAATGGTTGTTCAGTCATTATAAATACCGTAACCATCCCTGTTCTTCATTGAATTCATTTGAATAAAATTGAGTTATTTTCCCTCCATAAGATGAGAATTATCTAGCTCTTCATGGTACCGAGCATGTTGCGATCAAAGCTCGATAATGATGAATTTCTGGATCTTTGTGATGGAGGAAGACAATTCCACGAAGGGCGATCTCTGTTTATGCGAAGGATTTAGATCCTCTCTCCTTACATGGATCGATCATCCGGGAATGGTCCTTGTTACAAATCAGCTAACTGGATCAAACTATCTACATTGGAGTCGAGCTATGGGTTAGCTTTGGGAGCTAAATCCAAACTTGGATTCATCTATGGCACAATTGTAACACCGAACCGGATACGGAGACTATATGGTGATTTCATAGCTCTTGAATGCAATTTCGAAGGAAATCGTAGAAGCTTTTATGTACGTAAAAGCTCGAAGAAGCGGCTATGGGATGAATTGGCGGAGTGATATGGAGAAAGCAACGGACCGTTGCGATATCAACTGCAAAAGGAGATTGCGAACTTTACTCAAGGTACTTCTACGGTCACAAACTATTTCACGAAACTTAAATGTCTGTGGGATGAATATGCATCTATTGTGCAACTTCCCGAGTGTGTATGTGATCTTTGGAAAGGCTTTATGTAACAATGATATGGACATTAAGTTGATGCAATTTCTTATGGGGCTAAATGAAATCTTTGAGCTGTGAAGAATCAAATACTACGCGATGGATCCTCTACCTACAGTAAACAAAGCATACTCCATGATTTTAAAGGTAGAGAAACAGAAGGTTGTGTATCCAAAAGTGTTAGATCCTTTGGATCTGCGGTATGATGGTGAAAGGGAACTTTAATCGAACAACCTACGCACGGGGATCTACCTTTGGTAGGATTGAATCGTACATCTTCGGGATCTACCTCTTTTGGTAGAGGAAGAGGACAAGCGAGGAAGAGTAAAGAGGAAGCGAGCAAAGTTAATTTGTGAACATTGTGGCTTCAATGGTCATGAGGTTAAGGAATGCTTCAAATTGCATGGCTATCCGGATTAGAATTTGGTATATAAAGAGTTAAAGGAGCAAAGAAACAATCAGTCCATTAACATGGTGGGAGGTGGAGATCCGCCATCAATCAAACCTAAAAGCGAGGATGACACAAGGAAGGCTGAATTTCAGTTTTGCTAGTATGATTCGAAAGGAAATAGCAAAATATTTGTCTAGTCAAAAACTGCACATCCATGGGATATTCACGACTTCTCTCATTTTTTGATTACTCGAGGTAATACATATAATACTCATTTTGCTCTCTCATTATTACATGTTCTTGGAAAGGATAATTGGATAGTGGACACCTGAGCTAGCAGACATATTTGTTCATCTCGGTGGTTAGTAAACTACTCCTCTATCCACCCTGTGAATGTCCATTTGCCGGATGGTGCTAGTGTTTGATTACTCACCTTTGGTCATGTCATGCTTTCGATGACATTATACTTGGAGATGTTTTGGTTGTGCCCGATTTCAAGTACAATCTACTCTTAGTTAGTCGCCTTCTTAATAGCAGTGGATTGGAGTGTGTATTTTCTCAAGATAAGTGTTGGTTGCAGGACCTTAAAAATGGGAAAGTGAAGGGTGTTGGCGGGGATCTTGGGAGGACTCTATATTTTTGGAGGATCGAGTTCGGTGGTTACGCACATGGGAATGAAGGCATTGGAGATCCGCAAATTTGGCATAGGAGATTGGGTCACACTTCCATAAATTGCTTGGAGCATATTGATTTTCTCAAGTTAATTTGTAATAAGGATGTTGATCCATTTGCTCTACTTGTCATCAAGCCAAACAATGTAAATTGTCTTTTCCATTGAGTTCAATACAAACAAAATGTGCTTTTGAACTGATTCATGTTGATGTTTGGGGTCCCAACCATGCACCCTCGATTATTAACACCTCCTATATGCTTACTATTGTGGATGACTATACTAGAGCTACATGGATTTATTTGATGAAGTACAAATCGAAACACTTGTGCACTTAAAGTAGTTTTTGCCTTCATTTCCACAGTTTAAAACAGTGGTTGAGAAGATGAGAAGCGATAATGGCACTGAGTTTATGGGACATGAAACACAAATTTGCTATTGGAAAAAGGTATCTTACATCAAAGATCTTGTCCATACACCCCATAACAAAATGGTGTGGTAGAGAGGAAGCATAGACATATTTTGGAGATTGCTAGATCCTTGCTTTTTCACCCAAGGTTCCAAGGAAATTTTGGCCCTACAATCTACTTAATGCGTTCATATTTTGAATTCATTGCCTAGTGCCCTCTTACAAAGTGGAAATCTCCATATGAACTATTGTATGAGGAGTCACCTAGATATGACAGATTCAAGGTGTTTGGCATTTGTGCTATGCCTCCAAGACAGTCCTCATAGAGGGAAATTTGATCCTAGAGCTTCCACTTGTGTATTCCTTGGATATGTACCAGGTGTCGAGGGATACAGGTTGTATATTATGGATACTAAAGAAACTTTTCTTTCTAGGGATGTAATATTTTATGAATCTCGATTTCCTTTCCATGCTCATTCCTCCTTTTGAAGATGTTACTTTGCCCATACCAATCCCAGATGATATGGAGGAGAATACAACTCATAAGGATGAAATTTGTGCACCCACAGATCCCCCCGTGATTACGCCATTGGGTAGGGGTCACAGGGTGAGGACCAAGCCCCTGGCTCAATGATTATGTTACAGGTTCTGTTCAAACAGGAGTGGTTCTTGCTAGACAACAAGCTTTGCTTGCACCACCCTACTACTTACACTTTAAATTGCTTCCCCTTCATTTTTGATCCTCGTTGTCTCACTTCCACACGACTTTCTTGGCTCGTTATCGATTGATAAGTGAACCTACTACTTACAAAGAAGTCTGCACAACACCAGGCCTGGATAGAGGCCATGAACAAAGAAATCAAAGACTTGAAGCAAATGACACCGGATATTGACTCATTTGCCTCCAGGGAAGAAGAGCTATTGGCTCCAAATGGGTATATAAAATTAAGAGGAACTCAGATGGGAGCATTGATGGATACAAGGCTAGATTGGTTGCAAAGGATACCTTCAAGTAGAAGGAATTGATTTTTAGAAAGTTTTTCACATGTGGCTAAATTGGTCACAATTAGAATGTTAATTGTCATGGCCACTCAA
Source organism: Rehmannia glutinosa (assembly GCA_016081115.2). Lineage (NCBI taxonomy): Eukaryota > Viridiplantae > Streptophyta > Magnoliopsida > Lamiales > Orobanchaceae > Rehmannia > Rehmannia glutinosa. The sequence goes on along the minus strand of CM071934.1, from coordinate 9,774,252 downwards.
CAATGTTGGGCCTTGCACCACATTGATATAAACAATGCTTTCTTGCATGGTTATTTGGATGAGGAGGTTTACATGTTGCCCACTGAAGGGTATGAGAAGGCAGGAAGGGGAAGTGTGTCTACTTAAGAGGAGTCTCTATGGCTTGAAGCAAACATCTAGACAGTGGAATTTGGAGTTCTCTTAGAAAAGCTGGTGAATTTTGGTTTTGTTCAATCAACTCATGATAATCATTTTGTGAAGAAGGACGAGAGGTGATTTTTGGCATTAGTCATCTATGTGGATGATATTTTAATTACAGGAAACTCGATGAAATTTGATTCGAGTCCTTGAAGGACTACTTAAACAAGTTATTTACCATAAAAGATTTGGGGAATGCTAAATATTTTCTTGGCCTGGAAATTCTTAGAACCCCTCAAGGTAGTCACTTATGCCAAAGGAAGTATGTATTGGATTTACTCAAGGAGGCTGGTTTGCAAGGGTGCAAGCCCACTTCTACTCCATTTCCTCAAGGTTACAACATCTCACTCAAGAGTCGATTTGTATTCGGATGCGCAGGCAATACGGGAGGTTGGTGGGGAAGCTTTTGTATTTGAACCTCTCCCGGACAGGATATATCATTTGGGGTACAACAACTTAATCGGTTTGTTCATGCTCCCTCTCGGGCTCATTGGGATCTTTGCCATACATCTCTTGAAATATTTGAAGGAACACCCTCTTTGGGTTTGTTTTATTCAGCAGAAGTGTCAAATACTTTTGAAGCCTTCTGTGATGCGGATTGGGGAACTTGTGCTTTAACCAGGAAGTCTCTTACAGGATATTGTGTTTTCTTTGGGGTGCTCTTGTTTCTTGGAAGACAAAGAAACAAAAACGGTTTCAGTCCTCAGAGGCAGAATATAGATCCATGGCAACCACAGTTTGTGAGCTTCAGTGGTTATTCAATCTCGAGTCAAGATTTGCATATACCAACTGTTTTACCAATTGTGCTTCATTGTGACAACAAGGCCGCCTTTACATATCACGGCTAATCCGTCTTCCATGAAAGAACTAAACATCTTGACATCGATTGTCACATTGTGAGGAATCGGTACAAGTCCGGTTTTATTCAACCTCAATATATTCCTACCTTGCTTCAAAGCTGAGATGTGTTCACTAAGGCATTGGGTGGACTGCGCCTTCCGCTCATTTTTGCCCAAGTTGGGCATGTGTTGTTCCAACCACATTCCAACTTGAAGGGGGTGTTGGAATGTCACGGTAGTTATGTTAGTTACCTCCATATGTTGCTATTTCATTATAACGCTTTTATTAGTTGTAGGTTGCGTTTTATTTCCAATTTACACATCCGTTCCTTGCACACGTGTAGGCTCACCATTGGTCATTCTAGATCACGGCGGGAATAGTTATTCTGTTCAGCTGTTATAAATACCTGTAACCATCCTTGTTCTTCATTGAATTCATTTGAATAAAATTCAGAGTTATTTTCCCTCCATAAGATGAGAATTATCTAGCTCTTCATAAATTATCAATCAGAATTCAAAGATATCAATAATACAAGTGGCTCCACTTAGTTGAATTGATCAATTTTTTTCAATTCTCTGAAGTCGGAATCTGCAAAGAAATAAGCTGTAGATTTGAGAGCCTAATTGCCCAAGGGGTAGATGTCGAAACTTTCAATTATTTGCAAAGAAATAAGCTAAGTTGCACGGTACAATAGATGTCAACTCTTGACCTAAAAATAATTTAAAATTTGACTAATTTTATCCGTGGCGGGTCCATAAGGACCCGTTACCCGCCCGGACCCGATGGGACCGGGCCCGTTTGACCGGGTTTGAACCCACCCCGGACGGACGAGTTTAAACGCGGGTTTTGCCACCCGCTCCATCGCCATCCCTAGTCTTGGAGTTCATGGACCGAAAAGAGTTTGAAATCTAGGAGTCAAACGGCTTCACTATAATTGGGCTAGAGATTTGAAATTTACTCTGCTCATCCATCCATCCATCCATGAAACTAAATAGTTCTAGAATCTAGCTGGACTGGAAATCACTGGATCAGTTAATTTTAGGAGTTCGATAGATTTGGGCTCATTTGAAATTTCCTCATCCCAAATCCATCCACCTAAATAATTTTTCAGAATCTAACTTTCATCATTGTTTTATTATGATTAAAGGTATAAGGCAGGCACTTCATACTTTAATTTTGATATATTATCTTTAAAAATAAAATTTAAGTACTTTATCCTTTCGAATGTAACGATGTGATATTTTATCCTTAAAACATAAGTTTTTAAGCACTTCGTCCTTCAGTTTATTTTTATTATAATACTTTGACCCCGATATGAATTAAATTAAATTATCATTATAATGTTTTTGTCAGCTGTTGTTCGTGCATAATTTCACATAAAAGTGGGAAAAAAATCGTAATATTCTTTTATTATTGCCAACAGTAAATACATGACAAAACAGTATTATTATACAATATTATCTCAGTAAAAAGTAACACCATTTTGTGGTGTCTTCACTATTAACTTTTGCATGGAAAGAAATATATAAAAAAAGACGCACGGTGGCAGTTGACGAAGAGGATTCCAGTAAAAAATTGTTCTGAAAGGCAAAATGTTACAAAAAATGTAAGTTTATTCGATAAAGTGCTTACTATTTATTTTCAACTGTAAAATTTCAACACAAGTAAAATTTGAGGGGACAAAATGCTAAAAGTAATCTGTTTCATTTAGGTCAGTGACCAAATAAATAAATAATCTGCACGGTTGTACTAGAATGTTCGATTCCAATAATCCCGAGGTTGTTAATTCTCTGAGTACGTGCATGATCAAAGAAAAAATGAGGATGCAAACAAACAAAATGGAGAACCAAAAAGAAGGAAGATAAAGCTGATGCCATTTTGAATCGCACTCAAATAACCCGTCTGACTGTGCGTGCTGCTCACGTGATCCTCGTACTCAGATTTCAAAGAATTGGTCTACGTACGCAGAATTAAACCATGTGGGATCTTTAAGCATGTGATCCCAACTCTTCTTCAATTACAACATCAGAAAACACAGACTAAAAAACAAAACAAAAACATGAATTAGCTCTTAAATGTTGTATGGGATTTTCACCATTTGTCGTCCTGCAACCAGTACAAAATTATTCGTATAATCATATTTTTTTAGGTGAATCAACATAACTGCATAAGCATGCATATTCTATTTGATTCTAGTCCTTATTCGAAAATAAACAATAGTTGGGTCCGTACAGTTTAGTTGGAACCAGTTTGGGCGGCGCACGTAGCTTTGTTTGTTCTCAGATTGCTTTTAAGTTAAAGAAAAAAAGAGAAAAAAAGAAAAAAACAAGTTGATTAATGATTAGAATAGTGTAATTGTCTCGAATCAGATTTCTTGTTTTCTGTTTTACTTCATGTTCCACTCCACTTTGTAATTGTCTACGTGGAAAAGAGAATATCCGTGGAATTTTATAAAAATAGATATTCTTTTGAGGGGTTTCAAAGTAATGAAAAGAAAAGACTAATTGAAGTTCGAAATTTAACGATGATTTGCATCTAGGGAATTGAAAATGCAAGCAGAAAGCTATTTCTTGCAATACAATAGATAAAGGGTCCGTTTTATTAATCTATTTCTATTGTGACTTCAAGATGTGGGACCGGGCGTAGTCGGCCCGACGAAAGACTTTAGCCCAAAAATATTTCACTAACTCAATTATTTTTCTCCTGAAAAATTATCTATAATTTTTTTCCATAAAAAAACGGGGAAAAAAATATTTAGGGTGCGTGGGAGACTAGTGTGCCCCCACAGCTACGCCTGTGTGGGACAGAGACATATATTATATATATGCAGGTATCTGTTTTTTTTTTTTTTTTTTTTTTTGACGACAGAGGTATCTTCATCCACACATCTAGTTACACATTGATTTGCGTCGGGCCTATGGGGCGTCCCTTCGCCAAGAATTAGACTAATTCTCTGCGTAGTGGTAAGCCAACCCCAAACCCACACACTAACGGTAGTCGGGGGGTTCGAACCCGGAACCTCAAACCTACTAAAGGTGGTGTTCGCCACCATGACAACCCTGAGATATATGCAGGTATCTGTTGGAAAAAACAAAAAACATGATCTTTTTATGGAGTATATATAATATACATAGTGTGCCACATGCCACAAACTTTTTATCATGTACAAAACTTTCTGAAGGTGATCTTCTGTATGGCTTTTAAGCAACTAATATATACTACATCAGACAAAATTCTGTTTCCCAATTAATCATGTCTCATTCACCATATGTTGGAAATAGGTGGTGGCGCTAGTAACAAATCTAAAACAGGACATAAATTCTATGGTCTTTCATATTAATTGTTGGTAAAGATGTGTTCTTAGAACATAATATTATTGGACATATCTATTATCTTCGAACTTTAATTTGCTGTTAATTAATATAGACTAATGTATTCTTTGAATCTCTGGTATAGAGTCCAACTCTTTGTACTTAGAGGCGTCAATTTGTGACACGACACGATAATCCGATCTGAATCTAACATGAATTTAGCAGTACAGTTCGAGTCAAAATCGGGTCGGACACGGTTAACACGGAAAATAAATAGGTCGGGTCGGGTCGACCGCTGGTCGACATGATTGACCTATGTAACTCGTTTAATTTTATTGTGATATATTATTTTAATATTTTGTGATGTTTTAGTTGGTTATATGATGATGGAAAATTATTATATGCATTTTTTTAATAAATTTTAATATTTAATGTATTTTTATTTATAATTTTAATTTTTCTAATTTTTTAATATTTTTTTCGTGTCAAGTTTAAATTATACAGGGTTTTACGTGGTCGTGTGTCGGGTTACCCGTGTTATAACGGGTCGTGTATCTTGACACGAATAATTAAACGGGTCGGGTTTGGATTCGTGCCAAACTGTAATACTGTATATAAAAACACGACTGCGAACACGAAACACACACGATTGACACCCCTATTTGTAGTTCTGCTACAACAGCACTAAGCCACTAACTCCCAAAAATAGATTCCAAGAGTCACTTGTGCTTTCTATGATAGCCAGCTTGCATGCAAATAAAATTATGTTCATTTTTCCTTCCCCCATTATTACTCTAATACTATTACCTAATTTGTTTCAATGTCTCTCTGTGTGCTACAGGGCCCGATCTTATCAAAATTTTCGGACTTTAAAAAAATTGGACATTTTTTTCTATATAAATTTAAAGGCAACATAAAATAACAAAATAAAAAATAATATGACAATATATAAAATAATTTTATTTTAGTTAAAAATATAACAATGCAAAAATCAATATAATTATTTAAAAAACAACTCGCCTTATAGTTTTGGAGGCAAAAATATTAATTAAGTCACTTGAATCAAGTTGTTTAATAATATCATGCGAACTGTGATTCCGGCAATGGTGTAATGGCTTTTTAACTTGAGAAATTTTAATTTTAGGATCTTAGAAAAAGTGAGTGATAATTTTGTTAGCAAAGCAAGGGAGTCATTGGATCCTTCGTTATTGGTGGAAGAGCTCGACCTGAGCAAGCTGCATTAAGCCAAAAAATATTTTCAAAAGAGATCAAAATTCAAAACTAGGTGCAAAAGGGTTTCCAAATCAATAAAATGTATAAATTAAGATAGCTTATTTAGATTAAAAAGTGTCACTTATAAAGTTTCGTCTCAGTCATGTATTTTTTTTTTATTGGCGCTCTTAAGGCAAAAGCGTGAATTTTCATTAATGATCATTTTTTGAATTATTAGTATGGAGGTATATGGGACAGAGAAATCTAGTATAAGCATGTGATCTGCAACTAAATAAAAACTGGGGACTTTTTGAGCACGATCATGTACAGACATGCTACAAATACAATCGGTCTAACGATAGTGCTTTAAAGATTTTGGACAAGCATTTTTAGCTATTAATCATATCTCATTGACTAATTAAATGCTGGAAATTTGGAATTAGTATAATTTGGTGCTTAATTTTTCATTTAAAAGCGAAAAAGTTTCTAATCCACAAGAAGTCAAGAACCAAGTGGATTGTAGAATGGCAATCCCCATGAACCAAAAAAGAGTTATAGGGAATCAATCCTAAATTAGGCAAATATTTTTCTGGATAGTGGGATGGCTCTAATTTTTTTTTTATCTCTATTCCTCTGAAACAATTATTAAAAAAATTTAAAAAATTTCCATTTATTTCAGTTTGTCAAATAGGAAGCTGCTGTAATATTTTAATATATATATTTTATTCTCTATTTAATTATATGTTCAGTCTCAACTGATCCCTAGAAGGATTTGATTTCACAAACTGGGGAAAGTGAAGAGTGGTGTATATATTCTTTAATTTTCTGTCCCACTTGCACTAGAGCTGAAGTGGGAAACAACTCAAAGTCCCCTCTCTGTTTGAAAAATAGTTTCTTGTTTTGGAGTACTCTTCTTGAGTGCCTAGCCTCATGCTAGAGGCTGATGCTGCCTATTTGTACTTGCTCAAAAATATATCATACCAATAGCACTACTCACTTGTCTACAGTGGCAAGTGTGCATCTCAGTACAATTAGGTACACATTCAAGAATAGGGTGACAATTCTTGGCATAGCAAGACACGAAAACAATATTAAAATAAATGTTTAGTCTTATTGTGCTTGTGTCCTTCTCGTATCGGCACAATAAGGACACAAAAACATTCTTGTTGTATCGTGTCTTATCAACAAGACAAAACTAACAGATTGAATGTTAGCCTGTTAATCTTTGTATATTTTTATCGACACTTTGTAAATCGTATCGTGTATTGTCGAGTCAAATCGTGTCATGTCATCTAATGTTCTACGTGTAATATCGTATCATTCAAAGTTAGTTTTTTTGTCAATTTATCGTGTCAAATCGTGTTGTGTCAACAAGAAAAATCACGTGCTTTCGATCGTGTAAGTATATATATAATCCCTATACAAGAGTTATCGTTGTGTTATGATATATGACACAATTACACGATTTGATACCCCTACACAACATAATGATATATAGTTGTACGAATTTTCTATTCAATTTTGCCAGTGCGCCTCAAGTATGAATTGGCTTTTCAACATATTTTGGCGTGCATTGTTGAGATACCATAAGAAGTACAACAACAGATTCAGATTCTTTCGACTCGTTACAAGAACTAGGTAGAGTTTTTGAAATCTATTAATAAATTATGTGACAAAATCAAGTTTCTAGAACTTAGGGCATCTACAATGCAAGCATTTTAGAGAGGTTTTAGAAGTGCCTTATCACAAAAAGCTGACCTCATTTAGGGATGAACTTTTTCTCATTGCCAAAAAAGTGGTATCATACTAACGGTACCGCTTTTTATCTTCTTCACAATTAAAAAAAAGAAAGAAAAATGAATGTGGTGGAGTGCACAAAAACATTGCGGGAAGTTTTTGCATTGTGGGGAAAAAGTGGAGTTTTTTATATTTGAGGTTTTTATGGTGTGGTGTTGTGGGTCCCACCAAAAAGTAGGTGTTTAGAGGTTTTTAAGTATTTGACATTAGAGATGCCCTTATTTGTCACGCTCGGGGCTCACAGAATAGAGGTCCGAATTAAAGCAAGACTTTTGCACACGGCGAACTTTAGTAACAACTACGTTGCATGATCCTCATTTTGTGAAAATAATTTTACTCACTTATAAACTTTTTTTTTCTTTGTCACAACCTGCAATATGGCTTATCACATAACTTATTTGCTTTTTACGAACGAGATAGGAGTGAGAGATAAGTTTTTCTTCTCTTTGTTTGTCTTCAAAAACTAATCTGGATTTTATTTAATTAGACAAGAAATGTGGGGGACCCTTTTCCGTGTATTAGAGTTGAAGAAAATTGTATTATTTGTGAAATTGGGGCTAATTACTCTCTAGATTAACAGTGAGAGGAGGGGGAAAAGTTTGCACTCTCTAGATTATCACCAAATCGAAGGCCTAAAAATTTAAATAAATAAGTATGTGGATTCTAGAGAAATCTATTGGATTTAACTTGGGCTAAACCAATTTCTTTTTTGGTTTTTTTAAGTATAGAGTCAATAATCCCCCAAAAAAAAAAAAAAAAAGTATAGAGTCAATAACTGTCAAATTAAGTTAACTTGATCATGTAGTACTTGCGTAAAATGTTAAAAAATGAAAAAAAAAAAAGAACAAGAATCATTTATTAGTTACTCATTTTTTATTTCGAACTGCAAGTAATTGTTATAACTCGAATTTTCTTTTCCTGAATGTACAGAGCCCTTCCAAATTTTCTGCTATGCCTCAAATTATATACACTAGCATTAGGGTGCATTTTGATTGTTGCAACGAAATTACAGTCCCTTGGATTTTTGATCATTTATGCATAACAAAAATATTTTTTTTATTCATGAGAGTAATGCTTTTTAGTCACATTTTGAGTTTAATTGTTCATTTTCATATAGCGGGACCGAAAATCATTTCTCGGGACCGAAATGCAATGCATCAATTTTTTGAAAAATAACCAAATAAGTCACCAAAGAATATAAAGAGTGTATGACTGAAATTTTTAATCAAGATATCTAAAACACATGGCTATTTTTCATTTTTTAGAAAGGTAAATTGCCAATTTGGCCTATTTACGCAAGAAATTATGTAAATCTATGGAGCTCAATACATCTTGGGTTCAAATCTTGACTAATAAGGGAGTTAGGGGTTGAGGTTGCCTCTTCTACCCATATGGTGCTATAACATTTTGATTAGTGCATTTTGACATGGACTAATATGTAGTATATGTCTCCGACACAAATACATCATCAACCTATGTACGATAAAAACAACACATGGTCTCACATATTAGTGTGGAGACATATATTACTAATTTCACCTAGTTAAATAAAATATTTACAATAGCACTCTATCAGACGGTCGAGGAATATTAATCTTGTTCTCCGGTGAGGCCCCCATTATCCCGGTAATCTCTATAACTACGTGATCATCGCCGACGGGTTTCACAATTCCACGATGAAGTAGGTGTTGTTGCTTGCCAGGTGTTGACTTTGGTTTCCGAAAACGCGCCTTTTGGGAAAGTTCATCGACGGAAACAGAAATGTTTTCGACGGATTTAATGATGTCGATGAGTACGGATGTGATGACAAGTAGTGGCATGATCTCTTGGAGGTCTACTTTGGTGGGCAATGAGGAGTTTTCGAGAATGTTTTTGAGGTCATTGGCTGCGGCTTTGGAATTTTGTATGTGAATTTCAGCTGATGATAATGGAAATGACATGTTTTTAATTGCGGAAGATAGTTCTTTCAGGGCCTTGCTAGATTCAGTGCACATTTTTATGCACGATGGTTGGATTTTCAATTGGAACTCTGATGCCACCTGCAAGTCAAAATTGAAGTTGATTAGCAACAATTTATATCTTGTTCATGTAGCATATACATAAGTTTAATATAATTGTTTTTTTTTAAATGGGAAAACCCACAACCACTACCATTCAGGTGAGGAGCTATGGCGGATGGACTGGATAGAAAAGTAAAAAACAAAAGTCATATAAACTCTAACTTAAATTTTTTTTTTTTATAAAAAAATTCTTAATGATATAATCTATCTAACAAAAATTGAGGGTCTGGGCCCAGTATGGGCCCCCTAGCTCGCCTGAGTGAGATCGGATTTGGCGTAATAACCGCAAATCGGGCAAGCTAGACAAATAGCACTAGATAAGTCATGCATGATGCACTCGACCAATGGTGCAGGTGGATATTTCAATTTGAAACATTTGCCTCACGAAACCACCCAACACAATACCACTAGGCAACCCGTTGATTGTGTAAAAATGGTTAGTAAAATTTCACTAATTTGTGTTCGTTCTTGCCTGAGGTTTTGAGTTTATGCATCCACTAAGTGTTTCCATTTGGCAGGCACATTCCTGGCAAGAGCACCAATTTTCAAGTAATGTTTCCATGGGTGATGTAACCTAAATCGACCATGACCAGGCTCCCCACCAAGCAAGATTTGCCTGAAACGTTAAAAAATTACATCAATATTATTGTCACGCGGACAAATAAAGAAAAGAGTAAAAAAGATAATCTTGTAAGTTGTAAAAGCTATTGATTACAATATGTGACACTAGTCCTTTTACTTGAAGTAAATAATATTGTAATAATCATCAATTACATCATTTTTAATTTGAATATGATAATTTATAATCCAGCACGATCGAGTGGTTTTAATTTACTAACCAAGGATTCCTCCGTCGCTTTTGAATTCAGCACACTTTTATAGCCTTGGATATAGGACTTGTCCTTATTATCCTTACATGAAAGCATACTACTTTCATCCCCTCGAGAACTAGTACAAATCTCACCTCCAAAACCTGTGAAGTCAATTTTCTTTGTAAGTTTCTTAAGCACAATAAGATAAAATAGGACACATGTGGTAATTGGAAAAATTGGCCATTCACGTTTTTTAAAATGAAAATTAACCATGTTTTTGAAAACATGTTTTTTTAAGATTTTGACTAAAAGCTGACAGTCATTATACTCTTCTTATATTCTTTGGTGAGTTACTTTTAATAATGAATGCGGTACATATGTCGATTCAGAAATGATCTTGGTCCGTGAAATGAGTTTCGATTCTAAGAAATATATTGGTTCGAGAAATGAAAAAATGGCAAAATGAGCTGTTGAACTAAAAATGGCTGAAAATTCTTTGTTTGAAAAACATAGCTAAAAAACAATTGTGCTATGGACAAATGACCAAAAATCAGACGAACTCAATTCCCCGTATCCACGTACCTTCTAAGAAAGCAGCAAGCTTTTCAATATTACCAGCAACCAGATTGTGCAAATCTCGACCCGCCCAAACCGGGCAAACGGATATGGATATTACAATGCATGTGGCCCCACCGATGAGAATGGTGGACAGCCGTTGATGAGCCAGCTGCAAAATCTCGGTGACTTGAGAACCCGACACAGCCACTAGACTGAATGTTAGTATGAAAATCAGCACTCCATAATCGTATCTCTTCTTCACGTTTGGGATAAATCGCGTAAACGTAGACGCTGCAGCTGCATTTATGAGAAATAAAAGCGCATCACGACTCATGTATATTTTCCCACAAAAACGTGTAATTATTTCTATATATAACGAGATATTGGATGAATTATTTTTAGTTTATTTTACCTAGAATGAACACCAAAATACCGAGAACAACAGGCTCTCCTTTATCTCCGCAGAGGCCGGCCAAGTACTCTGCTCCAACCCCTAAAGCACCAGCTAGCAATGTTGCACCACCTCTGTTTAAACTCTTACAAATGGTTGCACCTGAAAAAAAAAAGTTAAAACGGTAAACATAACAAGAAAAAAGTAGTAAAAAAAAAGTTTAGATTTTTAAAAGTGGCCCGGTTTACGTTTTGTGAAAGGGAAAAATAGCCGTGATTTTAAAAACATATTTTTAGCCATTTTAATCAAAAACCGACGATCATACTCTTTTTGATTCTATAATAAGATAGTTGACCATTTTAAGAAAATCGATGTAGTACATTTCTCGGTCCCGAAAATGGAAAAAGGGCAAAGAACACAATTGAATTCAAAAATGGCCAAAAAAACAAGTTTTCGGAGAAAACATGACTAAAAATATTCTTATTACGAAGAAATGACCAAAAATCCGACTAGACTGTTTTTTAAATGCCGAAAGGAACATAAAGAAAATGAATAGGTAGCAATAATTTTTTCACTAATTAACATTTTCATAAGGAATATAAGCCAAACAACATATATAAGGAGAATGTGAAGCATGCACACATATCATTTAATTGGTATATAATACCAAAAACTATGGTTTTAATTACTTACCAACAGTGTATTCAAACACAACCACAACTGTTAAAATTGCCCACATTCCAGCTTGTCCAAACCCATCATACAGTGGTCTGAAATAGTAAAATAAAGACACCAACGTAAGAGTTATTCCAACCTTAATGGAATGTACAATTCTTCTTGGATCATCCTCTCCAATTTTCTTTATTTTCTTCATAGTCTCCATAACCTTGGCCTTTAATTTTCCAAACATGGCCTTAAAGAAACAACACCCATATTCTATTCTACTTGGTGTTTTTCTTGGTTTGTTGATTTCATCTCCATGGATTAAGATTTTGGAGAGCAACTATGGAAAGGCAAAGTGCTAAAAATGAAGCCAATTTTGTGCATACCTTTTGGTGGTGGCCTTGCAAATTTATAAGGACATGAAATGTGAACAAAATATAGTTTTAAATATTGGATTAATGTTTTATTTCTAATTCCAACATTATTAATAAATAAAGTGTAAAAAAATAATATTATCGATGTATACTTTTGCGTGTATGAATAATGAAATACCATTTAAAATAAATATCCAAAATGAGAGTTCTAACATTTTAGTAATAGGATGATAACCCTTGTCATATTTGAATTTTGATCATGGATATATATTGTACAATTTTATTGGCCTTTAGTACACTGAAACTTTAAAAAGAAATTGATTTAATTGCTTATATGTATATATCTCAATTTCGTTTATCATATATAATATTTATTAATCTGAAATTTTGTATGTTCTAAAATGCAAATAAATATATGAATGTGATGACAAAAGAATAACACAAGTTAGTGCAAATGGTAAAAATATTGCTATCATGCTATGTTTTGCAAAGTTGGTGGGGATCGGAGTGCAATACGAGTATTATTTTATTGATAATTACGTTTGTATATGTCTTTTTTTTTTTTTTTTTGATTTTTTGATAACTCAGCTTTTTGCGCTTTACGCGATCTTTGAGGACAACTGACTCGCTCCTCATTCTTTGCCGCCAAGGTAAATGCGCGGGATGCACGATCGGCATGTTACGGCGGGGTTGGCGGCGTACAACCAGATCCTCCAGGTAAAGAGAACAAACGTTCGACCCCCAATCTACTAATAACGATCTCTCCCGAATCGAACCCACACGGATGTTATTCAAGTATGAGTTCCACTAAATCTTCATTTCGCATACGCCTTGGGAGCGATTTGATGGAGAAGGTTAATTTGATCTTTGCTAAGATGACAAAAGGTTAATTTTCCTTGACAATCATCAAGTTGAGGAAAAGGTTCTTTCTGAAGGTGGATGACTGGACTTTTACTTGGATCCAGACTATATTTTAATTGATGGGCTACAGCTTTTCCACTATTTTAAGTAGATAAATTGCAGCCTGCAGGCTCTTTCACTTTTAAGTCAGCATATGTACCTCTTGTCAAATTCTTTTTTTTAATTATGTATATATATTTTCAATTTTACGACCACTACAAAAATCACGGCAGTCAGGTAAATGTAAATCACAACAAATCATGTTAGCTAGGTAAAAAAGCGCGTTGCAGAAGTAGAGATTCAAATTAACCTATACCCTTTCGGCCTTAAGAACCCATTAGTACATACCCTACAATATATACTAGGCATCCCGACCCTGAGGGGCTTTATTTTATATTTTAATATGCTACATAAATGGCTCGTGTATAATATTAATGATTAATCTTGTACATGAAACATTCATATGCTTTAAAACATCAATTGAAATAGAAAATAGAGCACATGCCCCACCTTCAAAGCTCCACCGATCATATGAATTTCCATCTCTTTATTCTATTTCATATGATACTTCAACTTAATGACGTAGCCAAACCACGAAAGTAGTATAAATCGAATGAAAAATTAAAAAAATCATATAAACAATAACTTAATACATATTTATTTTTAAATTTGTTAATGAAATTAGAGGAAAAGAATAAAAAGTACGGAACCCAATATGGGCCCCTAGCTCCGCCATTACTTCAAGTCATTAAATAAATGGCACGTCACATGTGCACGGTATTACCAATGTACATGTGATATTATCGAGTGTAGCATAACATGAAACACATTAAAAAATAGGAGATTCAAACTGACATAATATATGCTCAAAGTGCAACGTGTAAAAAATTGTGAGAAATGCACTGTTTTCCACCATAGCTTGAAATGGCCTTTGAACTCACACTTGACACGAAACAACACAAATACAGCTGCAGTTCTTATACGCTATTAGCAGTGAAAGTTGTAACCGATACAGAAATCTGCAATAAAGCCAACAAAAAGATTGCGTAATGTGAGGTTGACGAGCAATAAATGGTGTAGAACAAAATATATATAAGGGCAGAGTTTCCAAGGGTTTTGCGTTGATTGTCAAACTTCAATTTATGATAAATGGACTTTACTCTCTAAAAAGTACGGTCCTAATTCAACTCTGGTACGGAAACAAGGAATAATGTGAGGTTGACGAGCAATAAATGGTGTAGAACAAAATATATATAAGGGCAGAGTTTCCAAGAGTTTTGCGTTGATTGTCAAACTTCAATTTATGATAAATGGACTTTACTCTCTAAAAAGTACGGTCCTAATTCAACTCCGGTACGGAAACAAGGAATAATGTGAGGTTGACGAGCAATAAATGGTGTAGAACAAAATATATATAAGGGCAGAGTTTCCAAGGGTTTTGCGTTGATTGTCAAACTTCAATTTATGATAAATGGACTTTACTCTCTAAAAAGTACGGTCCTAATTCAACTCCGGTACGAAAACAAGGAATAATCAATAACGCTCTTCACTTATGTTGATTTTTTGGAACTCATAACAATGCTTGAGGTTGTTACATCTGGTGATTACTAAATTGTTTTAGAACAAAGGTCATCAAAATTCCACTAAAAGAAAATCGCAAAATAACAAAGAGTATTAGCAACGGGTAAAATTGTCGATATATTACGATTAGAGCAATAAAGCCAGCAAAATGCAGCTCTGCCCACGGGCCCGAGGTTTGGAATGGGTTGGACCATAATTTTCTAGACCCGGAAAAAATGGGGCCTATTTGCCCTGGTCCGATTGGCCCGTGGGTCAGGGGTGGCTCGACTTTTAACCCGACTCTATAGTTTTTGTGTACAAAATGAATACATAGCCTGGATTGGGCCATGCAGACAAGCTCGAATTTTTCCAAAAGCCCGATGGGCTCGAGCTAGGCCAGCCGAACCGGCCCATTGCCAGTTGAATTTATGATGGCTTACCGATGGAATATCAACAAAAATTAACATTTAAAATTAATTAACAAAAAAATGGCCACGAATTTACGACAGATTAGCGACGAAAATTAATAAAACAAAAACGTTGTCGTTTGTTTTAAGAATAAACCATGGATAATAATATATAATGACAGATTTTGTTTCCGTCATTAATTAACAACGGGTTATCAGTCCAGCGTCAAATAATGCACTGTGTTTTAATGAAATTTAGAAAGATATATATATATATATATATATATATATATATATAGGGAGAGGATCATGTGAGACCACTCTCTTAGGTTAGTCCATAAGACCCAATCTAGACCATCCAAATAGTAAAACAATGGCCAAGATTCGTTACAATCTATACAGGTTTACGAAAGTAACTATACAATAGAAAGGGTAAAATTGGAATCCAGAAAATTATTAATGGTAACCTCCTCCTACATTATAGGGACGTGATCTGTTATTGATCACGTCCCCATAAATCACGCAATTCACCATATACAATCAAAAATATACGTCTCCTTCCCAACGCCAACATTGCATCTCCATTATCAAAACCTCTGTAATCACCATTATCACCCAAAATCGGCCTGCAATTCATCCACAAAAAAATTGAACGCGATAGAAAAACTAACAATTTGCACAGAATTATCATCCGTTTGATTGGATAGAATTATACAATGGAAAAAAGTGTTGATTACAACGCAACTGAAGAATGTCCTCCCGGTAATTTCTGCGAGAAAAAAGTTATTACATTCATACGCCTGTGAATCAACAACTGATATCTGAACTATATGCACTTCTATTATTGTTGCTTTGTATGTTTAGTATGTTAATGTTGTCTAAATAGTGTGTCAATATAGTATATATATTTTTATATTTTTGCATGTTACCCACTTGTATGAAGGTTGCAGCTCAATTAGTAGTTTGTATGTTTAGAACGGATAATTTGCCAGTTTAGAATATAAGTGTAAATTGTTGCTTTGTATGCAAAAATATATAACTGTATTATTGTTGCTTTGTATGTTTAGTGTGTGAATTTTGTATATTTAGTGTGTCAACATTGTATATATAGTTTTATATGTCCGCATACTACCCATTGTATGAATGTTGAATCTCAATTAGTAGTTTGTATGTTTAGAACAGGATAATTTGCGAATTTAGAATATAAGTCTAAATTGTTGCTTTGTATGCAAAAATATAGAATCGTATTATTGTTGCTTTGTATGTTTAGTGTGTGAATTTTGTCTATTTCTTGTGTCAACGTTGTATATATAGTTTTATATGTTTGCATATTACCCAATTGTATGAAGGTTGCATCTCAATTAGTGGTTTGTATGTTTAGTACGGATAATTTGCCAATTTAGAATATAAGTCTTGTGTATATAGCATTATGTATATGCATAGTTACGCCTTATTTGCATATAGTACACTTGTTACCAAATTCGTTGCATGTTTGTTCAAGAATTACAATATGTATATATTTATTTATTCGTTGTATATTTATAAGGCAATGATTGTATATTTACGTCGTAATTTGTTCAAGTAAAAATTTCTCTGTCATAATAAATTAATAAGTTTGTATACTTATAAATCAAAACGTGCATGTATAGACTATTAAAAATATATGAATGATGTTATAAAATTGTATATATAATATATACATTTTGTATTATTGTCTAATAACTTTTGTGATGTCAAAAACAACGTAGGACAACGACTCGAAATCTCGCCAGGATCAACAAAATATTGGATACGAGGTGGAACACGAAAAAAATTCCGCAAGTGGGGATGCATTTCGCACGTTGGAAACCGTGTACAATTTTACCGTCTTTTGGAACCAAAAAGTCGATCTAGAGACCTATTGTGGGTCAACCTCACGACTTGATATTTCGTGTTACCACCAAAACAAAAGAACAAAGCGTGACGATGTCGAGAGAAGTAGAATTGAGCCAAAGAGAGAAAGCCATTAAAGCAAGCACAAAACTCAAAAGACGATGTGGAACATGTGGTGAGATCGAACGCAGCATGTGATCGATCATGTCCAAAACGCAACACCACGCCTTAGTGCAATGTTTCTATTTTTGCAAAAAACAATTTACATCGATTTATTATTTATGAAACTTTTTTTTGAAACATTGAGTGATTGTTAATTTATCTTTAATGTTATTTTTCTCTCTAAACATTTATTGCATATACAATTACATTCAACTAAATATGCAAAAAAAAAAAAAAACTAAAACAGAATTGTTTTGCTTTATATACAACTACATGTATATGCCAATAAGTACCTTAAGATTTATACAAAATACATTAATCTACTTATCCAACAGATAATACAATTCAACTACTACAAAATAGACAAGTGCAATACATTAAATATACAATTCTATATATCTATTTATACAAGTACATAGCAAACTACATACAATTCAACTAAACTAAAATCAGAAAATCACCCATTCAACTAAGTATACAAATCCACCAAACAAAATAGACAATTCAACGTAACTAATTAAACAGATATATTAATCTACTTATACAACGAACAATACAATTCAACTAATCAAAAATAAACAGATGATACACATTACATATACAATTCGATATGTCTATTTATACATGTCACTGAAACTGTATAGAAATCCACTGAACTAAAAAAGTGAATAACCCATACAATCAATTAAACAATTCCGCCACATAAAATATACAAATCCACTTAACTAATCAAGCAATTATATTAACCTGGTTTATACAACAAAAAATACAATTCAAAATAATCCAGAAATAAACAAATGAAACATATTAAATATACAACTCGATACAACTATCTATACAAGTTGCTGCATCCATGTATAATGTACATGCATCTAAAAAAAAACACTTTCATCTTAAAAAAGATCAATCTAAAAGGAAAAAAATGAGATGACACAACACCATACATGGTAAAAAACAAAACATTCTGCTACACAAACTGCCAAAACCCATCTCACGTACTGCATTCTTCTGTGCAGGTTTCATAGAAGCAAGAGCATCAACCAAAACCTTGGGTTTCACCCTAACTTGCATCTTAGGGATATGAACTATCAATCCTTCGTCTCTTTTTGGGCTGCTCGTCTCAGGAACTATCCTCCGCACCACTATTGACCTCTATTTCTGTTCTTCACTTGACATTTTACTAACACAAACACCTACATAAAAAGAACACAAATTCAGATATCAAGACTTTAAACCTCATTTGTTTACATTCCCATAAATGTTGTATATTTAACATGACAAACTTATATACTTAGTATAAACAATCTGCATACTTAATATTTAACATGACAAACTTGTATACTTAGTATACAAAGTTTGCATACAAAAGTATGTTTATATTGTACTTAATGTTGTATATTTAACATAATATATCAGTATACTTATTAAAAAAATCTGCATACTTGTTATGTGTTTCTTACTTGGGGTACACTAATTTGTTTACATTCCACTTAATCTTGTTTACTTAACATAACATGTACGAATAGCAAGAATACACCACAACCCCCCTACATAAAAAAATACGTAATTCATATATGAAAATGTGAATACAAAAGTATGCTTATATACTACTTAATGTTGTATAATTAACAAAATATATCAGTATATTTAATAAAAAGATATGCATACTTGTTATGGGTTTGTTATCGATATAATCGCAAAATTCTTGAATGAAAAATTGATGACTGAAAAAACTCACAAATTGCGATATGAACCTTCATTAACGACCAGAAATAATAAAAAAGGGCAGAAGATGAAAACAACAAACATACCTTCAAAATACAAGAACTCAGACGTCAGTTCCCCTCTCCTCAAATCTTCTCCACAAAAATCGAACTCCTACACCCACCAAAAATTACTTAATAGAGACAAGAACAAACTTAAATTTGAAGGATTTGGGCCATTAATAGAGAAAAGGGACTCACCTTTACACACGCAATAATAAGCACAAAAATAGCACTTCTCTGGTCCCTTCTTCGCAAACCCAAACCGCCGACCAACAACAAACTTACGACCGACGAAATAATTTCGAACTTCAATTTTTGGGTGTGCCTGGGGAAGACGAACTACCAATTTTTTTGTGCGCTACTCGACTGGAAATGTGGGATTATTTGGGGGAGAAAAGAAAGAGTTAGGGTTTTTTCTTGTCAAAAACGTAAAGATGAGGGAAGCAAAAGGAACCAGTTTTGAAAAGACACAAGCGAAAATCTATGGTTTTTCCCCTAAAAACGGGAAGGCGATAAAGGAAAGATCCTATTTTCCTAATAATTAGCAATTAATGTTATCTCCATAAAAGCGTAAAATGGTGAAAATACAATCATACCCTTAATAACCCAAAAATAACTAAAGAGATCTCAGCCATTAAAAAATTAAATCATGGTCTATATGCGGTCTTATGGACTAACTGAAGGGGTTGGTCTCATTTGAACCAATCCTTTATATATATATATATATATATATATATATATATATATATATATATATGAGATCTTCTATTACAAGATGGTGTTTCATATTCTATTTCACCGCACGGATAATTGACACTTGTATAAAAGTTACCATATTAATTTTGGAGAATAAATTAATTAAGGCTAAATTGTGGGGTTTTAATATAGTAACTGTTGGGAAAAACGATCCTCATTCATTCCTAGGGACAAACAAAAATAACTGAGAAATAAAATAACAACAAACCACAACACAAGATTTACATGGAAACTCCAAAACCGGATAAAATACCACGACCCTGAGAGAAATTCTCTTGTATGGCAAATTTATACAATCACACGAAATTTTCGCTCCGTCTCCAATACTCCCACACTATAACAAATCTTTGACTAACTCACACCCTTCTCCCAACTCTACAAGAATATATAAGAAAGGAATTTAGAAGAATAAAAATACAAAGATTATAGTGTATTTGATTGGTGCACTTGAAAACAAAGCCACTTGAGCTCCTTAAATAGCCTTAGGAAGCTCTCACCCTTTGTTCCTCAAGCAATGTGGGATGGGAACCCCTTCTTTTATTTTAACACAAAATCAACAAACTCCACCTTGGTAAAATAAAGAAGCTCCATGTATTCACCGACAATCATGATTCTCAAATCAGAAAACCATCATTCTCAAACTAGAGAATAACCTACTCCACCATATAAGTAGACCACTTAGAATAAACTATTCTCATAAATCCATTCGGCACATGTCGAAGAATCTGCTGAAATTTATGGTGCAACTTCTAGCTCTTGGCTCTCCTAGAATTCCTTCAGCCATCGACATAACATCCACCACACACCCTGTATCCATGCCAAGTCAATGCCGTGTGTAAACTTGAGGACCTACTAACACCATCACATCCTTTTTCATGACAACTAAACACATGCCATAAGGACGGACATTTTCTCCTCATAGAAAATCTTCATCTATCACAATGTTAGCCTTTGATTCATTTGTCGCACCAGCTCCACCTTGACAATTACGTTTTGTATGCCCAGGTTCTCCGCATTTCCAACAAACAACATTCTTGGAGTCTTTCTTCCTCATTTTACTTACTGCCATCGCTACCGAATATGTTGTTGAAGTTCGCTCATCACTCATTAGTCTTCTCTCTTCAGAAAGAAGTTTACATGTGACTTCAACAAAAATTAAAGTTTCCTTCCCATACATCAAAATCGGCTTCATGTGCTCATTATAGGCTTCCCATACAAGCAAAGGGAAGAGACAAGATGAGTCGTAACGCCTTATTCCCATCTTCGATTTTCACTCCAATTGTCTCCGCCTCCGAGATGATACCATTGAGTGTACTTAAATGATCCGAGATTTTAGATTCTTTGTCATCCGCGAGTGTGTGAAATCGCCTTCAAGTACAACCGATTTAAAATACCCTTTGCTTGTACAAAGCCTCAAGCTTTTCCCATTGCTCCTTAGTATTTGAAATCCCATGCACATTTGCAAGAACATTTTTAGCCAAACATAGACGTATTATGCTTGCGACCCTCAAATCCGGATCCTCCCAATCTTCATCACTCATACTAGTCTTTTGCGAGAATCTTTGTCAGGATGCTCGCTTTCGATTCGCTAAAGACCATCCGACTTGGTAGAATTGCTCGAACATAACATTCCTTTCGATTGCCTTGGGTAATCCGATTGTATCATCACATATTTGACTTGTACTTTCCACAAGCCAAAATTGATTTTTCCATCAAATTTCTCCACGTCAAACTTCATTGAATTTGAAAACTTTGACATACATGCTTATACACTCCTAACCTAATGAATACTCACCTCAAAAATCTTTTCGGTGTGGAAGATCGACAATCCGCAACCACGAGCTAAGAACTTTAAGAGACACCGAAACTATCTCTCAAGAAATCTTTTATGATGTGGAAGATCGATAAAGTCGCAACCACATAGTATACTCGGAATTTCAAGAGACTAGGACCCGGACTTTGATACCACTTGTTTGGGGAAAACGATCCCCATTCATTCATAAAGATAAGCAAAAATAATAGAGAAATAAAATAACAACAAACCACAACTCAAGATTTACGTGGAAACTCCAAAACCAGGGGGAAAAAAACCACGACACGCCGAGCAATTCTCTTTCCGTATGAAAAATTTATACAATCACACGTAAATTCTCTCTCTCGACTCCAAGACTCTCACACTATTACAAATCTTTGACTAACTCACACCCTTCTCCCAACTCTACAAAAGAATACAAGAAAAGAATTTAGAAGAATCAAAATACAAAGATTATAGTGTATTTGATTGGTGCACTTGAAAACAAAGCCACTTGAGCTCCTTAAATAGCCTTAGGAAGCTCTCACCCTTGTTCCTCAAGAAATGTGGGATGGGAATCCCTTCTTTTATTTTAACACAAAACCAACAGTAACTTCTGTACACGTGTCAATTATCCATGCTGTGAGATAGGAGATGAAACATCATCCTAGAATAGAAGATCCCATCCGAGATACATAATCCATATTCTTAAAACAATCTAATTGATCTACAATATTAAAGTAGGTACACCAAGTGTAGCATCTACAATACTTAAATAGACAAGTGATAGTAAAGAAAGGTTGGAACCATAAGCTCGGGGTTATTGGTTCGTTTTTGTCACCAATTTGAACGTTTCACAACTCTGCCTTCTTTACAATCTGAAAAAAGGAAAAAGAAAGAAAGAAAGGTATTAGGTAATGGAGTCATGATTGTTTGACCTTTCGTTTTGCTCATTTTTACTTTTGGAGAAAATAGTGTGAAAAAAATATTTTAAAAAATGAGAATAAATTTTGAGAGTGTGATTGGATATATGATGAAAATGTGATAATAATATTTGATGTGATGGTTTTTTAGTATAATACTGATTAGATGTTATTGGTAATTTGAAAAATAAGAGAGAGTGAATAGTGTATTTATGATATGATTGTATAATAATGATAGTTGATATAATATTTTTTTGTTTAAATTATAATTGGATGTAATTGATGATTTGAAAAGTGAGAAAAATAAATAGTATATTTTTTGAGATTTTCACAAGCAATCACACTTTAATGCAAAAATTTGTTCAAAAAGTGGAAGAGAAGAAAATACACTCGCAAGCAATCACTCCCTAGGTAACCCATTTCTTAAAAATTTAATTAATATTGTGATCGGGCTATAAATGCTAAATTAATTGAGCTACGATCGGTGTTGTAAAATCGGCCTGGCGGCCGCTAGGCGCTAGCGCCTAGGCCGATCCGATTTTCCCAAAATCGGCAAAAAAAAAATCGTCCAGGGCAAAAATCGGCTGGCGCTGCTGAAGGGCTAGGCGGCCAAACAAATCGGGAAAAATCAAGAAAAAGATCGGCATAGGCGGTCTAGTCGAATAAATCTGCAAAAAATCGGCAAAAATCGGCCAAAATACAAAAAAATGAAAAAAAAAGAGAGAAAAACTTGGTATTTTTAGGCGCTAGACGTCCCATTGCCGTAACGCCTAGCGATTTCGCAACTCAGCTCACAAATCAATTCCCAAGATGACTTTATTTAATTGTTTAAAACATTAATTTGTGATAGTTTAAGAAGAAACTTCCAAAAAACTTCTTTTAATGTTAATTTCTTTGAGATGGGGGTAGAGTCGTAGAGAAGGATGAGATTTCGATGATTTTAAGCTTAATTTGTTTTCCGATTTTTTCCAATTTTCTTTGCCCCATCAAGAAAAGGGTAATTGGCAACTTGCACCCTCAAAATACATTTGATTTGCACTATGCACCCTAAATTTGGATTTTTGGCATTTTGCACCATTAAATTAGGTGTTCCTTTGCACTATGCACCCTAAAGCAATTTTGAGTGCAATTTTCAGATTTTAGGGATTTTGGCAACGGTATTTTGGTCATGTCAACAATAAACTATATTCTCTCCATTTTCTATGTTTTATTTTTTCATTTATAGTTAATTTTGTCTCTTTGAACTCATCCATATTTTGCTATTAAGTCAAATATATCTTAAATTTAATTTAAAATAAATATATAGTATAATTTTATTATACGAGAATATACATTAATTTAGACGAAAACTTACACAATAATTTGTATTTGAAAAAAAAAATCTTACGTAATAATTTTTATTTGAAAAAAAAAAAAGATGAAAGCTTACGTAATACTTTTTATTTGAAAAAATAAGCTTGCCTAAAAATTTTTTTGAAAAAAAAACCTTACATAATGAATTTTATTTGAAAAAAATTCGAAAATTACATAATAATTTTTTATTTAAAAAAACTTACGTAATAATTTTTATTTGAAAAACAACTTATGTAATAACTTTTATTTGAAAAAAAAAAGACACGAAAAATTATGTAATAATTTTTATTTGAAAAAAACTTATGTAATAATTTTTATTTGAAAAAAATTATTGTATCTTCTAGTTTGATAAAGTTATACTATATATTTATTTTAAATTAAATTTAAGACATATTTTATTTAATAGCAAAATATGGATGACTTAAAAGAGACAAACTTAACTATAAATGAAAAAAATAAAACATAGAAAATGGAGAAGATATAGTAATAACTTTTATTTGAAAAAATTATAATAATTTTTATTTGAAAAAACTTATGTAATAATTTTTATTTGAAAACTACTTATGTAATAATTTTTATTTGAAAAAAATTAATGTATATTCTCGTATAATAAAATTATACTATATATTTATTTTAAATTAAATCTAAGATTTATTTGACTTAATAGCAAAATATGGATGAGTTAAAAGAGATAAATTAACTATAAATGAAAAAATAAAGCATATAAAATGGAGAGAATATAGTTTATTGTTGACATGACCAAAATACCCTTGCCAAAATCCCTAAAATCTGAAAATTGCACTCAAAATTGCTTTAGGGTGCATAATGCAAAGAAACACCTAATTTAATGGTGCAAAATGCCAAAAATCCAAATTTAGGGTGCAAAGTGCAAATCAGGTGTATTTTGAGGGTGCAACTTGCCAATTACCCTCAAGAAAATGACCGAACTATATAGAAAAAAATTATAAAATTTATCCTGCCAAGAAATATATGCAGGAAAATCTTAAACTCTTTCAATTGAGCTTTACGTTATTCACTACAAAATATGAAAATTAATAGAATATATCAATTAATAGTCTTGTATTTTAAATTTTTATTTATTTTAATTAGAATATAAACTCGAAATCTCATCATTTTTATAACTTTGTGATTCATTTTTATTTGACCTAGGATCATGATTATTGATAATCCTACAATGATCATTAATAAAGTTTGCGTAAAAAAGACTTAAACAAGGATTAACCATACAAACTAAATTTTCTTGCAATATTGGATTAATCAATCCAACTTAAAAATATTCTAGAAGATCATCTTATCCCCCAACAAGTTAGCATCAAAGTCTAGTCAGCAATCCAATAGTTGTTGATATCTGACGTTTATGTGATGTCAAATGAATCTTTAAAAGCTAGACGAAAACGTGCACTACTATATAGAAGTAAGAAAATTGAAATTAATTACTCGTATTCAATTCCCTCAAATTATCTACCATAACCATCTGATTTTCTCTTCTTAGTTTATCAAAATAATTATCAACATGTTAAAAATATGTAATATCAAAACAGAAAATCTCTCCAATCTCACGTTTCTATTGCACTGACATATATTAACCATATATGTACACAAGTGCATAATGGTTGAACAGGGAAACAGCTATAAGCCCACAAATGCTCCAATTAAATTGTATACTCCCCTGTCCACTTAAGTTATGGTACACTTTGTTAACATACCAAATTTTGCATGCATAGTATATTTTATGTTATCAAATAATATTGAGTATACCGTTAGAGTTAGTTAGAGTTGGTTGTAAAAGTTAGTTAGTTCGGTTACTGTTCAGTTAGTTATTCAGTTACAACTAGATAACCAACATCTGTTAGTTAGAGATATTTTCCAGCTAAGTTTCCAGCTATAAATAGAGATGCTCATACTTGTAATCTTAAACTTTTGAATCAATGAAATCATTCAGCTTATCTCAATTCTTCTCATTGAATCTTAACATGGTATCATGAGCCAGATTTTTTGGCTGTTGGTGATCATCTTCTTCTTCGATTGAATCTCTGGTTTTTCAATGTCTTCTACATCTCTGCCTACTTTTCCAACATTTACAGTCCGTATGGATCAGACTAACTATCATTTTTGGCGGATTCAGTCCTATCTACAGTGACCGTGCATGGATTCGAGGAGTTTTTGCTTGGTACGATCTCTGCTCCTGCGCAATGTTTGGATGCATCTTCCTCTGGTACTCGTCTTCTTAATCCCGCATTTGCGATTGGAAAAGGAAGGATCAGTTTTTGTTCAGTTGGCTACTCAGCTCTATCTCTGAATCTATGCTTGGATATGTTCATCGATGTGTTACTGCAGCTGATTTGTGGAGTGTATTTGAAGTGTTGTTCCGCACACAATCCAAATCACGACTGTTACATCTTAAAAAGATGCTACATGACACTAAGAAAGGTGATTCTTCCATTGAAGATTATGTTCTTCAGATGAGTAATATTGTAGATCAAATTCATATGCCTGGTCATGAAATTTCAGATGCTGAGTTAGTTTTGGACATCTTGAATGGTTTATCTCCTGAGTATGAATCTGTGGTAGTGCATCTTACATCTCAAATTGGTAATGTGAGCATCTCTGAGGTTCAGTTTACTCTTCAGACTCATGAATCTCGACTTAAGCAACAGCAACAATCCCTGTCTAACAATCCTCAAGCCTTTCATGTTGCTGGTAATTCCTCTGTACCTGGTTTACATATGGCTTCAAAACGGCCTTTCAACAATTTTAGACCTCCTAGAGGTGGCTTTCAAGGGAGAAATCGAGGCAGAGGAAGGTTCTTCAGGGGAGGAAATTCTAAACTCATTTGTCAGATCTATGCTAAATACAATCACATTGCTGCTAAGTGTTTCAAAAGATATGATCCAAATTTCACTGGCCTGGATACTTCACTTTCTTCTGCTCCACCTGGTTTTATGCATCCTCAGGCCAACTTTGTGGCATCTCCATATCACATGTCCAATATTTCTCGTACTCAGCACACTGAAGCCTCCAAACCTCCTGCAGTTTTTCTCAGACAGCAGCCTGGTTCTCAGGCTTTGTCCACTGATAATGATTGGTACATGGACAGTGGGGCTACTCACCATGTTACTACTCAGCTAGGCAATTTGACTGTGCAATCTCCATACAATGGTAAGGATGAGCTTGTTGTTGGTAATGGTTCTAGAATTCCTATTTCACACATTGGCTCTACTTCTTTTCCTTGTCTTAATCCTTTTAAACATCTTAACCTTCATAATGTCTTGTTTGTTCCTGATATCACCAAAAACCTCCTTAGCATATCACATTTCATTAAAGACAACTCTTTTTCCCATGTAATAAAAGCATTGCAATTACCTACATCAATCACTCATGTTCCTTTCTGTGAGGCTTGTAAATTTGGGAAACAACACAATATGTCTTTTCCATCTGTTAATACTCATACTTCTTAGCCCTTTCAACTGGTACACACTGATGTTTGGGGCCCCGCTCTCAATGCTCTTTCAAGGTTACAAATACTATATCCATTTTATTGATGAATATACTCGCTTTACATGGATATATCCATTACATACCAAAGCTCAAGTTCAAAATGTTTTTCTCAATTTTAAAGCAATGTAGAAACACAGTTTCACACATCCATTAAGTGTCTTCAATCTGACTATAGGCCTTTAAAATCTTTACTTCAGTCTCATGGTATCCTTTTTCGTCATCTTTGTCCATATACACACCAACAAAATGGAAGAGCTGAACGAAAGCATCAACATATTGTTGAAATTGGCCTTACACTCCTTGCTCAAGCTCAACTCCCTCCTAGGTTCTGGTGGTCTGCTTTCTCCACTGCCACCTATTTAATCAATCGATAACCATCATCTATTCTTCATTTCTTGTCCCCATATCAAAAGCTTTTCAACAAACTTCCTGATTATAATTTCTTCAGGACTTTTGGATGTGCTTGCTACCCATATTTAAGACCCTATAACACATTAAAACTCCAATTTCGAACCTCTAAGTGCCTTTTTATTGGGTATAGCACAGAACATAAGGGATATAAGTGTTTGCATCCCTCAGGTCACCTTTATATCGCTCGAACAGTGGCCTTCAATGAGTTTGATTTTCCTTTCTCTGAGTTATTCACTCATCCCTCTCAGTCATCAGTATCACCTCTTATCTCTTCATCTTTACCTATTCTTCCACCTCCTAATCGACCTTTATCATCCTCTTCTCACTCACAAGTGTCTCCTCACTTATCACCTTCCTCCTCTCCACCATCTCAGTCCTCACCTTCTTCCTCCAATGCTCCTCTTCTTTTACCTGCTCTTCCTGCCCCAGTCCAGGCTCCCGCACTCCACTCCATGGTCAATCGTTCCAAAAATGGTATTTTTAGACCAAAGGCTTACCTTACTTCCCCTGCCATCTCTTCTTTCTCTAAACCTACCACCACTCAACAAGCTCTCTCTTCACCTCAATGGAAGAGTGTTCGGATGATGGATACAATGCCCTCGAGTAATAACACCGGGAGTTGGTTCCATATTCAAGCAACATGAATTTGATCACCAACAAATGGATTTTTAGAACTAAATTCAAACCGCCATCAAAAAAAAAAAAAAAAAAAGAACTAAATTCAAACCGGATGGCACAGTTGAGAGGCTGAAAGCCAGATTAGTAGCTTGTGGGTTCCAAAAAAATGCAGGCATTGATTTCTTTGACACATTCAATCCGGTTGTTAAACCACTCACCATTATGATCATGTTTAGTTTGGCCATCACCAGGGGTTGTAAAATACATCAAGTTGTTGTTAACAATGCGTTTTTGAAAAGGGATTTGAAAGAAGCTGTTTTTATGGCCCAGCCTGAAGGTTATGTTGATAATCAGAGGCCTACACATGTTTGCAGGTTAATAAAATCCCTATACGGCTTAAAACAAGCTCCAAAAGCTTGGTATGATACTCTCAAAAATTTCCTGTTGTCCTTGGGTTTCAAAGGTCCAGTTTCTGACTCTTCTCTATTTCATAAACCCAATGGTCAAATGATGATTCTTGTCTACGTGGAAGACATTCTTATTACGGTTGATAATCATGCTGAAATTGTTCAAGTTATTGTTACTCTTGATGCTCAATTTTCTTTAAAAAATTTGGGAGAGGTCAGTTATTTTCTTGGTTTGGAGGCTCATCGTGTGCACAATGGCATCATTGTCAATCAGACTAAATATATTTCAGATCTACTTGCTAAAACTTCCATGGCTAACTGTAAACCCTGTCCCACTCCTTGGTGTCCAAGTATCAAGCTCTCTCTTAATGACAACCCTGCTTTTGACAACCCTTCTCTCTATCGCAGTGTGATTGGTGCATTACAATATCTCACCATGACTAGGCCTGATATATCATTTGCCATAAATAAGCTTAGTCAATTCTTGCACTCTCCCACTATCAATCATTGGAAGGCTTGTAAAAGAATCCTCGAGGTTTCTACATGGTTCCGGACACATTGGCCTTCTTTTCCAACCTCGACTCGAATAGATTTGGAAGGCTTTGCAGATGCCGATTAGGCAAGTTGCATTGATGATAGACGTTCAACTAGTGGGTATTGCATTTTTCTTGGGGTAATCTGATCACTTGAGTTCCAAAAGGCAACATATTGTTGCTAGAAGTAGAGCATCGAGTCCGAGTACCGTTCCTTGGCTTTGGCCACTACCGAGCTTGTTTGGATCCGTTAATTGCTCGGGGAGTTGGGTATTTCTCTTCATGGTCCTTCGAGTTCCGGTGTGATAATGTTGAAGCTATTACTCTAGCCGAAGTGTAAGTCCAGCGGCTACGATAATCTAGAGGGGGTGAATAGATTATCTCCATCTTTTCGATTTCGCCCTCTTTTTCGAACCGAATGCTCAAACAAAATAATGAAGGTGCGGAATGTAAACAACACACGTCGATTTAAAGAGGTTCAACCCACCTAGGGCCTAATCCTCTACCACCCCAAAGATATCAGGGATGGATTTCAAAAAGAAAAAGATTTTATTAATTTACCAAAAATTAATACAACACCAACTTACAACAACACCTTGAAGAGCACCACACTCTTCTTCAAAGAACACCTTCAAGATTATCACAATCTCTTTTGAAGATCACCACAATCCTCAACGGCACTTTGCGAAGATCACCACAATCTTCCGACTTGAAGAGCACCGAACTCTCCAACACCACCTTTGGAGATTACCACAATCTCCTTTTGAAGATTACCACAATCTTCCTTCAACGGCACCTTTGAAGATCACCACAATCTTCAATCTTGAAGAATACCAAATTCTTCAACACCTCAAGAGCACCACACTCTTGAAACACCTATCACCTAGATCACCCAAGTGTATTCTTACCACAAGAATACTCACAAGGATATCTTGTGTTTGGTTGATGAATTACAATCAAGATTACACTTTGAAAAATATTACAACTCAAAAGTGCAAGTGTAATCAAGAATGAAAGCCTAGACCTCAAGATGTGAAAGTGATAGTACTTAGCTATTACAACAAGAATGTTGAAATGAATAACAAAGAATATGTGCTTGTGATATCTCTTGTTGTTTGTATAAAGTCTTGTGTTTGATCCTCAAGCTTTCATCTATTTATAGGAGAGCCTTCAAATTTGAATTCCAACATAGGCTCCTCCAAAGGCTCCTCCAAAGGCTCCTCCAACATAGGCTCCTTCATGGGCTCCTCCATGTTTTCTTTTGTCTACAAATAAGACAAAGAGATTAAAATAAATATGGTTGTCTCATAAGGATACAAAAATCAGATTATAGAACAATCCCACATTTTAAGGAAGAATGGTCTCACTGACAACCAACGGTTATAATTTTTGTTTGTCAAACTAAAAGGCGACCGGTCGCACATTTAAATAGAGTTTGAAACATATAGCACCAAATTAACACAGGCGACCGGTCGAAGTGCACCTCGGCCGGTCGAGCCTATGTGCAACCGGTTGCTTGAACAATTTTGAGAGTTCTCAAGTTTGTTTCACGAAACTTGTTCCCTGTGTCGCTTGCGGTCGCCGGTCGACCTCCTCAATGACAAGTTGTCCGATTTTTATCAAAAATAAACCTCAAGAAATACTCGAAAAATTCGTAAAAACATTTTAAACCGATCGGGAGTATTTAGGACAACATTAGAAATATAGTTTAGAAGAAATAAAACATTTACACAAAAAGTGTTGTCCAGATATAAATTCAATAAATACTCAGAAAAATAGTAGAAACATTTTAGATCAATTGGGAGTATTTGGACAACCTTTAAAAGCATTGTTTTGGTGACAAAATAAAATCATCAAAATTAAGATAAAACCATTTTTCAAACAATCTCCCCCTTTTTGATGATTACAAACCAAAACAATTTTAACGAGATCGATTTTGAAAACAAAACAATTTTTAGGTTAAAGAGAACTATCCGTTGTGAGTGACAACATTCCATGCAATAAAAACACAAGGATGGGAGTAGAGATATTCAAACACATATAGCAAATGCTCCCCTATCAACATGCACAACAAGAGTAATATAGAAGCAACTTCAACATAAGCTAAAATCTTAGCTTTTCGATATTGAGCTTAAGTATCAATAACTTAAAAGCTCCCCTGTCAAAGATACATCATTAGAACCGTATGTAAGTCCATACTACAACCAATGGACCATGATTCATACATAACCATAATGCACCAAGTGGACTAAATATGATCCACAACTTATGGCTTTATGAAGCCATAGCTTAGCTTCTTTTCGTTAAGCTTATCTTAGCTTTTATGAGCTAATGAGCTTATAACCTGTTTCTCCCCTTTGGAATCATCAAAAGAATGTTAGCACGATAAATACATCATATATTCTTATCAAAGTACGCAAGTAAACCGATGTATCGAGCCATTTGAACATTGAAGCTTTTAAACCGAATAGAAGAGTCGAATCATACGACTTGTAGAAGCTTATGAAAAATCATTTGATATGCAAAAACATGATCTCTATAAATATATGAGACTTTTGAAATCGAGAGAGTCATGTAGGTGATGAATTTTTCATTGAAACGTTTTATCGAACACTTGGCGGGCGTAAAAAATAGAAAAAAGTTATATATAGCCCTTGTAAATGAAATCAAGCCAAGTTTTTCATCACCAAATACAATATAACAAATATCATTCATCAACAATCAATAAGCTCATCACAAACATATATGAATTACATCAAGAACAATACATATAAGCCACAAACTCGAGGGTTCAACCCGATTGAGCTAAAGAGAGTGAAATTCTTACCATTCAATGGTAAAGATGAGCATCAATGATGATAAACGAGCTAGACAATCCCCAAGATATATAATTTATGCAACAAAACACATTTGAAGTGAATTGTGTGTGAAAATGACAAAGGGGACGAAAAATGAACGAAAAAGAGCCAAAATGGCTAAGTACGGAAAACGAAGCATTTTAACCAAAAATCTCTTAGGCGACCGGTCATGGGCAAAGGGCGACCGGTCGAGCTAGTGGGCGGCCGGTATTTTCGCCGCAGCCCATTTATTATGGTTCTGTTTGAAAAATCCGAAGTTTTATCCAAAAATCCGATTTTTCGCCCCTAAGTTTTAAAATGTGCAAAATGCAAACGTAGACCTCATTCAATATACATTATGTTATAATCAAGCTCGAAATGAGGTAAAATACTCGGCGGTTAACGATCAAAAAGTCCGCGAGTTATCCTTGAGACGGAATTAAACACATCTCAAGTTTTTGTTAAAAATCACAATCCCTTAAAAAAAATATATCGAATCTCAATATGTTTAGTTCGATTATGACGAACCAAATTTTGAATACAAATAACCGTATAATAGATACCAAACTTGTTATCCCGAAAAAAAAAAAAATAAGAACGTTTTAAATCTTTGGATACAACAAGTCATAAGAAGAAGTGCCTTTCAAATATTTGAAAATTTCTTTTAATAGCACTTTAATGAGATTCGTTGGGATAGTTTTTGAAGTCGAGCATATAGACATAAGGCATATGGAATGTCGAGTCTATAGGAATAATGCAAGAAAACATACCTCGAATTTGTTTGTCGGCCGATATGCCTTTCTCAACCTTTGTCAATCTTTAGCCATAAAGGTTGAGATGGTTCTTCTTCCTTCAATGCTTAACTCCTTCAAGAGTTCTTATATAACCATCTTCTTGGCATTGAATAATTTGTAGTCCAAGCAAGAAATTGAGCTCCATCATTCTCATCTCAAGCTCACCTAGTATCAACTTAGAAAAACATATCTTGCACAAATATTCATTAGTAGCACCATAAATATTATCAACAAAAATTTGCACAAGTAAACAACCTTGCCCTTTTTCAAAACAAGAAGTGTAGTATCAACTTTACCTTTAGTAGAATCATTTTGCAAAAAAAAGCTAAGTCTATCAATTGTACAAGGCCTTTTATAAAAATCATTTGGCCTAAAATTTTAGACTCCGATAGATTTATATTTGAATAAAACCATTTAGAAAGTTGGATTTAACATCCATTTGGTAAAGCTTGAAATTTTCTTTAAAACAAGAATGGGCAAGTAAAATGCAAATAGCTCTTGAATGTGCTATGAGTGCAAATGTTACAACAAAATTAATTACCTTCTTCTTGAAAATACCTTCGAGCTACTAACCTCGCCTTAGTTCGACCAATGTTGCCTTGGTCATCGAGTTTGTTCGGAATACCCTTTTTGTCTTCTTCATCACTATCATCATAGGCCATCCAATTGATCTAAGGTGTTCATAATAGAACATTTACATCCAAATATTTTGAGGTAACTAATATTTGGAGTACTTCATTCTCATCTATACAACTTAACAAACTCATTATCGGCATCGCTTATATAAGCAAGAAAAAATAGTCCAAGTGTAAAAACATGCCTCAATCATCAATTACAAAAATATCTTGCATAAGAGCATAGTAGAAATAGACACTATATATATAGACCATGAAGCAATAAGCACATACTATGCATTTAGAAGATCATCAAGAGTCTAATAAATCATGCAAGTTCAAATAAGCTTAAGAAAGCTACAAAAGGTCTCTTTTGAAATTTGAAACCGAAAGTATATAGTTGAGACCTTATTTAAAAGTAAGTATTTGAACAAGAGTTGATACGGCAAATATGTGCAATCAAATATCGAATAGTGCCTTTCAAAAAATCTAAAAATCCTCATAATCGCACTTGTATGAAATACTATGAAAAACAAGCACATAGGCACATGGCAATACATATATCGAGTCTATAAGAGTAAGAATAACACAAGTAAACGTGCCTCGATAATTTATGCCTTTCTTGACAAATAATGACGTAGATGGCCATTTGTGAAAATATGTAAATCCTACACAATTCTTAAAACATTTCTAGCACAAATCATAATGATAAAAGTGTAGGCTAAGAGATATCACAAGTAAGCTCATGCCATAAAAATCCATAAAAGATGATAATACACTTTAGTCTACAAAAATGCACAAGAGTTTTAAAAACATCATATAAGGTCTTCTTTTTCAAAAAAAAAATTTTTAAAAGCACAAGTATATATTGAAGACCTTAATTAAAAAATAAATATTTGAAAACTCATTTTGCAATTAAGACACAAATAAAAGCATGCATAATAACAAAATAAAATGCATATTTAAATAGGGAGATACGGGTTACCAATTACGCCATTTCCATGGGTTGTGCCGTTCCCATTGTTGATGAAATCTTCCCTTTGAGAAGTCACTTTGTTGATGATGACTTCTTTGATTACTCCATTTCAAGGTTTGTTGCCTTCCCATTTTTGATTGTACCTCTTCTTGAAATTGGCTTTGTTGAGAATAGTTTCTCTTCTTTGATCAAATGAAACGATCATTTGATGCCTTCTTGGTGGTATGAATTTTCTTCGATCATTATTTCACGGTACCTAATATGACATTGTTTTGTGGTACCCTCATGTGTTTTGGGTCCTTTGGGATTAGTCTTGAGACTTTTAGGTCTCCAACAATAATTAGAGCTATTTCTAGCCCGACAAGTATTTACCGTATGACCCTTTTTACCGCAATAAAAGCATGTAATAATTCTAGGAGCATAATGACCAACGTCTTAGAGACTTGATTCTTTTTCATGTGATTGACACCCTTAGGCTTATGATCAAGTTCTAATTTCGAATTATCACAACAATCAACAATATTGGTCATTCTATCGGCACTCAAGTTGGATTTAGATAAATCATTTTTCAAGCAATTTATATCCTCAACAAGAGTACTATTTTCTTTCTCAAGGTTTCTAACCTTGTCAAGAGTGGTGGTGTGAGCACATGAAAGTGATTCATAGGAAGTAAACAAACTATCCTTATCATTTTTCAAAACAATGAATTCCTTTTTCAAATTTTTGTATTTAACAAGTAAGTTTTGGAATTCATCTTGTAGCTCATCATAATCATTTTGCAAATCACTATATTCATTTTGCAATTTATTGTCATAAGAAGTAGAGGTTTTAGAACTTACCTCATTTTCTTCTTCGATGCCCATGAGGCATTGTTCAACTTGTTCATCATGGGAGGTTGTAGAAGGCTTATCCCATGTTGTTGGATTTGATGTTGTATTCATTTGTGAAGTAGATGCTTTTGAGTTGCTCCTTTCATTTGCATATACTTCATAGATGGCTTCTAATTTTGCCATACTTCATGTGCCGATCGAATACCTACAACATGATCAAATTCCAAAGTGGTAAGTGAACAATGTAAAATATTAAGAGCTTTACCATTTAAGGAGATGATTTTCTTCTCTTCATCATTGAGCTTTTTGAAGCCTTTTGAGGTGTGTGGTGTATCTTTCATCGGAATGGATTCTCCATTAATGACGGTGTTCCAAATGTCAAACCCGCAACCTTGTAAATAGCATTCCATTCTTTCTTTCCAAAATATAAAATTTTTGGAATCAAACCGAGGTGGCTTGGTGGTGGAGGTGCCGGAAAGTTGAGCTTCGTTCGTAGCCGACGATCGTTTCTCTTCACTCGCGATGTGAAACGAGCTTGCCAAAGAGTTTGGCTTTGATACCACTTGTAAGTCCAAGCGGCTACGATAATCTAGAGGGGGGGTGAATAGATTATCTCCATCTTTTCGATTTCGCCCTCTTTTTCGAACCGAATGCTCAAACAAAATAATGAAGGTGCGGAATGTAAACAACACACGTCGATTTAAAGAGGTTCAACCCACCTAGGGCCTAATCCTCTACCACCCCAGTATATCCGGGATGGATTTCAAAAAGAAAAAAAGATTTTATTAATTTACCAAAAATTAATACAACACCAACTTACAACAACACCTTGAAGAGCACCACACTCTTCTTCAAAGAACACCTTCAAGATTATCACAATCTCTTTTGAAGATCACCACAATCCTCAACGGCACTTTGCGAAGATCACCACAATCTTCCGACTTGAAGAGCACCGAACTCTCAACACCACCTTTGGAGATTACCACAATCTCCTTTTGAAGATTACCACAATCTTCCTTCAACGGCACCTTTGAAGATCACCACAATCTTCAATCTTGAAGAATACCAAATTCTTCAACACCTCAAGAGCACCACACTCAAACACCTATCACCTAGATCACCCAAGTGTATTCTTACCACAAGAATACTCACAAGGATATCTTGTGTTTGGTTGATGAATTACAATCAAGATTACACTTTGAAAAATATTACAACTCAAAAGTGCAAGTGTAATCAAGAATGAAAGCCTAGACCTCAAGATGTGAAAGTGATAGTACTTAGGCTATTACAACAAGAATGTTGAAATGAATAACAAAGAATATGTCTTGTGATATCTCTTGTTGTTTGTATAAAGTCTTGTGTTTGATCCTCAAGCTTTCATCTATTTATAGGAGAGCCTTCAAATTTGAATTCCAACATAGGCTCCTCCAAAGGCTCCTCCAAAGGCTCCTCCAACATAGGCTCCTTCATGGGCTCCTCCATGTTTTCTTTTGTCTACAAATAAGACAAAGAGATTAAAATAAATATGGTTGTCTCATAAGGATACAAAAATCGATTATAGAACAATCCCACATTTTAAGGAAGAATGGTCTCGCACAACGGTTATAATTTTCTTTCATCAAACTAAAGAAGGCGACCGTCGCACGTAAATAGAGTTTGAAACATATAGCACCAAATTAACACAGGCGACGGTCGAAGTGCACCTCGACTGTCGAGCCTATGTGCAACCGGTTGCACTGAACAATTTTGAGAGTTCTCAAGTTTTGTTTCACGAAACTTGTTCCCTGTGTACGAGTCGCTCGCCCGGCCAACCGATCGACCTCCTCAATGACAAGTTGTCCGATTTTTATCAAAAATAAACCTCAAGAAATACTCCGAAAAATTCGTAAAAACATTTTAAACCGATCGGGAGTATTTAGGACAACATTAGAAATATAGTTTAGAAGAAATAAAACATTTACACAAAAAGTGTTGTCCGATATAAATTCCAATAAATACTCAGAAAAATAGTAGAAACATTTTAGATCAATTGGGAGTATTAGGACAACATAGTTTCAATGTAAAAACCCATTGACTTAAAAACATTAAATGTATTGTCCAATTTTGTATCGAAAATAAACTTGAGGAAATACTCCAGGAAAATATTAAAACCTTTTAAATCATTTAGGAGTATTTGGACAACCTTTAAAAGCATTGTTTTGGTGACAAAATAAAATCATCAAAATTAAGATAAAACCATTTTTCAAACAAGAAGTCCAACATTTCATTCTCGCACGAAGCATATTGAAATCGATGTACATTTTATTCGCGAAAAAGTTCATAACAAGGAGGTTGTTGTTCAATTTGTTCCATCCGAAGACCAGCCTGCTGATATATTTACCAAGCCTATGTCTCTGTTCGATTTGAGAAACTCAGCAAGTTATTGTGTCTTTATTCATCACCTAGGGCTCAGCTTGCATAGGGGCGTATTGAGTATACTGTTAGAGTTAGTTAGAGTTGGTTGTAAAAGTTAGTTAGTTCGGTTACTGTTCAGTTAGTTATTCAGTTATAGATTCTGTTACAACTAGATAACCAACATCTGTTAGTTAAAGATATTTTCCAGCTAAGTTTCCAGCTATAAATAGAGATGCTCATACTTGTAATCTTACACTTTTGAAATCAATGAAATCATTCAGCTTATCTCAATTCTTCTCTTTGAATCTTAACAAATAATAAGCGATATTATTGAGAGTTATTGAATGCTGCCTTTCAATACTTTAATTAAAGATGATAGTTTTAATTTAAAGAAGAAAAAAATTCCATTTTAATTAGTGAAGTTTTATTTTCAGAATTTCCATAAAGAAAATGAATATGATAACGGGATAATAACAAAAAAACTATCCCCGAGGTTTAGTCTTATTACGAAAAGCTCTATTTTTATCTTTTAAAATCACAAATACACCCTTAAAGTATTATAAACATCCTCTCTAGATGGTGCAATTTGTAAAAGAGAAATAAAGATCAAAGGGGTATGTATAATTTTGAAAGACAAACTTCATGGGTAATTTTTGTAATTAATTAACCTAATATGGGAGAAAGGAATATTAGTTGTGCTTCAATATAGCTATGCATTAATGTTCTTTTATACATTTTCTCTTTCTAAAGTTAGTATCTATTAATGGTACTTGTTACTTGGTTTTGAATGACGTTTTTTTTTTTTTTTTTTTTGGGCATCATAAATACAACGTTAGCGGTGTTAAGATTATGATTATGGGTGGCAATTTCGATCCAACAAGAACCTAATACAAAAATAATGGGTATATGCTCGGACTTTATGGGTCCAGGATTAAAAATCGGGTCGAATCGGAATAGCCCGTCAATTAAGCAGTTGGGTTCGAGTCGATCTGCTATGACCCATTTAACTCGTCTCAGCCGTTTGTGATTTTTAAAGTAATTAAGTAAATAATTAATGGTAAGAAAAAAACAAAAAACGAAAGATGTCCTGCTAAAACCTCGTTATTTATGTATGTTGTTATTATTTTGTATGTTGCACTCGAAGTATGATTATTATGTTATGTTATTTATGTAATTATGTTATTCTTTTTTGGGTTTCAAAGAAAATGTTATTCTTTTTTGTATGTTGTGAATTGTGATATTCATTATTGATTGAATAGTGCCATAGTGATTGATTTTAAAAATTTAAACTTATTTTGTTGAAACTATTAAATGTAAATAGAAATAATTTTATTGAATGGGTTAAACATGTTGGTTCCGGGTTACAGTAAAATAAATAGGTCGTGCGGGTTCAAGATTCTGTCACGAATAATTAAAAGATCGGATCCGAGTTACGTGAAATAAATATCTCTGGTTCGGGTTTAAGATTCTAACATGACTAATTAAACAGATCGGTCAATTTGCCGATTGCCCGATTCGACCGGTGAACTGAACACAAACCCAACCCGAATTGACTCCCTAATTATAATAACCAATCTGTACCTGAGAATATCATAAAACATACGGTTAGGGGTTGTCCCAATAATAGTTCTCTAATGCTAAATAGAATAAAAGTAAACAAATCTTTCCAAAAGAATACAAGTAAAAATATGATAAACAATTCATGAAGCAGTAAATAGCAAATCTTACACCTTTTTTATGTCGTTATGTTTGAACCTAGTGGATTGGATCTTTCTGTAAATTGGGCTTCAAAATACTAACTGGACTTGGATTATTGTGATGTACTGATGTCCATATAGAGAATGCTAAATGGGCCCATAATCCGATCACTTCTTCGACATTAGTGTATAAGCCTAATTTTAATGTTGATTTCCATAATCATGGTCTTTGAGCTTTGATACTAAAAGTTTCAGCCCAATAGACCGATTACATGTACGAGGGCACTACGAGGCAGTACAAGAGTTTATTAAATCAGACATTTGTTAGTAGTTATTGCCTTAAGGCCTGAAAACAATTTAGGAGGATCAGTAAACCAGAGTCCAAAGCTTTCTACACTTCACAACCAATAACGAGAAGGCAATCCCAAAGGTTTGGGCCGGCCATATTCTTGTAAACACTCCTTATCTTTTACATGTATCGACTTCTATTGGGCTATACGGCCCAACACTTTCTTTATTTTTAAAGTACTAGCTAGTTACACACTTCATTAATTTGTTTATTTGTGTAAAGCAGTGCTTTAAATTATAAGTTAATTAATAAGTGGGATTCATAATGAAAGAAAGGAAGAGAAGCAAGTGATTTGAAAGATTCATGCATTGCATGACTGATAAATTAATTAGCTATTGTTAAAAAGATTTGTCATAGGATCTCCAATTTGTCCATACTTTCTGAGGCAAGAAACCCCCAATAACCCTCAAACCATGATTTCCCACAAACATGATTAATATAATAATCATGAAAATTAAAGCAAGAATATATAACATCTCTCTTGAGAGAAAGAGAGAGGTATGTATATCTTATCCGTAATTTAATTAATTTAATACTTTGAGCAATGAGTATTTTTCTCCTTCTTTTGGAATTTATATTTTATATTGCTTCAACCTTTGAGCCACTAGCTAAAAAAGCCCTATATATAGAATATTTGAAATTCAATCACTGTTTGATTTGTGCCACTGGTAAAATGGGAACAAAAATGATAAAATTGGTTTAATTAATTACAAAATATAAATTTTAAAGAATTTTGGAAGATTTAATCTGGCAAAATTAAAAAGGCATGAACAGGGATTCAGGCATGTCAGATATTTTAATAATGTGATATAATGTTGGGGTCTTCTTGTCTTTAGTCACTTGACTATAATGCGAAGTGCTTTATATCTTTTCATGAGATAATAATTAATCTAGGCAAGTATGATGTCTTAGGATAACATCTTTAAGGTCACAATCCATTTCTTTTAGAGATATAATTGATGGTGCACTCTTCTTTAATAGATGCCAAAATTGCCAACCCCATCATTCCTAGTCTTCCTCTTGGAAACTATATTATTTATTTAATTATTGGTTTAAACTTGAAAGTGCATAATTAAAAATGATAAAGATCAACATACTAACTGATTTTGCATCTCAAAAGTCCTACAAATTGTTGTATCTTATCTATAATTAGGTCTTGTAGATGATATACGTAGTACTACACTTGGTATAACATCCACCTTTTTATATGTGAGATCTTCTATCGTAAAAGAGTTTTTTTATACCAAATGGATGATTGACATGTGTACATTATCATATTAATTTGAAGTATAAATCAAGCCTAAATTTGAGTTTTTATATAGTAATTTAATACACTTGTCAATCATCTATGCAACGGAATAGAAAATTAAGCATCATTTTGCAATAGAAGATCTCATCCAGCATTCATGTGCTCTATTTTTTAGAAGACGAGACACTTGACATTTATCTACTCACCAATTGAACACTTGTTATCAATATTGCTACATCATTAGTATATACACTTAGTGAGTAGATAAATGTCAAGTAATAGCCATTTTTCCTTTTCAATTTCTTTATCTCTCTTCTATTGTTATATATTCCGTTGAATTTTCTACAATAGCATAAATTTCTAACATTTGAATTTTCGGTTTTACTCGATTTGCAACGAATTTGACAATTCCATAAGATAAATATACTTAAATTAAAATATATAAACTAAAAAACAATTCCAGAAGTGTCTCTTGTCACCTCCTAAGAGTAACACATTAATTTAATAGTGTCTTATGTTTGATGGGCACAGTTAAATCCCCTCAAACAGTGTTGTCTCTAGAAAATATCAATTGTTTCATAGTCTTGTAATTGAGATATGGGTCAAAAGATCGCATGATGATAACGTCTATTATGCCTACCTAACAAACCAATTTTTTTGGCATTGT
Source organism: Rehmannia glutinosa (assembly GCA_016081115.2). Taxonomy (NCBI): domain Eukaryota; kingdom Viridiplantae; phylum Streptophyta; class Magnoliopsida; order Lamiales; family Orobanchaceae; genus Rehmannia; species Rehmannia glutinosa. The sequence continues at coordinate 9,732,671 of CM071934.1, read as the reverse complement.
TTGGATGTCGATATGCCACGTTTATACTATTAAAACAATAAAAACATTAAAAAAGTGTTCAAGATTTCAATATCTAACCACAAAAGCTGCCAGCCCACTTTTTAAATTTTAATATAAAGTTATATTTTTTTTTCTTGTTTTACCTTTAAGTCTTGCATGAAAATCGAGTAACACAGTGCCACGTCTAGTTACAAAATGAGACCACCAAAGCAGAAAAATTTAACAAATAATAGATATGTGGAAAAAAATTTATGGTCCTGCTCAATTTAATTAATATTGGGCCTTACTTTCCTTAACTAATAATAAGATCGACATCATTGTAAAGTCTTACACAATAAAAGTTGTAAGACAAGATTTTGTACCTGTGCCAAATAAATGTTGTGTGTGTTCAAATAAAATTAAGGACCCAGTAATTTATTTACACGTGTCTGAGATTTTAATGATAGAAAAGAAATAACAGGACATTCTTCAAAGGTCTGGGTGCAACTGAAATCAACTTTCACATTTACTTGTATCACTTGGTTATATTTCAATCTGAAGCAAAGAAAACACATTAACTAGACATACAATTATATTAATTGAGGTGAATAATTTTTTATTCTTAAATTTTTTATTCACTAATTTTCAAGAATGTAATGTAGAGGAAGAAAGTGGGAAGTGGATAATAAGTGTATGTAATAATAAACCCCCCAAAAAGATGAATTCCTTATAACGTGCTCGCTCTTTTATCAAATAAAGTATCAAAAGAAAAACAAAATGTGATGAAACTTATATTCGAATGCCACTAATTCAAGAATTGGATAATAGTTGAGTGGTTAGAACTTTTAGGACTACATAAAAGGTTGTTTGGGGTTCGAGTATCATTACTAGGGTGAGTAAATGGTTGATTCGGTTGACCGAACCGAACCGTAAAAGATAAAAAAACGAATTGCATTTTTTTTTCATTATTCATTACCTAACCAAACCGCATTCCTAGAAAAACCGAACCAAATCAAACCGAACTATTTCGGTCGGTGCGGTTTAGTTTTTCGGTTGGCCTTTATTTTGGACTTTTATTTTGTTTACTAAAATACATATATTTGACAATTTAACACGGAATAAAATTATAAAATAAAATAATAATATAAAATATAAAAATAAATATAAATAATACACCAAAATTGAATCGAATCTAAAATAATTGATTATTAGATTTAAAATCGAATTCAATAGGTTTAACCAAGAAAATCGAACCGCACCAAGACCGCACCGAATTCATCGCCGGTTCGGTTTAGCTCATGGGAAAAATGTTGTATGGTTTTGTTTTTCGGAAAATGGCTAGGAGAATAAGTGTATGACTAAGTCGAAGCCTAAATTATATTCGATCTTCGCAAGACGGAATACGCCCGTATACCGAGTGCTTATGGTTCGGCTCGTCTCTAAGATACAACGATTTTACTATTCTCGGTTTAGCAAAGACTAGCAAAATCGGAACAAACGAACAACAAAATTGTTCGAACTTTCAAGCTTTTGAAGGAGGAAGTCAATATGCTTGAATGCGAGAATGACAAAGTTAATTATCCGAATATTTTCGCCCATTCATTCAATCAAGCCAGGTCGAATAATATAGGCCTCGGTGCTTCGTATGGAAAGATCACGCCTTTTGGCTCGAAAAGACACATTTTACATCGAACAGATGCATGCATCGTTCATCGACGCCGACGACATGGCGCACAACCCGTGCACCTGCCCGTGCGTGGATGCGAACCAAAATGCAAAGCTACGGCATGACGGACGGGCCATGCGTCAGCCCGTGCTCGGATGCGAACCAAATCGACTGACGCATGACCCGACGCACGGGCCGTGCGTCTGCCCGTGCTCGGGTGCGTACCCTTTCCAGTTGAAATCCTAATTAATTGATTATAAAAATTAATTAATTAATTATTTTAAAGGTATTTGGTCCAAAAATAATAAGGGCCTTGAAGCCCAGGCCCACGGCCCACGATCCGGACCCGCACACAGGCATGGCGAGCCGAGCCGGCTAGCGGGCGTGCGGCGACGGCGCGCGCGCTTGCTTTGAACCAAACCCACAAGCATGTAGGTCCTCACCCCTTTAAAAACTTGGGTGCCCCCAAGGGCCCAAACCCATAAGTCCAACTTTGGATATATTAAATGTGCAAACTTTGCCTCTTTATTCTATGTGGGATCGAACATTTCTCCTTCCCCGCATTTTCCATACCATTTACTTGTATTAAGTGGCTAACTTCTAGCATTAATTTCTCATTCACCCGGAATCGGTTTTGAGAAATTCCAAATGCTATTCTCATCTACTCTCTTAGTAGAATTTTTACAAATAATTTAATTCCATTTTTCACTAATGGAAACCACTTAATTATTTGGTTAAAATCGGGTCGACCCATTTTACCAAACAAACAATTCCAACAATCTCCCACATGAATGAAATTAATGCATGTGTGTATGCAGATTCGCTTGAAAGTCTCGGCGAATCGTTATTGCATCAGGATAGGTAGCTTGTGGCTTTGAACCTTCCTTAGTAAAATACTATCGGATTTACTAGCTGCTTAGTGACGCGGTGTCTTGAACTACTCAGCCGTTTGTGTAAACCGAGACAACAGTACATACACAATAACAACTCTAACATTTGTTGTCCTCACGGTGTGTTCATTTAGGCTCTGGATCATATCTTAGATTCATAAGTGTTTATTTGAAGCGGCCATTACTTCTCACTTATTGTGATAGCCACTAACTAAAGTAAGGGTTACTTAGGGGTTATTTTAGGGGATTAGGGGTTATTTTTAGGGGATTAGGGGTTATATAGATATTAGGGGTTATTTTAGGTTAGATGTTTAGGGGTTGTAATTAATTAGTATAAATAGGTGTAATCTCATACATAATTTTACACAAAAATTTCAAATAATTAGGGTAATTATATTTTCTCTCTAATTATCATTCAAGTTTCATATATATATATCTATATATATATATATATTCAAAATTCACAAGCTTCTTTCAATATTTTTCACAAATTCTTTCATTAATTAGTTTGATTTGTTAAAATCACATATATTAATTATATAATTTTATTTAATGTAGAAAACGAAGGGGTCGAGGATTAAGACTTTTTCTTGTTCATTTTTCTACATCGAATATCTGCGATTATCAAGGTAGGATTTCCATATTATTTGTTTTTATTTAATGTTTTGTGATTGTACTTCATTGATTGAAATAAATGTCAAGAGGAAATAAATTCATATAAGCTAGAATAGGGGCTATGAAAAGGGTAAAGGGATCAAACGTATCTTGGGGTGAACCCGCAATGCTATATGCGAATCGCCGATCGAGGAGGAAAAAGAGGAAATGAATGAATTTACTTGTTGTAATTATGTGAATGCTTTTCATGTTATATTAAATATTGACAGATATATCCCTACCGAGCGAGATGAAGCTCACCCCTATTATTATCATGATTTTCGGGTTGAGGAATTCCATTTGAAGATATGATGTTGTGGATGATAGAATAAATCATGCTATATTTTAAATAATTATGATCGGACTAAATTTTAGATTTATGTCTTTAATTTTTTTCGGTTTATGCTTGGAACAATTGTTGAATATTTAATTTGAAAGATGTAATATTATTATTATTATTATTATTATTATATTTTTTTCCTAAGAATTAAAATTCTAAATCAACTTTTTGATCATTATTGGGATCACTTTAATTTATAAATTTATGTTTTCTTACAAATAATTTTAGAATACTTTAATTTTATAAAATTGGGTCATTACAAGTGGTATCATAGCAGTCTACGTTTCGTAGGCTTGTTAAAAAAATTAAAAATTAAAATGTATAGTTTTTTAAAAAAAAATCAAACTTTGTATAAGATAAAATGGTGTAATAACATCCACCTCCATCATATCTTGTCGATCTCCTCAAGGTATGAGAATTATTAATGCAAGTTACATTATACAATTCTACCAAAAGATGCTCATTTATGTCATGATGTATTCCATATTATTATATTCTCGCTTTAGAAATATAATATTAGTTTATATGTTAAATGAATAGAAACCTTAGATTTTTTTTTAAAAAAATTGTAAAAATAGACTTATAGTTGCAAATGCACATATATATAGATGGCAGAACTCGCACTTTCGCCACAATCGCAAGAAAGAATAATAATAATAATAATCGGGGTTCGAATCATCCCATTAACCGACTCAATCATTATTTCAACTATCAAATTGAGGAGGGGATAGCATTGGAGAATATATAGTAAAAATTCATCGCTTGTGGTATAATGTGATAATGTCATCGGTGCTCCAAACGAACGCGCCGCCTCCCGTAGAGTGATTGATAGCTTACCCTGGTTTTGGAACGCCAAAGTCGAAAAGCTTTATGCCTCATTATCGAGTATGACGGGCATGATGATAGACCCAAAATCAACTACGGACATTTCTTTGCTAGGTTATACCGTAAATGGATTGAGTTTTGAATAATGAAGCTATGGCGGCGAAGATGATGAACAGGAAGGAAACTTGGAAGAAGATCAGGAAGAAGATCCGTAAGATGGGAGGAAGATTCGGAGGAAGATGAAGACATGGATCAAAAGAGAGATAGATGGGTTTATGTATTGCAATAATTGATAAATAAATCCTTATTATATAAAGCTTAGTTGTCCTTTAATTGATCTTAATTTATTTGACCATTATATTATGATATTTAGATTTTAAGTTAGATATTTCATGCAAAATCCATTAATAAATTGGGATAAATAATAATAATACATTATGTATGACGTTAGGAATATGGCTCCCCGTCGTGGAAATCAAGTCAATGGTGAGAACTCCACTAACACAAGAAATCAAACCACTCGCCATCTTTGGAGATATAATTGCTTTGAGTTCCTAGGGTGTGCGTAACAATGGGGACAATAACAACAACAACGCACGAGTTGTGGAACAATTTCGCCACTATCGTCCACCCACATTCAACGGACGTGATGGCCCGACAACATAGGAAGAATGGTTTCGATCGCTAGAGAGGATTTTTAGACTTATTGGATGCACATGCATTTAACGAGAGTCGTATGTGGCGCTTTCCAACTTCATCAAGACGCCGATCATTGGTGGGAAGGGTATTGGAGGACTAAGACCGAGGAAGAGCGAAATTCTTTAACATGGGATGAGTTCAAAATGATTGTAATGGAAAAGTTTTTCCCACAATCATATCGGGACAAGAAGGAGATAGAATTCCTTAACTTTAAACAAGAAACATGATCATCCGCAGTATGAGAGACAGTTCAATCAACTAAGTCGTTTTGCTCCACACCTAGTGGATGCGATTTGAAAAGGCCGAGGTTCGGAAGGGGACTTGAGCACAACTATCGGGGAATACTATCCGCTCAAGGAGATTTGGAGTACTCGGTGATGGTGAGAAGGGCTCATGAGGTGGAAGCAAGTTTTCTTTGGGGACGAAGAGGAGCAAAAAGTTGGTCGTTTTACCCGAGAAAAGAAAATGGGACGGGCAAAACATAATAAAAATCAAAATCAAAATAAATGATAAAAGCGATGGAAATGCACGTCCAACTACGCAAGCAGACAAAGCAACTTGCCCAAAATGCAAGAAGAATCATTTTGGAGAATGTTTAGCCCTGACAAGGAAAATGCTTCAAGTGTAAGAAGCCGGGACATGAAGTCTCTAATTGTCCTCTTTTAAAAGGCGAAATGAAAGAAAGAGAACAAACATCCGGAGGTAGAGCTCGAATGTATGCTATGACTCAGGAAGAAGCTGATCAGAATCCGAGTACAATGTCAGGTATGCTAACCATCTCTGGAATACCTGCTCTTGTACTTTTCGACACTGGTGCCACACATTCGTTTTTATCTGCCAAATTTCATGATATATTAGGACATAAGAGTGCTAGAGTAAGTGAACCGCTTGAGGTTGGCTTGCCATCTGGAGATTCAATAACAACTGACTTAGTAAATAAGGATGTTGAAGTGAATATAGGGGGAAAATATCTTAAAGCTGATCTATACATAATTAAGATGAAGGATTTTGACGTAATCTTAGGTATGAATCGCTTAGTAGATATCAGTGGGATATTAAGTGTCACGAGAAAGAGATAATATTCAAACCGCCAGAAATGATGAGATAAAATTCTATGGGATTAAGTCTAAGGCAGTACCACGAGTGATATCGGCAATGAAGGCAAGAAAGATATTGAAAAAGAAAAATTGTCAAGGATATCTAGTGAGTTTAGTAGATACCTCGACAGCCGAAGTGACACCTAATGACGCACCAATTGTGCAAGAATTTTTGGATGTATTTCCAAAAGACTTGCCGGGAATTCCTCCGGATCGCTAAGGTTGAATTTGGAATAGATTTGGTACCGGGGCAAAGACTTATATCTAAGGCACCCTTATAGGATGGCGCCAAAGGAGTTACAAGAGTTAAAGGCGCAAATACAAGAACTCTTGGATTTGGGATTTATTAGACCTAGTGTATCACCGTGGGGAGCACCGATTCATTTGTAAAGAAAAAGACGGTCACTTAGAATGTGTATCGATTATAGAGAACTTAATCGATTCATAGTGAAGAACAAATACCCGCTACCGAGGATTGAAAATTTGTTCGATCAATTGAGAGGTGCCAAGACTTTCTCTAAGATTGACTTGAGATCCGGATATCATCGTTAAAAATTAAAGAGAGTGATATTCGAAAAACAACATTTAGAACTCGATATGGACATTATGAGTTTGTAGTAATGCCATTTGGGTTAAGTAATGCACCAAAGCAGTATTCATGGACTTGATGAATAGAGTGTTTCATCCGTATCTAGACCAATTCGTCATAGTCTTTATAGATGATATACTTGTATATTCAAAGAATAGAGAACAACATACTGAGCACTTAAGAATAGTCTTTGGAAACACTTCTCAAGGAAAAGTTATATGCGAAATTCAAGAAATGTGAGTTTTGGTTAGATCGAGTGGTGTTTCTTGGACATGTAATCACCGCTCAAGGAATTGAAGTGGACTCGATTAAAGTTGAAACAATCAACGAATGGAGTGCACCTAAGAATGCGAATGAAGTTCGCAGCTTTTCTAGGTTTGGCGGCTATTATCGGAGATTTATTGAAGGATTCTCAAAGATAGTCGCTGCCTATGACTCGATTGACAAGAAAAGGGGAGAAGTTCCAATGGAATGAAAAATGCGAAGAAAGCTTTCAGGAGTTGAAGCGAAGGCTAACTCTCGTGATCAAGATTAACAATTCCGACCCCACTAAAGATTTTGTTATTTATAGTGATGCATCAAAACAAGGTTTGGGATGCGTACTAATGCAACATGGTAAAGTGGTTGCCTATGCCTCAAGACAACTAAAGCCACATGAGTTAAACTATCCTACTCATGACCTAGAGTTAGCTGCAGTAGTGCATGCATTAAAGATCCGCGCCATTACCTATATGGAGGAAATGTGAAATCTTCACCGACCACAAAAGTTTGAAATATCTGTTTACTCAGAAAGAGCTAAACATGAGGCAAAGAAGGTGGTTGGAATTGGTGAATGACTATGATTGCACTATCAGCTATCATCCGGGTAAAGCTAATGTTGTAGCCGATGCATTAAGTCGTAAAACAAAAGGAGAAATGTCAAGCTTGATATCTGAACAAGAACATCTTGTGAGAGAATTTGCCAGATGAGAATTGAAGTAGTGGTACCACCAAAACGCACGAAAATAGTACTAAAGCATCTTTGGTGGTGCAACCTACTTTGAGAGAGAAGATAAAAGTTAAGCTCAACCTCGAGATAAATTTTTGAGTAAAATGAAAGAAAAAGCTCGGGAAGGAAATGTAAAAGGATTTGTTATAACAAATGACGGTATTTTGACTTATGAAGGGAGATTATGCATTCCTAAAGAAGAAGAGCTTAGAAAAGAAATTCTCGAAGAAGCTCACCTTTGTCACTGCAGTACACATTTCACCCCTGGAGGTACAAAAATGTATCGAGATTTAAGAGAAGTATTTTGGTGGCGAAGTATGAAAAGAGATATTCGAATTTTTGTGGAAAAATGTTTGACTTGTCGCCAGTTAAAGCCGAACACCAAAGACCATCCGATTTGCTCAAGTCACTTGACATTCCGAGAATGGAAATGGGAGCACATAACTATGGATTTTGTGGTAGGACTTCCACCATCGAAAGGGAAACAAGGCGGTTTGGGTTGTAGTAGATCGGTTAACAAAGTCACTCATTTCCTACCAAGTTAAAATGACGTTCGAAGATCGAACGATATGCACAAATTTATATTGAGGAGATAGTAAGACTTCATGGAGTTCCCTGTCAATTGTTTCGCATGCAGATACACGTTTACTTCTAAGTTTTGGAAAAGTCTACAAAGTGCCTGGGAACAAAGCTAAACTTTAGTACGGCTTATCATCCACAAAATGATGGGTCTGAAAGGACTATACAAATATTGGAAGATATGTTGAGAGCATGTGTGCTCGACTTTAGGAAGTAATTGGGAAACATTATTACCTTTGGTGGAATTCGCTTATAACAACAGGTTATCAAGTCGACTATTGGGATGGCTCCATACGAGGCGTTGTACGGAAGAAAAATGTAGATCACCATTATATTGGAGTGAAGTTGGTGAAAGAAAAATTTTGGGGCTCGAATTAATTCGCTTAATTGTTGAGAAGATAGCTATGATACAAGATCGAATCAAGATGGCTCAAGATAGACAAAAGTCATATCTTCGATAGAACGGAGAAAACATATACGATTTGATGAGGGAGAAAAAGTATTTTCGAAAGTAGCTCCTATCAAAGGTGTTATTCGATTTGGCGAAAAGGGAAAGTTGAAACCGAGATATATTGGTCCATTTGAAATCCTTACACGAGTTGGAGATTTAGCTTATCAGCTAGCATTACCACCGAGTCTATCAAGTGTGCACAATGTTTTTCACGTCTCTATGCTAAGAAAGTACGTTCACGATCCAAGTCACATCGTGAATTATAAGGATCGACAATCAACAATGACTTAACTTATGATGAAGCACCGAAGTTTTTGGAACGCAAGATTCGCCATTTGAGAAATAAAGATATTGCTCCCGATCAAAGTACTGTGGAGACGTCATGGCGAGAAATGAAGCTACTTGGGAGCGTGAATAGGAGATTTGTGTCAAGTACCCAAGTTTTTCAATTCCAGGTAAGATATCGAATTTCGATGACGAAATTATATTTAAGGAGAGTAGAATGTGATAGCCACTAACTAAAGTAAAGTGGTTACTTAGGGGTTATTTTAGGGGATTAGGGGTTATATAGATATTAGGGGCTATTTTAGGTTAGATGTTTAGGGGTTGTAATTAATTAGTATAAATAGGTGTAATCTCATACATAATTTTACACAAAAATTTCAAATAATTAGGGTAATTATATTTTCTCTCTAATTATCATTCAAGTTTCACATATATATATCTATATATATATATATATATATTCAAAATTCACAAGCTTCTTTCAATATTTTTCACAAATTCTTTCATTAATTAGTTTGATTTGTTAAAATCACATATATTAATTATATAATTTTATTTAATGTAGAAAACGAAGGGGTCGAGGATTAGGACTTTATGTTCATTTTTCTACATCGAATATCTGCGATTATCAAGGTAGGGATTTCCATATTATTTGTCTTTATTTAATGTTTCGTGATTGTACTTCATTGATTGAAATAAATGTCAAGAGGAAATAAATTCATATAAGCTAGGGGCTATGAAAAGGGTCCGGGATCAAACGTATCTTCGGGGTGAACCCGCAATGCTATATGCATGAATCGGCGAGTCGAGGAGGAAAAAGAGGAAATGAATGAATTTATCTTTGTAATTATGTGAATGTTTTTCATGTTATATTAAATATTGACAGATATATCCCTAGTGAGCGAGATGAAGCTCACCCCTATTATTATCATGATTTTCGAGGTTGAGGAATCCTTGAAGATATGATGTTATGGATGGTGGAATAAATCATGCTATATTTTAAATAATTATGATTGGACTAAATTTTAGATTTATGTCTTTAATTTTTTCGGTTTATGCTTGGAACAATTGTTGAATATTTAATTTGGAAGATGTAATATTATTATTATTATTATTATTATTATTATTATTATTATATTTTTTTCCTAAGAATTAAAATTCTAAATCAACTTTTTGATCATTATTGGGATCACTTTAATTTATAAATTTATGTTTTCTTACAAATAATTTTAGAATACTTTAATTTTATAAAATTGGTCGTTACACTTATATAGGTGATCTCCTATTGAAGAGTATCTGCCATACTCCACATTTCGGTATAGGAATCATTAAAAGTTTTAAACTTAACCTCACCACATTCGCAGTTTTCATTCACTTGGATGTATCGAGAATGAACTAACACATTTTTCAAGTGTTCAAATTTGAACATTCATAACTTAGTTGTCCCATTGAACCAAGGTCTTGGGATCTCCAATTCACAAGTTGAGTTACCGCTATGAACATTCTTTAAGTTGTGGATTTTAAACCCATTCCCTTAACGATTTATACAATTGATATCGATTTATGCCTTTTGTAAATGGATCGCAAGATTTTCCTTTGACTTCACGTAGTCAACCGAAATAACCCCATTTCAAATCAACATTTATTGGTATTATGTCTACGACAAAAATATCTAGACTTACCTCTTTCCTTTACAAGAAATGACACCTTTAATAATTAAATACAACATTTCTTGATTTAATGATCGTACCATCACTTATATTATGAATGTCTAATTTATTTCCTTGGGTGCTTCTACTTTTTCCAAAGCACCCCTATATATCAAGACATCCTTCTTTATGTGGTTTGCTAAAAAGTAAAGCTCCCTTTCCAACTTCTAATATCTTGTTTAACACAAAATCATCCAGAACTTTCATGACTCTCGACCATTTTTAATTTATTTTGTTAGAACTTTGTCCCAACAATCTAGTTAGAATCTCGTTCTAATAGATTTCAGACATTAGTTCCAACAACTGCATTAACACCTTTTACAAGGTGTCTAACCTTTGGTGTTATCACATTTGTAGTAAGACTTCAGACTTAGCTAGTTACAGTGTCTACTTTTAATGTTACAACACTTTCTGCAACACTTCATGCAAATGTGGTTTCGGTGTTTACAACACTTTTGGCAACACCTTCTGTCACATTTTTAAAAAAATGCAACAGAAACTCCACTGGTGTTCCATAAAGTGTGGTCACACCCCCATATTTTCCGATTTCTATTCAAAATCCCGGTTGTCTTCCTCAATCCGAAGTCGAACTATCAAATCCTCAAGCCCCATTTCATTCCGCTTGTGCTTAAGGTAGTTCTTAAAATTTTTCCATGATGGCGGCAATTTTTCGATAATCGCAGCCACTTGGAATGAATCACTCAGAATCATCCCTTCAGACACTAAGTCGTGAAGTATGATCTGAATTTCTTGCACTTGGCTAATCACCGCTTGGTGTCAACCGTCTTATAATCCAAAACTTTACCGACCACAAATATCTTTGTGCCGGCATTTTCTGTTTTATACTTCAAAGAGTCCCACAACTCTTTGGACGTTTTGAACGAACTATAAACGTTGTAGAGGTGTCCTCTAACCCATTCAAAATATAATTCCGACATAGGAAATCACGGTTATGCCAAGCATCCACAGTGATTCTCCATTCATTGTCGGATTCTTCATCACCAACGGCAGGAGGGTCCTCCTTCAGAAAACAGGACAGACCCAAAAGTCGTCACGTAGAACAACATCTTATGTTGCCATCTCTTGAAGTCACCGTCAGAGAACTTCGCCGGTTTCTCGCCATGAGTAGGAGCAGCAGCCATCGGAGTGAATGAAACTGATGCCATCATCTTGAAATAGAAACGTATATTTCGTCTTACGATTGTTGGGAAAAATGGTGTATGGTTTCTGTTTTCGGAAAATGGCTAGGAGAATAAGTGCATGGCTAAGTCGAGGCCTGAATTATATTCAGTCTCCGCAAGACGGAATACGCCCCGTATACCGAGTGCTTACTGTTCTGGCGCTCGTCTCTAAGATACAACGACTTTACTATTCCAGTTTAGCAAAGACTAATAAATCGAAACTTGCGAACAACAAAAGTGTCTCGAACTTTCAAGCTTTTAAAGGAGGAAGTCAATATGGTTGAATATAGAATGACGGGTTAATTATCCGAATATTTTCGTCTATTCATTCAATCAATAGGGTCGAATAATATATACCGGGTGCCTCGTATGGAAAGATCGCGTCTTTTGGCTCAAAAAGACATATTTTACATGAGCAGCACGCATTTGTTCATCGACGACGACTGGCGCATGGCCCGTAAGGCGTCGCCGCGCGTGGACGCGAACTAAAATGCAAAGCTATGGCATGACACATGGGCCGTGCTCGGATGCGAACTAGATCGACAAATGCACTACCCAACGCACGGGCCATGCTTCCGCTTGGGTGCGTACCCTTCCCAGTTGAAATCCTAATTAATTAATTACAAAAATTAATTAATTAATTATTTTAAAGGTTTTTGGTCCAAAAAGAATAAGGGCCTTGAAGCCCAGGCCCAAGGCCGAGACCCGGACTCGGGCCGGGCCAACCGGCGCTCGCACGTGTTTGCTTTGAACCAGACCCACAAGCATGTAAGACATCACCCCTTTAAAAACTTGGGTGCCCCCAAGGGCCCAAACCCATAAGTCCAACTTGGGATATATTAAGTGTGCAAATTTTGCCATTTTTATTCTATGTGGGATGGAGCATTTCTCCTTCCCCACATTTTCCATTTTCCATACCATTTACTTGTATTAAGTGGCTAACTTCTAGCATTAACTTTTTATTCACCCGAAATCGATTTTGAGAAATTTCAAATGCTATTCTCATCTACTCTCTTAGTAGAATTTTAACAAATATTTAATTTCATTTTTCACTAATGGAAACCACTTAATTATTTGGTCAAAATCGGGTCAACACCCACTTTACCAAACAAACAATTCCAACAAGCTCAACCCCACTCTACAAAGAAAAACGAGGAAATTCAACGAAAATAATCTGTTGTAATTTGGCCAATTATAATTCCAACGGAAATTCTAACAGAAAATGTATCATTGTTAAAATGGTCGTTGGAAGGGCAAAACTCCAATGGAAATTCCAATGGAAAAATATTTCAACGGTATTTCCAACGGTATTTATCCATTGGAATATACAACCGTTGGAAAAAAAAATCCAACAATTTTTCTAACATTAGTTCTAATAGAGTTATACCATTGGAATTTAGCCCAACGGTATATCCATTAGAATATATATAATCATTGAAAAAAACTCCAACGGTTATTCCAACGGAGTTATACTATTAGAATTTAGTCCAGCGGTACGTAATTCCAATGGTATATATATGTTAGAATATTGATCAATCATTTTATCTCAATACCTAATTTCTTTAACTTCCCAATAAGTCACCCATCATCAATTTATCCAAAGTCAAACACGTTTAACTACGTAGTTTCAATATGACTGATTCTAGAAGAGAAGATATATTTTATCGATATGGATAATACAATCTTTTAACCCCTATTAGAATTTTCCAACTGTATTGGAATTTCCAATTGAAATTTTCAACAATCTGTTGTACCATTGAGATTTATGTTGGAATTTTAAAAACTCCAACGATTAATTCCAACATTTTACTTACCGTTGGAATTTTTGTTGGATTTTTTCAATGGTATGTTTTAACGATGGAATTTATGTTGGAATTTTTAAAATTTCAATAATATTTCTAATGGTTTATTCTAATGATTTTATTACTGTTGGACTTACTATTGTTATTTTCCAACGGTTTGTTCTAGTATTGGAATTTCCGCTGGAATTTTAAATTTCAACGGAAATTCCAACAGTTTATATCAACAGTTTTATTTATTGTCGAAATTTTTGATGGAATTTTCCAACGGTATAATGTAGCATTGGAATTTTTGTTGGAACTTTAAAAATTCCAACAAGTTTCTATTTCGTTGGAATTTGATTGTTTTCTTTTAGTGCTACTCATCACCCCTCACCTTCCAGGATATACAATTTAAAAAAAAAGGGCACCAATTCTATTTTTGTGGAAAGATAAAATGTTTTATTCTGATTTGATAAATGAGAGATAAACCATTAAACACCAAAAAAAAAAGAAAAAGATTTTTTAATATAGCATGATCACTCATAGGATTATTTTCATTGAATACTCCAGAATTTAGAGGATTCTTAATGCATGGTTCATATGCAAACTTCAGTTTTTAGGATTCTGTTATTATACTTTTGAATTTGCATCAAATATATCGCGCCACCTAGTGGTAAAACTTATATTTTCTAATTAAATCCATTTAATTAAAAAGGTCAGGGCATGGTGAGCCAAAGCATTTCAACAACTTTATTGCAAAACATTAATTGGTATAGGCGTTATAGCACAGAAATCCCGACAGGGTTTTCTCTTTAATGATCCCTGACTCAGCTCCATTCATCATTATTTCCAGGTGGTCCAATAATACCTTATTATGCACAAGTACATGAGAAAAAAAGCAAGTCTATTGTGAGACGGTCTCACGGATCTAAATCCGTGAGACGGACCTTCTAAGGGCTCCGTCTTGAGGACATGAACCATGAAAATAAATTTAAAAATAATAATAAACCATGAAGAAACAAAAATAAACTCTAAAAACATGAACCATGAAGAATAAACACGAAAAACAAAAATAAACCCAAAAAATAAAAATTAACCCTAAAAAAAACTAAAAATCCTAAAAACCCAAATCAATTAAAAATAAACCCAAGAAACAAAATAAACCCTAAAAAACAAATATAAACCCTAAGAAAAATAAAATCGAAAAAAAAAAAACTTTAAAACTTTGTGTAAGGGATCCGTCTCACGATCTAAATCAGGTGAGACCATCTCACGCAAGTTTTTACGAGAAAAATACACACAAAATGCAAGCACTATAACTTCAAGATAAAAAAAAAGGTTTGAACAATTAATATTATTTGGGCATATTTTAGTTTTTCACTTTTTTATTATTGAGAGAATCAATAATTATATAATTTGAGGAAAAATAATATTTTTTATTCAAGGTATTAAGAAGGTAATGATAAAATTTAGAGATAAAATCATTTTCAGTAAGTAAATTTTATCGGAAAATTGGAATTTTTAGTAGTGATTTATGATGGGGATTGAACAGAAAAAATCTTTTTTTGTGCATTTATTTCTAAATATATGAAGAGTTACCCAGATTTTCCTCTCAAAAAAATCCTAATTAACATGAAAGATTCGAGAATTAACAGTGGTAAGGACTTGTAAGCAATAAAGATTTGCAATTATTGCTGCCCTTTGGCTAATTCAACATTCATGGATGAATGCATTAACTTTTGAGTTTGAATAGCATACGCATTTGAAATTGTGAACAGTTTGTAGGGTCCATTAGCAATATATTATAACCCCAACCCAAGTTGAAAAGCAATGGATGAAACAATGAACTCTGTGCTACACTCAGCAGTACTGAATACTGATAATTGTAATGTTTTTTTTTGAAAATTCTTCTTTCCAGCGCATGCTATTAAATTAAAGAACCCCTATAGGTATGGGTGGCCAAATGGAATCGAAACCGGGTTCTAAACTGGAACCATAACCGTGGTCAACGGTTCCTAAACTGTAACCGTGGTCAACGGTTCCAAAACCGGAACAAGAACCGTGTAAGCCTATTCTGTTCCAGTTCCTAGGTGTCAAAAAACGTGAAACCACAGTTTTAACCGTCGGTTAGAACCGTATATGGAACCGTGATGGAACCATTTTTTTTTAAAGTTAAAATTAGCAATCTTGTTTTGGTAAATACATGCTAGAAGAAATGTAAAATATTTATTATGATATTTTTAATGTTGCACAACGATTACTTAGGGAAAAAAGTAAATGTCCAAGGAGTTCCTCTAGCTCAAATGTAGAGCTTGAGAATTATTTAACTACTTCTTTCGAGTTTAGTGAAACATATATTGAAGACTTTGATATTTTGAAATTGTGGTCACCTCCTCTCAATCGTCACAAAAGAGGTTTTGGCATGTCCCGTTTCAACTGTTGCAGTAGAGCAAACGTTTAGCTCCGGTGGAAATATTTTGGATGAATCACGCTCGTGTTTATATCCCGACTCCTTAGAAGCCCAATGCTTATTGAATGATTGGTGTATAGCGGAGAGACGAACACAAGGATTAGAGTCAACATGCGACCTATCCGATGAGTTTGACACGGAGACAAATACAACCGGAACGAGCGGAGAAAATATGAGTGAATAGTGATAGATCAATGCCACACCTAAAAGGTAATAAGGGTAAAAAAGAGGTAAGCGAACTATATGGACTTTGATTCCTCTATACGAGGATACGTAGACAACTTAATATTATTATTAATATTAAGCTCAAAACTTAATATTATTATCAATACTAAGTGCAAGTCCTTTTCTTTTTTTTTTCTTTTTTCCTTTTTATTTTAAATTAAATTGCTAAATATTTTTTTCTAAATAAAATTAAAAAAAAGGTTTCAGTTTAACTGGAACCGTGTTCCGGTTTGGAACTGGAACCGTGAGCATCCTCAATTTGGAGGAATCGGAATCGGTGGAACCAGGAACTGCAACCGAGTTCTAGAACCGTGGCGGGTCTACACTATAGGTCATATTCATCCAAGTAAATTGATGGGATTTTTTTAAAAAATACAAATGAATACACAAGAAAATAAAAGAAAATTACTACTTATATGTTGGTGGAAATTTGTGTATAATATATTACCATAACTCTTTTTTTTTTTCGAACGATAGAATTTTATTATAACAACTCAAAAACTAAAATTACAACTTCAATCGTAGCCAACGGACTAAGAGCCGACAAGACTAACTAAAAAAGCGGGGAATTGGTAAAACCAATTGATTCACAACATGGACTAACAAACTATCCACCCCAAACTAACAACTCCACGAGGAGACAAAGACTCCTTAAAGGAGATCGTAACACACCAAAAAAAAAAAAAATCGAAATCGGGCACGAGCAACCACTACATCTTTGCGAACGAGAAAAAATCGATCCGCCTACGAGTTTTGCAAATCAACCGAGAAAAGAAAACACAAACAAAATAAGAAAAAACAATATTACTAACAAACTAGGGAAAAAAAAAAAAAATTGACTCTCCCTCTCCCAAATCTAATGTCGCATCCCATCGTCTTCTCAGCTCCGAGACACCTCCGTGAAGCTCCGACCCGTTATCACCCTGGATCAAAAATTCCGACCACCTTTATACGCAAAAGGGACCGCCATTGGTGTCCCTCCAATAGAAAACATGGGGGGGGGGAGAAGGGAGGGGGCTACTGTGTGGAAGAGGAGGGGTGCTGGGTTTTTTTTTTGGGGGGGAGGGTTAGAGAGAAGTGGGAAAGAATGGGGTTAGAGAGAGAAGTTTTTTTCTATATTACCATAACTCTAGTGTATGATATATCATGCATCCGCCTTTGGTGGGTAAGAATTAATAATCATGATTAATCCGAAAATTGAGTCTTTAGTTGTTTAAATTACTAACAAAAATGGCGAAATTATAAATGAGTATACATTCATAAGACACATTAATTTGAACCGTTTCAAATAACAACTATCCAATAAATTAGATTTAATGGATGTAAATTCGCTGGAGGTATGTATACACCAATGTCCTTATAAATGTGAATCAATGAATCTCTAAATGTGCAAAAGACTTTTAAATGAGCACTAACATTGTTATAATGTAAATTCTACTATTTCTCCTTTTCTCTCTTTTTCCTTAATTAAAATCTCACTTCAATTAAAATTTCCCTATATTTTTCAAATAACACAAGCTTTTTCAAAATAAATTACATCGTATTATTAATTTGCATCCTAAGGAACAAAATCCATATCGTTTTGCCTTACAAAATTCTACATTTGAACATTTGAATTGAAGTTATTTGAAAATCAAATTTACGAATAAAAAAATTACTACACATTCAGATTTCCAGTAGTGCACATCAAAATTCATTTGATGCGCGGACAACAATGTTACATTACATGCCTCTAATAATGATAAATTGCCTCCTTTAATCAATCCAACCTCCAATAAATTTACTGCACATTTAAAAGTTCGTTGTTGCACATTTAGAGGTCCATTGATGCAAATTTAGAAGGACAAATATACCATAATATATATTATGTGTTTATTAGTCAATCATCCTTGAGAAAACTTGCATCCATCAAATCTAAACCATTTGGTAGGTTGTGATCTGGATCCTTCATTCTCATTGTATCCAGTTGCTTATTTAGACTATGGCAAATTATATTATTGCCCTTAATATTAATACATTAGTTTCATACCACCTAAATTAAAGGGTGAAATCTTGGCTATTAAATCTTAAATACCAAAGGCTGAGATTAGTCACACTAGAAATTGGTTCATATTTGATCTAATGCACATACACACACACACACAGATATATATATATATATATATATATATATATAAGTGAGGGGATCAAGTGAGACCATCTATAGGTGAGACACAATGGACTAATATCAACCATCTCCTACTATTAATCAATGGGTATAATTTAATGGATAAAAATATATTAAAATATTAATTTAATCAATATAAGGGTAGTAGGGTAAAATAACATAACAAGTTAGTTACAAAAATGGAATCAAATCTCTTTCTCTCTCATACATCTCCCAATTTGAATTTCTCCAATCTCACGTCTCTCTCCCTCTCTCTCTCTCTCTCTCTCTCATTCCTCCATTAACGCAAATAAATAAAACTGTGAAGACTCGAAAATTACAGTTCATGAAAATTACAGAGAAAAAACAAGAAAATTCGGTGCAATATTACAGAGAAATAACGAACAGTGAGTTCGAAAACTAAATATGCAACAAAACTCAACTAAATATGCATTATCCAAAACTATCTATGCAACGTAGCCGTAAAAAAACTAATATGTAGTACAGTATATCCAACTATGCAAGACGTCATAAACAATGCAACAAAATCAACTAACTATGTATTATCTAGAAACTATCTATGCATTGCGGAATAACTAAATATGCAGTACATTATGTAACATCTCATTTTTATAATTTCCAAAAGCAACATCCCATTTTCATAATTAAATATACATTATATTGAACCTATTTATGCGGTGTAGTATAACTACATATGCGATGACGTTATATTCAATTACGTCTTGTCTTCGTAAAAACAAAGGCCAACAAAATAAATAAATATGCATTATTTGATGTCTAATTATGCCGTAGAAAAACCCTAACTATCTTTGAAAAATAAAAATATTTGGAAAAGAAAGCAGGTTCCTTAAATTCCGCCACAAAATCCGCAGGTGTCAATTTACCCATAAAATCCGTTGGGACCACTAATTTGAATTACAAAATTACAATCTTACTCTTAAAATCGGCGAAAATTAGGAAATAATTAAAAACTGAATTGATCACATCCTTTCATTTTTAAGATCAATGGGTAAGATGAGTCCACACTGTCTCACCTAGGGATGGTGCCATGGTGGTCTCATTTGAACCAAATCCTATATATATAGGGGAGGATCAAGTGAGACCATGTCGCCAGGTGAGACACAATGGACTAATCTCAACCATCCCCACTATTAATCAATGAGTATGATTTAATGGATAAAAAATATATTAAAATATTAATTTAATCAATATAAGGGTAGTAGGGTAAAATAACATAACAAGTTAGTTACAAAAATGGAATCAAATATCTTTCTCTCTCATACATCTCCCAATTTTCCCAATCTCACGTCTCTCTCTCTCATTCCTCCATTAACGCAAATAAAGAAAACTGTGAAGAACTCAAAAATCACAGTTCATGAAAATTACAGAGAAAAAACAAGAAAAATCGGTGCAATATTACAGAGAAATAACGAACAGTGAGTTCGAAAACTAAATATGCAACAAAACTCAACTAAATATGCATTATCTGAAAACTATCTATGCAACATAAAAAAATTAATATGTAGTACAATATATCCAACTATGCAAGACGTCATAAACTATGCAACAAAATCAACTAACTATGTATTATCTAGAAACTATCTATGCATTGTGGAATAACTAAATATGCAAAGACATTATGTAACATCTCATTTTTATAATTTCCAAAAGCAACATCCCATTTTCATAATTAAATATACATTATATTGAACCTATTTATGCAGTGTCAAAGTATAACTACATATGCAAAGACGTTATATTCAATTACGTCTTGTCTTCGTGAAAAAAAGTGCCAACAAAATAAATAAATATGCATTATTTGATGTCTAATTATGCCGTAGAAAACCCTAACTATCTTTGTAAAATAAAAATATTTGGAAAGAAAACAGAGTTCCTTAAATTCCGCCACAAAATCCTGAGTGTCAATTTCACCATAAAATCTGGGACCACTAATTTGAATTACAAAATTACAATCTTACTCTTAAAATCGCGAAAATTAGGAAATAATTAAAAAACCGAATTAATCACATCCTTTCATTTTTTAAGATCAATGGGTAAGATGAGTCACACTGTCTCACCTAGGGATGGTGGTCTCATTTGAACTAAATCCTATATATAGGGGGAGGATCAAGTGAGGCAAGTATGCCTCAGAGGTGAGTAAACAATGGACAAATCATATATATATATCTTCGATCCTTTCATGTCGGTACAGTTAATCTTTTAGATAGATAATGGTAAAGACATGGTCAATTTACATCATTTCTCCTCATCATCTGAAAAACAAAATGTGTTAAATTGTTTTTTTTTTCAGTGGTGTAGCTCTCAAATGACGTCAAGATATTTATAATTGAACCTCAAAAAGTAGTTGGTTCGGTTAGAGGGTGTTTGGCCAAACTTATTTAAAACATCTTATAAACCCCTACATTTTATAAGATGTTTTTAGAACTTATAAGATTTTAGATCTTATTCTAAAAAGAAGTTGTTGAAGTGTTTGGATAAAATAAGATAGTAGATCTTTTAAGATGTAAGTAATGACAATTTTGTGATTAAAATATTCAAAATTAAAGGAGGTTGTTGAAATAAGATCTTATTTTGAAAAAAAGTTGGGGTTCCCCTAATTTTTTAGAAACAGCTTATAAGCTCCTAACATCTTATTTTGGGAGCTTATAAGAATTTTTTTAAAAATATTTACCAAACGAGCTTATAAGATGTTTTGAAGAGCTTATAAGCTCTGCCAAACACCCTCTAGTGTTTGATTTTTTCAATTTTTTCCTAGAAATAATTATATTTATTTTACACTTTCGCACAATATATTTTTTACTTCCCCTAAATAAAGTCATGAGGTTCACCAATATATAAAACGACATATATATATGTTTGAACTTTATATTATGATATATATATATATATATGTTTCATTAAATAATACAAAATATAAGATTAAATTGTTTTTAATATGAAATCAGTAATCGTCAAATCATACACGAAATAATATCAACGATAAAAATCGTCTCTCCTCACGATACAAATCAAATTTTAAATTTTATTTCAAATTCTTTGTGATTACAATCCATTGTACAATATACCTCCTCTAATGCGATGCTACCTACTGAGTTCTACCCAACTACACACATCATTGACAAAATAAATGTGTTAATAAACTACAACTGTTTTTATTCAATGGTGTAAATTTAATTTAATTTATATTTTGGAAAAAAAACAATATATATACTTAGCAATTGATGGATGGAGCTAGATAGAACCAAGTGGATAGCACGGAAATTCTTAATTTGGAGCTATTGTGTGATATGCAAAGTTCTTGACAACCCTAATTAAATTCAATTTTGAATCATTCAAACCGATCACAAAAAAAAAGTGAATCATTCAAATAAAGTAATTATCATTGTGCAAAAACTAAAAGTTGGAGTTTCTATCAACCTTTGACAAAGGAAACTCTTTCAAAATCATTGTTTGACTTTGAGTCGGCTCACAATCTAAGAACTAATGTTATTTTTTATGTGTCTAATTTCATGCTTTTCAATTCTATTTCATATTCCACCATATAAATGAATAAATGTGTCCATATATTGAATTGACAAGAATACATTATTATCTAATAGACATTTGTTATTCATCAAATAAAGTCGAATATTGAGAATGGAATAAGATATGTGAAACCATTGTTTTTCTTAGATCATGTTAAATGTAGACTGTTGGAATCGAGGTTTGGTAAAATGGGTGTTGATCCGATTTTGACCAAATAATTAAGTGGTTTCCATTAGTAAAAATAAAAATAAATTATTTGTAAAAATTCTACTAAGAGAGTGGATGAGAATAACATTTGGAATTTCTCAAAACCAATTTTGGGTGAATGAAAAATTAATGCTAAGTTAGCCACTTAATACAAGTAAATGGTATGGAAAATGGAAAATGTGGGGAAGGAGAAATGATCCATCCCACATAGGATAAAGAGACAAAGTTTGCACACTATATTTATCCCAAGTTTGACTTATGGTTTGGGCCTTGGGGCACCAAGTTTTTAAAGGGGGTGAGGACCTACATGCTTGTGGGTTTAGTTCAAAGCACACACATGCGCGCTGGCTTGCACGCCGCCCGGCCACTCGGCTCGTCCAGGGCAGTGGGTCGAGGGCCGGGCTTGGGCTTCAAGGCCCTTATTCTTTTTGGACCAAAAACCTTTAAAATAAATAAATTAATTAATTTTGTAATTAATTAATTAGAATTTCAACTAGGAAGTGTTCGCACCCGAGAGCACAGCGGATGCACGGCCGCGTCGGTCGTAAATCGTCGTCGATCGGACTGTTCGCATTCGAGCAGGTTGTTGACGACCACGGCCCATGCGTCGGGGCGTGCATCAGTCAGAACTTTGTCATTTTGGTTCGCATCCACGCACGGCAGCGTGCGACGGGTCGCGTGCATCAATGTGAAGTGAAGAAACAGATCGTCTGTTTGTTGAAAACTTGTCGTTTCGAGCTAAAAGCGTGTTCTTTCAAATGACGGGGCACCTGCGTGCCTATAACATTCGACCCTGACCGCAGATGAAAAGACATCGAAAAACATCGATAATTAACATGTCGTATTGCATTCGAGCATATTGACATACTTTCCATTTAAAGCTTGAAAGTCGAAACACTTAGAGTTCTCTCGTGTTTCGAGGTTTGCAAGTGTTGTAAACTCGAAACCAAATAGTCGTTGTATCTTGGGACGCACGTCGGAACCGTTAGTACTTGTATACGGGGCATTTTCGTCTTGCGTACACCGAATCCAATTTAGGCCTCGTAAGCGTAAACACTCAAACACTTAGTCATTTAGGAATAGAAACTAGATACACTTTTCCTAACAATCGCAAGACAGTAAAATTCATTTCGTTGAAGACGATGGCATCAATCTCGTTCACACCAATGGTTGCCGCTCCCGCTCACGGCGAAAAAGATGCCCAAGTTCTCCCGTCGCCGACTTCAACAGATGGCAACAAAAAATTATGTTTTACTTTGACGACCTTGAGGCGTCCCTATTTCTCGTCGACGACCCCCTTCCATAAGGCGATGAAGAAATTGACAATAAACGGAGAATCGTTGTGGTTGTTTGGCATAACGATTTTCGTAGGTCGAAACTATTATTTGAATGGGCTAGACGACACCCTCTATAATGTCTATAGCACGATCAAAACGTCCAAAGAATGGGATTCTTTGGAGAAGAAAATCAAGACTAAAGAAAAAAAGACAAAGAAATTTATTGTCGGCAAATTTCTCGAGTATAAGATGGTTGACACCAAGACGGTGATCAGCCAAGTTCAGGAGATTCAAATCATATTTCACGACTTAGTGTATGAAGAGAAGATTTTGAATGAATCATTTCAAGTGGATGCAATAATCGAGAAATTTCCGCCATTGTGGAAGGATTTCAAAATTACCTCAAGCACAAGTGTAAAGAGATGGGGCTTGAGGATCTTATTGTTCGGCCAATCAAAGAAGACAACCAAAAATCAGATGTTAAATCAAGTAAGTCTAGAATGGAGGCCAAGACCAATCTTGCTGAATCGAGCACTAGCAAGAAACGCAAGCACTCCAGGAAAGATAAAGGAAAAGCCAAAAAGTTCAAGGGTAATTGCCACAACTATGGCAAACCAAACCACATGGCCAAGGATTGCCGTCACCCGAAAAAGGGCAATCAAGGTGGCAACCAATATGTCAATGTGATGGAGGACAAGTCGGTTCCAAGCGACATGTCGGAGCTCAATCTCACCATCATTGTGTTTGAAGCCAATATGGTGGATAACCCAAGGGAGTGGTGGATAGATACCGGGGCTACTCGTCACATTTGTGCCGATAAGGAGATGTTCTCCTCCTACACCCCGATAAATGGAAGGAAGCTTTTCATGGGAAATTCTTTGACTTCCAACATCTTGGGGTTGGCAAGGTTGTGCTCAAGATGACTTCCGGAAAGGAGCTTACATTTGTAGATATGCTGCATGTCCCGGACATCCGCAAGAATTTGGTTTCCAGTCCTTTGCTTAGTAAGGCCGGGTTTAGACTAGTGTGTGAGTCCGACAAGTTTGTAATGACCAAGAATGGCCAGTTTCTTTGTAAGGGCTACCTTAATAAGGGCCTTTTTAAGATGTCTATAATGTCTGTTTTCCGCCAAGAGGCGAAGAATAAAACTATTACTTCGTTTTCTTGTTGGCACGTAAACTTCAACACAATTAAAAGGTTAGTGAATCTTGAATTAATACCTACATTTAAAACCGATTCACAAGACAAATGCGAAATTTGCGTTGAAGCAAAATTGGCCAAAGTACCATTTATTCGTTAACGAGAAGTACCAAACCACTCGAGTTAATTCATATAGATGTGTGTGATTTAAAACTTGTGCAAACTCGAGGTGGGAAAAAGTACTTCATAAAGTTTATAGACGATTGCACAAGATATTGCTATGTGTATCTTTTGAAAAGCAAAGATGAAGCTTTAGTAGCTTTTAAAACTTATAAGAATGAAGTTGAAAATCAGACTTAATTTGAAAATTAAGATGATTCGAAGTGATAGAGGCGGAGAGTATGTTGCTCCGTTTGAAGAATTTTGCTCGAAAGCGGGTATAATTCATCAAACGACTGCACCTTACTCACCTCAATCAAATGGAGTTGCAGAACGCAAAAATCGTACTCTTAAAGAGATGATGAATCCGATGTTGATAGGTTTTGGATTACCCCAAAACTTGTGGGGGGAAGCCATACTTTCTGCAAACTACATTCTTAATAAGATCCCACATAAAGGTAAAAACGAAACTCCATATGAGTTATGGAAGGGACGTAAACCATCATATAAATACCTCAAAGTGTGGGGATGTTTGGCTAAAGTTGAAGTACCTAAGCCGAAATAAGTTAGAATCGGTCCGAAGACGATCCATTGTGCTTTCATTGGATATGCTGTAGTGCATATCGCTTTTTAGTGCACAAGTCAGTAATTCCTGATATAAATGAAGGTATGATCATTGAATCAAGGAATGTTGTATTCTTTGAGAATATCTTTCCGAACAAAGAACGGAAAGAAGAAAGTTCGAGTAAACGAACTTATGAAACTACAAGGTTACCTCAAAGTGATGATGAAGAGGAACCAAGACACAGTAAAAGGACAAAAGTAGCTAAGTCTTTTGGTCCTGATTTTCTAACTTATATGTTAGAAAACGAACCAAGAACTATTCAAGAAGCATTATCTAGTCGTAAGCTCTCTCTGGAAAGAAGATATCAATAATGAGATAGATTCCATCATGCAAAATCACACTTGGGAGTTAGTTGATCTCCCACCGGGTTGCAAACCTTTGGATGCAAGTGGATCCTTAAAAGGAAGTATAAAGCAGATGGATCTATTGACAAGTATAAAGCCCGTTTGGTAGCTAAAGGGTTTAGACAAAAGAAGGGATATGACTTCTTCGATACATATTCTCCTATCACGAGGATTACGTCTATTCGTGTTCTCATAGCTATTGCAGCTTTGCATAACCTTGAGATACATCAAATGGACGTTAAGACTGCCTTCTTGAATGGTGACCTTGAAGAGGAGATTTATATGGATCAACTCGAGGGTTACGTTGCACCCGGTCAAGAGCGAAAGGTGTGTAAACTTGTTAAGTCACTTAATGGACTAAAACAAGCACCTAAGCAATGGTATGAAAAGTTTGACTCGACTATTAAGTCAAACGGTTTCAAGATATGTAGGTCCCAAGGGGTGTGAGTAAGGTTTAGAAGGTGGGGGTTGAATAAACCTTACCAACTTTTTGATTTAGTCCTTTTAAATTAGTTCAGAGTTAATTTCACAGCTATGTCCTTGATGGACAGCTAAGTTAGTTAACCAGCAGGGTTAGCCACTCAACAGACTCGACTAAGCTGTTGATAGAATAACTCAGCTGTTTAGTCTAATCCTTAACTCGGTTGTGATGAGATTTTCAGCGGAAGACTTAACACCCTTGAATTTGGTTTAAATTTGTTTTAACACTTGATTTTAGCACTTTGTTAAATATCAATTGGATAGCAAATTATCAACAGATATTAAATGATATGCAAAAAGTAAGTGCTGAAATGTAAATGACACAATAAATTTTATAGAGGTTCGAAGATGGGGTAATTCTTCTAATCCTCTCTTCTCCAACTCCTGGAGGAATCCACTAAGTATTGATCGAGTACAAAGTGGTTATCGATCCCGGATGCAAGTCTTGATCACACATCCGACTTGATCCTTTGGGACTCGATCCGGGAGATGCCTTGGTCACACAAACCGGCTTCTCGTCCCACTCGGCCTTCTTCACAGGCGGTTGCCTTTGCTACTTGACTTACTTGCTCAAGCTTCTTGGATTTGATCACGAAGCCCTCCAATAACTTGAGACGGGTTCGACCTTGAACCTTTCTACAATTCTCCTTGGAATGTAGACCCTTTTGATTCTCGAAAGTTTTTCTTCAACAAGTATGAAGTTATCTTTCCTTCACGACTTGGTGTTGGATCGAATTCCTTCGAGGTTTGAAAGCTTGAGGATTTGCTTGAATAACTTGAGAATATTTTTGCAGTTACTGACTTGAATAATAACTTGAATGTTCGTGGTTCGAGGTAACCCTCTCTAAGTGATTCCTCGAGTCTTTTATAGTGAACTTTTAAAAATCGCCGTTGAAGAGATATTTGATTTCAAAAGTCACTTGTATTTGTTGGCTTGTCTTGTTGCGATCCTTGATCTTGACATTTCCTCGTATTAAATGAACATTCAACTTTTCGCAGTCCGACACAAGGTGCAAGTGCTTCCCATTGGTTTATTCCTTTTGCACGCTTAAGGGATCTGAAAGCACTTTAAGACATGGAAGTATTACTTGTTTAGGTAATATTCTTGACTTCAGTGCAATAGATTCTTTTCGGTTGTCTTGACTTGATGCGCTTTCCTTAACTTCCCCAGGTGACTTGAGTCGGCTCCCAATCATGGATGACTCATCCGTCACTTCAACTTTAGACTTGGCTATCTTGAGTTGACTTGGTCGACACTTCACATTGTATCAAGGCCGCTACTCCTTGATCGAGTTCTTGTCTTCTTTTTCCTAGCTATACTCACCGCTTCACTGTGAGTCTTCATCCCCGTCTTGATTGACTTCTTGTATATCCAGCATAGCCGACTTGACTCAGCTCGTACAGCCCTATCAATTTTAATGCAAATTACAAGGAAAATGGGGTGCCAACTTTCTAGTCTAAGTTTTACATGGCATTCATCAAAATCTAAACAATAAATTTCCCAACAAGATCAATGAATGTGACAAGTGTGTCTACATTGAAGGTACTACAAATGAATACGTCATAGTATGCCTTTATGTAGATGATATGTTGATTATGGGTAGTAGTCATGATTTAATCATGAATACTAAGAACTTGTTAAAGAAGAACTTTGACATGAAAGATATGGGAGTATCTGATGTTATATTAGGGATTAACATCTCTAGAACTTCAGATGGAATTGTCTTGTCACAATCCCATTATGTCGAATGCATACTTAGAAAGTTTAATGCTTTTGATAGTCCTCCGGCTAAGACACCTGTAGATCTAAGTCTACACTTGGCCAAGAATAGAGGCGAACCAGTTTCTCAGCTGGAATATGCAAGGGTAATTGGTAGTCTGATGTACTTAACGAATTGTACACGTCCAGACATTGCATATTCAGTGAGTAAACTAAGTATGTTCATAAGTAACCCGAGTACGAATCACTGAAAAGCCGTGACAAGGGTACTTAGATATTTAAAGTATACCATGAACTATGGAATACTTTATACGAGATATCCAGCAGTATTAGAAGGATACTATGATGCCAATTGGATATCAGACACAAAAGACTCCAAGTCCACGAGTGGATATGTTTTCACAATAGGTGGAGGAGCGGTGTCGTGGAAGTCTTCTAAGCAAACGTGCATAGCTCGATCCACTATGAAATCTGAGTTTATTGCTTTAGATAAAGCTGGAGAAAAATTAGAATGTCTTAGAAACTTCTTAGAGGATATTCCTTGTTGGAATAAACCTGTGCCTGTTGTGATGATACACTGGGATAGTCAATCAGTAATTGGAAGGGCACAAAGTAATATGTATAATGGTAAGTTTAGACATATACGTCGAAGGCATAATACCATTAGACAATTGATTTCGAATGGGATTATTTCAGTTGACTACGTGAAGTCAAAGGAAAATCTTGCGGATCCGCTTATGAAAGGCATAAATCGAGATCAATTGTATAAACTGTTAAGGGGAATGGGTTTAAAATCCACAACTTAAAGAATGTTCATAGCGGTAACTCAACCTTGTGAATTGGAGATCCCAAGACTTTGGTTCAATGGGACAACCAAGTTATAAATGTTCAGCTGAACACTTGGAAAATGTGTTAGCTCATTCTCGAAACATCCAAGTAATGTTTAAGTTTAAGATTTTTAATGATTTCTATACCGAAAGGTGGAGTATGACAGATACTCTTCAATGATAGGAGATCACCTAGATAAGTGAAAAGTAATGGTCGTTTCAAAGAAACACTTATGAATTTAAGAATTAGTCCAGGGCCGAAATGAACACAACGTGAAAACAAGAAGTAATATAGTTGTTATTGTGTAAATCTTGTTGTCTCGATTTACACAAACGGTGATTAGTTCAAGACATCACGTCATTAAGCAACTAGTAAATTCGATAGTATTTTACTAAGGAAGGTTCAAAGCCACAAGCTACCTATCCTCGATGCAATAACGATTCGTCGGGACTTTCAAGCGAATGCATACATGCATGCATTAATTTCATTCATGTGGGAGATTGTTGGAATTGAGGTTTGGTAAAATGGGTGTTGACCCGATTTTGACCAAATAATTAAGTAGTTCCCATTAGTGAAAATGGAATTAAATTATTTATAAAAATTCTATTAAGAGAGTAGATGAGAATATCATTTGGAATTTCTCAAAACCAATTAGGGTGAATGAGAAATTAATGTTAAGTTAGCCACTTAATACAAGTAAATAGTATGGAAAATGTGGGTATTGAGAAATGCATCATCCCACATAGGATAAATAGCAAAGTTTGCACACTATATTTATCCCAAGTTACTTATGGGTTAGGGCCTTGGGGCACCCAAGTTTTTAAAAGGGTGAAGACCTACACATGCTTGTGGGTTTGGTTTAAAACACACACGCGCGCACCGCCCCGCTCGCCCGCGCCGCGCTTGCTCGGCCGACACGGATCTTGGGTCGAGGGTCGTGGGCCTGGGCTTGGGCTTCAAGGCCCTTATTCTTTTTGGCCCAAAAACCTTTAAAATAAATAAAGTAATTAATATTTGTAATTAATTAATTAGGATTTCAACTGGGATGTGTTCGCACCGAGCACGGGCGGACGCACGATCCGACGCCAGACCTGTTCGCATCCGAGCATGGGCTGACGCACGGCCCGTGCGTCGGGTCGTGCGTCAGGCCGTAACTTTGTCACTTTGGTTCGCATCCACGCACAGATGTGGCAGGCGCACGGGCCGTGCGTCGATGCGAAGTGAAGAATAGATGCGTCTGTTCGTTGAAAACCTGTTTTGAGCCAAAAGACGTGTTCTTTCCATACGGGGCACCTTGTGTCTATAATACACGACCCGCAAATGAAAAAAGATGAAAAACATCCGATAATTAACTGTCATATTGCATTCGAGCATATTGACATACTTTCCATTCAAAGCTTGAAAGTCGAAACACTTAGAGTTCGTTGTGTTTGAGTTTGCAAGTGTTGTAAACTCAAAACGAAATAGTCGTTGTAGCTTAGGACGTACGCGGAACCGTTAGCACTTGTCAGATACGGGGCGTTTTCGTTTTGCGGAGACTAAACCAATTCAGGCCTCACTAAAGGCTAAACATTCAAACATTTAGCCATTTAAAAGAAACCAGATAAATTTTTCCTACATAGACAACATTAATGAATCAAAACATGTATCATAATATTTTCTAACGCATTACATAAAAAAAAAAACAATAATTGAGGGAGATTTATCTGTCATGATCATAGGCTTATCTACTTAGGTTCAAGTTACTGGAAAGCTGGTTCCACGAGAACATATTCTAATAAAATTAATATTGGAATATGTAATTCTTTGAAATATTCTTAAGTTTGGCCAAATATTGTTACTTTGTAACATATTTTGAACACCTTCGCTTAAATACTTGCACGAATTTATAGATTATGTACGTAATATTGTTACTTTATCTCTTCACTCTTCTCATTGTGCACTCACTGCAAACCCACGGCGAGGCTCCACCATAACCACCACACGCGGCGGTCTCTTCCATTTTCGAACACAGTTGACCAATTTTAAGTTGCAAAGTGGACTTAATCTCGTACCTCGTATAATTTGGTGTTGAATTGCAGCTCGAATCTGAGATATGTTTTGGCATGGATTTGTATAGAGAAATAGACTGAGTTGTTTATTGAGGAAGCATGACTTGTCTATTTTTTTGGGGGGGTTTTAAAAAAAATCCTTTAGAAATTAGTAGTACATCCCAATTATGGGAAATTAGTCTTTTTGATCCTATAACTTGAATTATTTGAAAATTAAGTTATCTAAGAGTCTCGTTTATATTTCGGCCGGTGTCATTTAAAATTTTGGGCATTTAGTTTGATTTTGATAAAAAATTGTATAATATTACAAGAATTGATGACTAGGGTCATGTGGGCTGCTATTGTATCAAAGAATTTTAGGAATTTTGGTGATTTTGTACAAAAATTGGCAAGTAAATTTCAGGATTTAAATGCTTAGATAGCAATTTTTCCAAAATTATGACATGTTATAGTCAATAATTTCTGAAAAAATTACATAATGTCATTCAAAATTGGACTACATGTCCAAATTTTTTAAAAAATATTGACTAAATATTTAAGTAAAACATGATATAGGTCCAAAATATTATTTTCCCTCCCAAATATTGCAGATAAAATTAGGTGGGAGATACAGTGATGAGTGGTTTTGCCTCATAAATGTCAATCAAAGAAACTTTTAGATTAAAAAAAAATATGAAATACAATTTTGCTGAAAAAGGGTGGCCGATATATGATCAATCACAACCTTATTAATCTTGTAATATTAGAAATGGAATAATAGTTCATCTTCCTCCACCTGCAATAATATGAAGCTATTATTTATCTAATCATTTAATCACAATTTTCCACAGTTTAATATTGCTTAATATCAAATATTAACAAGATTGAAAATAATAACTAAATTATCTATTATATCAAGAATTTTATGTATGTTGAGAAGCATAAAATAATTAAGGTGGGGGAGAAAATGAAAAAACGGGAGAGTTGGGGGAGTAGATGCATCAATGATCATAAAATGACGGAGCCACCTGACGTGGCGACGACGTAAGGAAGTTGCAAACGGACAGCCCAACGATATAGCTCCGATGGACGACACGTGTCCTGCCGACAGCGACCGGGGGGTCGGAGATAATAAATTAAAAAGTAGTTGCTGATGGCCACACGTCTGTGCTCTCATTGGCTACTTTCTTGACTTTTCACCATTTTCGTTTTTTCTATGGGCCTCGGCCCCACGTGGGGCCCAATTATTCGTGGAATTACACCCACACTACACGGCTCTCCAAAAATCCAAAAAGACTGATTGACATGTGGGGCCCACAACTCAGGCCGGCGAATCTTCTGGCCCTTTGTGGGCTTAGGGGCGTATGTTTGACGCGTGTACAGTTCTTAGGGGGCCCGGGTTATCCATGGACCCCACGGGGTTGCTAAATGCCAAAACAGAGGGGAAAAAAGAATTGGAAAAAGAATCAGGTCGGCACCCGTTTGGAGGGCGAGTTCTTTTTCGCAAAATTAAACTTTTATTACATTTATATTTAATAAATGATATATATTTAATTAAATGACAATATTTATTTAATTTTCATATATTAATTTGTGTTGGTTCATATTTTCATGAGGATATGGACTATTGACTCTATTGAGGTAAGCCTAAACCAAACAATTAGTGCGCCGTGGCTTATGGCTTTTTTGAACCCCATCCCCTCGCATTACCTGCCTAGTAGCTGATATTTTGCACCATTTAGTGAGTGCAAAAGACCCCGTTGGGATTTAAATTTTTTGTTCCATAAGACATAGTATTTCATTGTATTTGATGAATGTTTCGTATATAGAATAATTGTACAAATTCCATACATTCAGTGTAGTAGAATAGGAATATGGAACATGAGATCTGGACTCGATGGTGCACCTTTGTACTCTTTCCACTACTTCCTCTATTTATGTTTCTTTTCTAAAAATTTCAAAATAATTATATAATTTTTGAGCTTCCCCTATTGTTTTAATGTTTTTTATGTTGCATTAGAAAGATGATATGTAAAGTTGATTTCAAAAAAAAAAATGATATGTAAAGTTTTTTTAGTCACATTTAATAAAAAAAATAAAACTTATTTTTTAGTAACAAACTTATTACACTTAGGTTCAGTATTGTGTACACATTGAATCCCATGCATTTTCCTATCACATGGCTAGAATCTGAAAACAACATAGTAAAATAGTTTAATTATACTTTTTTCTATAATTTGGAAGTGGACAAATTGAATTCGAAATACACAGCAATTAAATTAAATAAAAATTTCAATTTGGTACTAGGTTTTTATTCTTTACAAATCTAACAATTGGTGCAGTTTTAGTTTTTTATTCGATTTACAGATATTTTAACAAATATAAAATTATTCTTTTCTATATATCTATTATTTTCTTTATCTGCCAAAACTCAAAATTAAAAAGAAGCGCTACTTTTTGGTTATTTTACTATTTTTCGATTTTTAAAAATAATTTAATTGAATTACCATTAAATACACCAAAACAAAAATAATAGCTGAAGGCTGAAGCGAATAAGTATTCTGCAACCGAAAATGATGAAGAAATTATTAAATATTCGAAGTTATTCAACAATTCTTTTTTTTTTTTTTTTGCTTTTTACTTTTCTCGCAAAGGATATCTCAGTATGATGAACAAAAATAGTGTTTCTTGTTTAATAATTTTTTACTGTATGATTGAAGATATGTTGTCGAACTGCTATAATTCTCGTAAAAGAAGACAGAAATTATTAAAGTCTTCAATGAATAGTTCTGTGAAACAACACATTTTTGGGGCAAGTCTCATGTTGAATCAGTGTTCTACTTTCAACTGCCTATCCTCGTAGGTCGGTCAAATCGACAGCCGACATGAATCGCCTGTTCATCTACGTACATTCAATTAATTAATATACTAAAAAACTGTTTGTAAAAACTTTAGTGGTTTATTGTCCTATATATATATATAATATAATCAAAACTTGATACTGTTTCGAGCCGGAATTCGACGATTAAAATTGAGAGAGAGTCTTTGATAAATTATAATTTTTTTATATATTTCAAAATGAAATCCAAAGCAAAACTAGAAATGTAAACACTATTTTGTTTTTAGAATCTTGATTAAATTGTATGTAATCATGAGCAAAAATTGTTAAACTACTCTCTTTGTTTTGGGGGTGGGTGGGGGAAAGATTTTAGTCTTATTTTTTTTTCCGAAATGATAGAAATATATTCATTACTCAAATAAACTTACATCATTAACCCAAGAAATACCACCTTAAACATACATACATTGATACATGTCAAAGAGAGAACTCCGCACGAGAGGAAAACCACCGTAATTCGAGTGAAAAAACAAGAAACTATTAAAAACAAATAAAAACTAAGAACTCCAAAGAAAATAAACCACCTCCGAAAGGAGGACTAATGTTGCGATTGGATATGAACGAAATTTTATTTTCGTTCCGCTATAGAATTATTTTTGATCAAATATGCGATTGTTTATGAAAATTTTTAAAATATACTATGATTTCTCACTTTCACTTTTTCTCATTTTTTCTTTCACCAATCACATCTACATATTTTTTCACAAAAAAACTAATCATTATTACACATTCTCCCACAAATTCCACTATTCACTTACTTACACATTTCTAACTATCAATCACATCCAATCATTATTTTATTATTTTTAAATCAAATCAACTTTCATCATTACATATCCATTCACACTCTCAAAATTTTCCAAAACTTTCATCGAATTTTTTTCACTATTCTCAAAGAAAAAGAAAATTTTCAAAATGAAAGATATCCAATCGCACCCTAAGTCACTCCGCAAGGAGACTACCCAACTCGAACAAACCGCACGAGCTACTACACGCACCGCAAAGCCTGAAATTACCGACCGCCTACGAGTTTCGCAAATCAGCAGGTAAAAAAGACAAAAAAAAAAAAAACAAAAATCGAAAAAAAAAAAAGGAAAAGAAAAATGTCTCTCCTCACCCGATCTTCAACCGAATCGGCAACCCATCACCTACTCCTAGCTTCTAACTCTCTCTCTTTGTAGCTCCGACCTTCGACTTTTCTCCACTCTCGATCGAAAAACCGATCACCTCCTGATAACACAACCTGAGGATATACCTTCATTGGTTCCATCATGAAACATGGTTGGGGTGGGGAGGGGAGGGATAAGGGAAGGAAGGAGGAGGAGAGAGAGGGGAGGGGGGGGGAGGAAGGGGCGGGCGAGATGGGGAGGGGGAAGAGTTAAAAGTTTTAGGGTTTTTAGAGAGTGGGAGGAGAAAAAAGAGGTAGAGAGAGAGAGAAAGAGGCGGTCAATAAAGATTTTAGTCTTATAAGTTGGACCTTTTTGAATTAATCCTCTAAATTGTCACATTTACGTTTTAGTCCTTAAATTTCAAATCTTTAGATATTCGATTCTTTAACTTAACAATTTTACTTTTGGTCCTATATAACTTAACAAATTTCAAAAATTTAGTCCTATAACTTTGCAATAGTTAAATTTAATTACTTTATTAAAAGGTTATTTCTTAATTAAAATTTATTTTTGAAATTGAATATTTTTAATTAACAATTAACATTTAAATAAAAATAATTAATCATTTTTTAATTTAATGTAATTTTTTTAAAAATATTTCAAGCATTAATTTTTTAAACCATCTGTAAATAAATGCATCTTGTACACTAGTCCAAATCCATTTCTTGGAGATACTTCTCCTCGCCAAAGGTTAATTATATAAATATGGTAATTTATTCTTAATTTACTAATTTAATGTAATTGTTTTAATTTTCCTAAAAATATTAATTGTTTTAGAAATTCCTATTTATTTTAATTTTTTATTAATTAATCTATTTAATTTTAATTGCTTTTGTAATTTAATTTTCAAAAATTTAAGTTTATTTATTTTTCTTGTGGGCTTTTTCATCATTTTAAGTGAATAATTACCGATTTATAAAAAATGTGAAGTGTGCATACTAACATTTTAATAAATTAATTAAATTTAACTATTGCTAAGTTATAGGATTAAATATCTAAAATCTGTTAAGTTATAGGACCAAAAATAAAATTGTTAAGTTAAAGGATTGAATATCTAGAAATTTGAAAGTTAAAGGAATAAAATATGAAGGTAATAACTTAGATAAAATTGTTCAACTTATGGGACTAAAATTATTTTCCCTAAATAAAGTTGGCAATTGCGTTTTTTGTGTTTGCAAATACTTCCTAATAATATACTAAAAATACTTATTAATTTTGTGATTTTGGCATGCATAGTTAAAAAAATGATTCACTCTTAAAAGGTAGATTTCATGGACTAAGTAATGTCATAATCACTGTTTCTGTTAAGTTAAAGAGAAAACTTCTGCAAATTTTTTCAGTAGAGAAGAGTTTGCATTTGTTTCATTATTCTCTCAAAATAAATTTTAAATTAAATAAAATATATTATACATAATATTACAATATTCAATTTCTTATTTTACATTAAAAATTAAAATAAATAATACTAGAAAAAACTTAACGTGACACTAATAATCAGACCATAACTTACAGCAAATGATATTTGAAAAAAAAAATTATCCCGTAATCACAAACCAATTCATTCCGATATAGGGATGACAATGAATAGGATTCTATAATCTCTATCCCTATATATCCCCATTTATAATATTAATAACCATCATCATCCACATATCGATCGGTATTCAATTTTCATATCCATACACATACTCATCGGAGGATCCGTATTCATGCCCTATTACCACTTATAATTATATTTTTCAAATTTGAGTTATTTCAATGAAGCTATAGATATTTATTAAATTTTAAGAGAACAATAAGAAGAAAAAAAAAAAGAATAAGGATCACAATTAGTAAACTAAATATTATAGAAAAAAAAAAGCAAAATATTAGAAAAGACAAAACACGTGGGTTAGTAGATTTTGGTTGAAATTTGAAAAAATATTTATTAAAAGAATAAATAAATAAATAGAATTGTGTATATATGTGTGTGTGTGTGTGTGTGTGAACTTGTAGTTCAAGTCTGCTATATCGCTCACCCATTATAAAGGTGTTGACCGTGGATCGAATTCGGTATCTTTCAGTTTCTTTGAAATTTATCTCCTCTCCTACAACCAGTACTCCCAATTTATTAAAAATATATATGTGTAAAATAATATAAATAAATATATATTAATATATATTATATAATATTATATAATTGGAGTATCAAGTAGGGTATGGGTTGGGTGTACCTAGACCCACCTTCATACTCATACCCGAAAAATCCCCATACGCACGTACTCATTTATTTAATCGGATATAAAAATACCCTCCATCATTAAGGCTGAGTATCGGATCCTCCATCGAGTTTGGAGAAAATTACCATCCCTATTCCGTTAGCTAAGAGAGTAGTGTAACTCATGAAATGCAATTGTTGTTGAATTTGATGTGTTACAACGGGAAATGCCTTCAACAATGGCCTTACAAGAAATAGAAACAAAAATTACAACTTGAAGCAAAATCTAACTATTACACGTCTTGAATGGACTCCAACTCGAAGCATGAATCGACAAAACTTGAAAACAAAAGCGGGTCGAGTAGAACTCTATCCGCAAGACAAATACATCCCGCTAGTGCTCACGGTTTGACATAATGTCCCCAAAGATAAAACGGCTTTTACCTCCTCTCGTACAATAGCACCACCGACACAAAGGCACCTTTCGAACTAGGAGGAGAGAGAATCGGCTTGCTTGACTCGGAAAATGCGAGAAAAGGAAGATGCGGCGAGAGAGATGTGACGACATTCGGGATAACATCCTCTCGGATGAATAACTTTACGCAGAATATTTTCTAACTCTCTCTCTCTTTCTCCCTATTTTCCTCTCGATTTCCTTTTACCGAAATCGAATGCAAGCTAAGCATATAAAGGCGCAATTCCCAACACTTGGAGGAGATTAATGATAGAAAATGGGCAATTAAAACCAAATGTAACTTCCAAGAGTTTCAAATCACATTATGACCACTATCAGAGTTACAAACTCCAAGAAACATACATGAACCTGGACACCTCCAATGTCCGGATACATCGCCTAACACTCACTTGAATTTGGGTCAAGCCCATTTTCGAGTGACAAACTAACGGAACCTGGACCAGGGCCCAAAGAGCGGCCACCCATGGCCTATTATGATCATCCACTTGTGTTATAGTATATCCAAACAATAACACCTTCTAAAGTATTTATACTTAGGATAAACTATGCCCATTCGCGTGGCCAATTTTGTGTATTAATTTCTCACTCATCACCGAAAATCGGTTTGAGAAATATAAAATACTACGAACATCTACTCGAAATATAGATTAACAATTCACAATTTAATTCCTCCGCATTAAATTCTTAGCCACCAAAATTTTTGTCAAAGTCGGGTCGACGCCCACTTTTTCAAACCCAAATTTCCAACAATCCCCACATGAATGGAAATTAATACATGCATGAACGCGGGCACGCAAACCGGTCCTCAAGAAACAATCCGCATCCGGATAGGTAACTTGTGGCTTTGAACCTTGCATAGTCAATACTATCGGGTACACTAGCGCCCCCAAAGGACGAACGCCTTGAATTATTCCTCCACGGTGTACCGAGACAACAACATTAACACAAGAAGGTCTCAACACCTCCTGTTCTCACGTTTTGTGTCCGTTTCCGCCATGGACACCTCTTTCGATTCATGTTGTTACTTTGAAGCGACCCTTACTTCTCACTTGCATAGGTGATCTCCTATCCAAGTATCCGCCATACTCAACCTCAACGAGGTGTAGGAATCATTAAAAGTCAAATGACTTAGCCTCACCACAACTTGCAGGTGTTTCAACACTGACATTGCTCTCAGGAAGGGTTGAAACATTGTTTCCAAGTGATACAACATAACCTTCATAGCTTAGTTTTCCCATTGAACCAAGTTCTTGGGATCTCCAAATCATCATGGTTGGGTTACCACTATGATGGTTATTTTACTTTGTGGACTTTAAGCCCATTCCCCTAGCAATTTACTCAATTGATCTCGATTGACTCCTTTCGTCACAAAGGATCTCGCCAAATTGTCTTTTGACTTTACGTAGTCAATTGATATCACACCATTTGAGATCAATTGTCTAATGGTATTATGTCTCCGATGAATATGTCTAGACTTACCGTTATACATATTGCTTTGTGCCCTTCCTATAGCCGCTTGGCTATCACGGTGAATCGTCATAGAAGGCACAGGCTTCTTCCAACATGGAATATCTTCAAAAAGTTTCAAGCCACTGCTTTTTCTGACTTTATCCAAAGCTATAAACTCGATTCCATGGTGGACCGAGCTATACACGTTTGTTTCGTGCGGGCTTCTACGATACCGCACCACCTCCAATGGTGAATATGTATCCACTAGTGGAATAAGAATCTTTCAAACCGAAATCCAACTAAAGATCGCTATACCCTTCTAAGACAAATAGGATATCTCGAGTAGTATAGCCCATACTCCAAGGTATATATTTCAAGTATTTTAACACCTTGGTTAACGCTTTCAATGCTCGTGGCTTGGATTGCTCATGAACCTACTCAACATATTTATCGGGTAAGCCAAGTCCGGATGTGTACAATTGGTAATGTACATCGATCGCCTATAATACGTAAGTATTCCATCCGAGCCACGGGTTCTCGCTTCATTAGCAACCAGATTTACACTTAAATCAATGGGCGTCTTTGACGGTGGTGATCAAAAGCATTGAATTTCTTGAGCACTTCTCCCACATAGTGGAATTGTGACAAGATAATTCCATCATGAGTTCTACCTTGATTTTTATCCCCAGGATCACATCGCAGTTCCATATCCTTCATGTCAAAGTTTCTCTTTAACATTCTTATCGTGTCCATGATAACATCATGACTACGCCCATGATTAACAAATCGTCACGTATAGACAAACTATGACAAATGCTTCCGATGTCCCTTTGTCATATACGCATTTATCACACTCGTTGATTTTAAACCCATTTGACAACATCGTGTTATCAAACTTAAGATGCCATTGTTTTGGAGCTTGTTTGATCCATACAAGGATCTTATCAACTTGCACACCTTCTTTTCTTGACCGGTGTAACAAACCCTTCAAGGTTGTTCCATATAGATTTCAACATCTTCTCTCCATTCGTAAACGCCGTCTTGACATCCCTCGATGAATCTCTAGATTGTGCAAAGCAAAGAATCGCGAAGCACCGAATAGACGCAATCCTCGTTCACGGATAATAGGTGTCAAAGAAGTCATACCCTTCTTTTTGTTTAAAGCCTTTGGCTACAAGCCGTATTTCTTTATACTTATCAATAGTTCCATCCGCTTTATACTTCTTCTTTAGGATCCACTTACATTCTAAAGGCTTATGACGCGTGAGGAGATCAACCAACTCCCACGTATGGTTTTTGCGAGAATGGACTCAATTTCATTATTTATTGTTTCTTGCCGAACGGATCATTTGGACTACTCGAGCCTCTTTAATCGAGTTTGGCTCACCATCTAACATCAATGTTAGAAAGTCAGTCTAAAGGACTTAACCACCTTTGGCCTCTTATTTCGTCTTAGTTCTTCACCACTCGGTGTTGAACTAATTATTGATCAAATGTGAAGCAAATGTTGTACTGGATGTCGTTCAGGATGTTATAACATCTCAAGCAAAGACCTTCGGTAACATCCGTTGTTTGTTCCGGATGTGATAACACCGAAGTCATATCTCCAAAGAACATCCGAATACGTCTTTTCTTTAGACTTCCATCTATCCTTTCTTACAAGGATAAATATTCTCAAAGAATATAGCATTCATTGACTCAATTATGGTACCAATGTCATTTCCGGATCGACTTATGTACCATAAATCGATATGCACTAATGTTAAGTGCATAACCAATAAAAACACAATCGATCATTTTAGGACCGATTTTAACTCCGCTTTGGTTCGGGTATAGCAACCTTAACAAGCACCCCACACTTTAAGGTATTTATAATGCTTACGATTTTTCCACAATTCGTAAGGAGTCTTATCTTTTCCTTTAAGTGAGATTTTATTCAAGGTTCGCCGTTAACACAACCTCTCCCCACATATTTTGTGTTTCTTTGTTCAACTCCGGATTATCCCGAACTTACATTTCATGGTCTTAGCATTAGAATGCTTTTCGTTGTTATATTACTATTAGAACCTCGTTCAAACAAATTTCAAACCTTGTCCGACAATTGCATTCGAACTATTTTACCGAGAGTGTGACCTTAGATGTGGTCACATCTTGGCAACATTTCGCAGACCTCACTTGGTTCGAAAAACCGCTTCGGTGTTACACCACCCTTAGCATCACCTCAAACCATACTTGCACTGTGTTTGCCTCTGTTGTAACAATATTTTTGGCAACACCTTTCGCAATTGTGGTTCAACGTCTGTCTTAGATGTTACCACATCTCGACTACATCTCTGTCACATCTAAATCAAGAACGTAGCTCGAAACCCAAAATTGTGACAGAAAGTGTGGTCATACCCCCACAATTCTTGGATCCGTTAGAATTCTTAAAAGTATTCCAACACATTTTTCTCGAGTCTCTCT
This sequence comes from Rehmannia glutinosa, assembly GCA_016081115.2. NCBI lineage: Eukaryota > Viridiplantae > Streptophyta > Magnoliopsida > Lamiales > Orobanchaceae > Rehmannia > Rehmannia glutinosa. The sequence continues at coordinate 9,691,088 of CM071934.1, read as the reverse complement.
AGCAAGACTTTCATAGATTTAGCTCCAGGCCCTCGATTGCTTTCTTCGATTTCCAATCGAACAATCGTGCCACTAATCCAAATTCCTTCCAGTTATGCATTTAGGAATTCATGAAAATTTTCAACCTGGTAACATCTTAACGATGTACACCATTTGAAAATTTTCATTTAAACGACACTTCAAAGCCACGAATATCATGCGGGATCAATTGAAAATTTTAGACTAGTTTCAACACATTTTGGATTCTTGGAATCATCTATTTTTCAATCCAAAAATCTAGAAATAACGAACCTCTTGGAAATCAGATCCTCATTTCAGATTTCTTTCCAACATATGAACATTTTGGAAAACATCCTCGTTCATATCAACTACACAATACATAAAGAAAGTGTACAACTAAGTCTTTTAAAGACAAAGTTACGGCATAGGATATCACCATCCTAGCCCCATGCTTCAAACGCAACGCGTTTTTAGCAACAACTACAATTCAAAGATCCACCTGGAAGGTCTTGTCGATTCATCTCCAAGCTTAGGTTTTGTTTCTCCTCGCCATCGTGAAGGTACGCCATTTGTCTTGCGATTGTTGGATAATTGCGGTGATGTTACAACGGAAAATGCCTTCAACAATGGCCTTACAAGAAATAGAGACAAAAATTACAACTTGAAGCAAAACCTAACTATTACACGTCTTGAATGGACTCCAACCCGAAGCATGAATCGACAAAACTTGAAAAACAAAAGCCGAGTCGAGTAGAACTCTATCCGCAAGACAAATACGCCCGGCTAGTGCTCACAGTTTGATGTAATGTCCCCAAAGATAAAATGACTTTTTACCTCCTTTGTGAACAGAGCACCACCGACACAAAGGCACCTTTCGAACTAGGAGGAGCGAGAATCGGCTTGCTTGACTCAAAAATGCGAGAAAAGGAAGATGCAACGAGAGATGTGACGACATTCGGGATAACATCCTCCTCGGACATAATAACTTTCTCAGATTATTTTCTAACTCTCTCTCTTTCTCCCTATTTTTCCTCTCGATTTCCTTTACCGAAATCGAATGCAAGCTAAGCATATAAAGGCCGCAATTCCCAACACTGGAGGAGATTAATGATAGAAAATGGGCAATTAAAACCAAATGTAACTTCCAAGAGTTACAAATCACATTATGACCACTATCAGAATTACAAACTCCAAGAAACATACATGAACCCGGACACCTCCAATGTCCGGATACATCAGCCCAACACTCACTTGAATTTGGGCCAAACCCATTTTCGAGTGACAAACTAACGGAACCTGGACCCGGCCCAAAGAGCGGCCCGCCCATGACCTATTGTGATCATCCACTTGTCTTATAGTATTTCCAAACAATAACACCTTCTAAAGTATTTATACTAGGATAAATTATGCCCATTCGTGGCCAATTTCGTGTATTAATTTCTCACTTATCACCGAAATTCGGTTTTGAGAAATATAAAATACTACGAACATCTACTCGAAACGTAGATTAATAATTCACAATTTAATTCCTCCGAATTAAATTATTAGCCACCAAAAATTTGGTCAAAGTTGGTCGACGCCCACTTTCTCAAACCCAAATTTCCAACAATTGTATTTACTTGACACAATGTAGCTTTTAAATAGTTTTGTTTTTGGTAGCTATAACTTGATTCAATATCTTGCATAGCACTTCAAAGAGTAAATATGGATTTAGGTGCTTGTTAGCATACTATAAAACTATTAAGGATTTGTTCGAACTTTATAAATTTGCCGCGTAGCTTACATTTATAATTACAATTATATTATAATATACATATTATTGTCAATTGTCTAATCAAAGATGACTCTAGAAATATCTATTGAGTTATGTGTTTTGCAATATGAGAGACTTAATACTAGTCAATTAAGATTGATCGACTCTCAATTGACCTAGTATATAAGAATTTTTTTAATTTATTAGATACATGGTCCCTAAGTCAAATCAATTTATCATTTTTTTCATTTTAGAAAGTGAAACGACTTAACACCTAAAGGGTTTAACCATTGAAGACGCTAACCCAAATCAAGATTCACATGCATCCACATGGAGCTATAGGTAGAGCTGTCAAAAATGGTTCGGCCGATAACAGGGATGGGTATGCAATTTTGTAGACCCGAAAAGTCCTCAGGCATATTTGACCTGGCCCATTAGGCCCCGAGCACAAGATCGGCCCAAAGCAAATCAAGTGTATTTTTAATTCATGGGTTGAGTTGGGTTCTCCAGAATAGCGGTCCAAAGAAATTCTGAGCCCGATCCAATTTTTCCCGTGGCCTGATGGGATGGTATCACCGACCCGACCCGACCCAGGATAATTTGTGTACTCTATCTATAGATATCAATTTATGTATTCTGATTTAAGGTACGATTCGATTTAAATTATATTTTGGTTTGTTTCTTGATAATTTATATGATGATTATGAGTTATGAATTGTTGATATATATATATATATATATATATATATATATTACTTGTGAGTTGTCTCACATTGATTAATTAGGGGAAGAGGGTCTTGTTTATAAGCCAAGTGGCTACTCTTCCTATCACTAATTGATTTTAGGATGAAATCTCAATTGGTGGGCTTTGACTATCTTCTTTGGGTACGTGCGGGAACATACCAAATCCCACGAATTTAACATGAATTAATTATATTAATTCTATCACATTGTACATTATAGACATATGTTTAAAATATCGGATCCAAAAAACTATATGTTCATATTTAATTTGGAAAAATATTTGATTTACTATCAAATCAAATTTACATGCAACAAAAAAGCTTCCACTTTAACCACGGGCTTAGCCCACTGGCCACCACAAGAGACTTATGTCTCTTGTGGGGTGCAGTTGTGGGTTCTAGCCCCACTCCATCAAAATGCCCGTGGGGCATATGCGGGCTGATAAAGGATTTGGTGAGAACTCATATTGAATAATATCCGTGTGAGTTCGATTCGTGGGGAGATCAACTATACTTTGACGCCGGTGAAGGACTTGGTGGGAACTTATAACTGAATAGTATCAGTGTGAGTTCGATTCAGGGGTAATTCAACTATACATTGATTCGGAAGGGCCGAATATACTTGTTTTCTTAATCCGGGAGGACATGGTTGTAGAGAGTCAACCGGCCCGCCCGAACCAACCCGATTTTCTAATGGTGGACTCTATTTTTCAAGACTCGAAAAAGTCGGGCCTCTAAAGCCCGACCCGATCGGTGCCCGGTGGGCTAGCGGGGAGGCCAACTTTTTCAAAGTGCAATTTTCGTTTATAGGCCGGGCAGGGTTTCCCATTTCTGCGGCTCGGGGGTACTGTTTGGCCCGACCCAATTTTTCGAAAAGCCCGACCCAGCCTTAAGCCGGCCAGGCCGGCTCGGTATTTTGACACTCTACCTGGTTGGATGTCGAGATCACGCCAAAGTCAAAGTTTTGGCTAGTTCGTGCACATCTTGCGGTTTATATTGATGACAGTGATGAGGATTGAGGGGGCTGAATCGGCCGCTTTCGACTCGGGCGTAGTGACATATATGCAGTAAGTAGAAAAAAAACTTTCGCTTTTATGGAATGCTGAACCCATTTTCATAGGTATTTTTCTCCCAATCACATTAAAAAATTAAAAAAAAATTGAACCCATTTTAGAGTGAGAAAAAATTTAAACGTAGAAGCTCGTGTGAGTCAATATTATAGAAGCGCGTGGGAAATAATATTTGAGTGGCAATGAAGGTGGGAGCCCACTTGAGGACATAAAAGTCGTGCAATTTGATTTTCAAAACTAAATGGGTTTGGGTGGGGTTCGATATTCTTTTAGCTAAAAACCTAATGATCATAATTAGTGTTACGTATTTGGATGAGTTTGTAGCAAAAGCAAGAATCGCATAACAGAGAAAAGGACCAACCTTTGTTGTGGCTAATAAAGACATGGACCCATTTACATATGAATAAAGCAAATTCTTTACCTGTAGAATGGGGAAGTCTGCATAATATATGGGACTTGGGCAAAACATCCTTTCCAAATTCTAATAAATAAATAACTCCAAATTACTTCAATAACTGACATCAAACCCTTAACAGTACGTGTTCCTGTTGTTCTTTTAATATTTTAAATGGATTATGATGTATTATGTTGATTGAATTCCCAGACACGCGATAGCACTTAGGATAATTATAATAACTATTAATGAGGTTTAGCCTAATAATAAAAAAATTCTAATTATCTTTAATAATTATGACTGCCCCATTGATATTTCTGTTCACGAATTGCACCATTATAATGCCGGTATTTATCAGGTAAATAAAAACCTCAAAAGAGTATTTATGAAAGATAACTGGAGTTTATTATAATTGAGCTAACCCTCACGGGTAAGTTTTGTAATTATCCCCAAAAATTAAAATAAGTTCACATTTTTGAAATTATCCCAAAAAATTTAAAATAAGTTCACTTCTTTGTTATGATCATGATGGTTTTAACTTAGTTTATGTCGAGACAACAAATATATATTTATAAGTAGAAGTTCAATTTAAAATCGGAATAATTACAAAACAAAAATGAGGTTTAGGTAATCACAAAAAATTCTGAGAGAAGTTTTAAAATTACAAATTTTTTTGAGATTTAACTACGTCTTGCATTTTTAACCTAGTGTTAGCTCAACTGATGAAATTTGCTGGGGCCGTCAAATATTTTACAACTATATCCCTAAATTTTCTAAATATTACAAATAGCCAAACAACATATTCGCAATATTTATAAAATTTGAGTGCTAAATTTCTAAACATGAGGGTTTCTTTGTAATTATCCCTCCTTTGATATTAGAACTTCTAAAGAGAATCATATTTCAGGCTGAGGGATATCTAAAACTATTCAAGGTTTATTTATGGTGGCGGGAGATATAGGGGATGTATGGATGCATTTCTAAGTCCAATTTCCAGGTTTAATGTTGGAAAATGAATTTTCAAATTTTATTGGTTTTCGTGTGAGAATTGAGAATATGTTTGGTTTGTTTCAATTTCGTTTGAAAATGAGAATATGTTTGGTTATAGTTTTTCAAATTTATTTTTGACATTGGTTTGCATGATTGTAGTGTATTTTTACCAGGTTTGCGTAATTGGAATGAAAAATTATTTGGTTGTGTTTTCAAAAGAATATTTTCCATAAAAAGTGAAAACTGAAATGACTTCATTTTACTCGAAAAACTTTTAAAACAAACATAAACCCATTTTTCGGAATAGTTGGAAAGTAGAAAAAGTGGGTTGGAAATACAACCATACATGACCTATAAATGCTTGCGCCTTTTGTGGGAGTGGCTAGGTAGATCTCCCATGATAGTAGGCCATGCCGTAAGGCAAGAGGTGCACCACAATTGATGTTGAGACAATGACTAGGCCCAATTAATAGCTTCACAATGAATTGTCCCAAATTACCATTAACAAACATGGTACCATCAAAAGTGATGTGACGTGTCACACTTTCTACGATCTCCAATGTCCATATGAAGAACACAAAACAAAAATAAGCGAACTTCATACTTGCTAAGTGGTTCATAGCTAAAATCTTTCGAAGCTTAGGTTAGATCTCGAACAAGGAGGGATTAGAGAAAGAACACATGTTTCTCAAAAATCCATTTAATTCAGGTTAGTTCCCAAACAAGGAGGGAATAGAGGAAAAACACATATATCTCAAAAATCTATTTAATTCAAGTTAAATCTCGAATAAGGAGGACCACATATATCTCAAGAATCTATTTAATCCGTCTTGTAAATAAAACTATGGAATGACTATTTATAACATTGGGTTCATACATCCGGATGCTCCTCATCACGAATATTACATTGATACAAAGAATCTGAAAGAATACACATTTATTGATTATAAATCGAGTTTATGACCACTCACATTCATAATTCATTGGATAGTTTTTTAAATGCTCAAACTCAAGTCATATTTTCATGTGAATCCCTTTGGGAGCACGCTGAGGAGAGGTTGCGAATAGTAGAGGCGAGATGTCGCAAGCGGTGGATGTTGCTAGGAGTCGAATCGAGATCCGACACGATGACAAAAACAAATTGGAATCGAAGGTTGTAGGGTAGCCATAATCGAGAGGCTAGCGCACGATGAGAAACGGATCGAAACCGAGATACTAGCATTATGGCGTGGGAGCATTGAAATTGAAGGTTTGGCGCTAAGGGTTGGTGCTAGAACCAGGGGCGGATCGGAGCACCCGAACCCCGCAAGCACTAATTTTTTATCCCTTTTTCTAAGAGAAAAAAAAATTGGGCTAGGGAATAGTCGAATTTGGCGATGCCTCGACTAGAATCCGACGTTGTTCAAGACGGCACGGTTCGGGCTAGCAGGAGCTAACCCAACATCATGCTTGCATTGGACTTAAAGAGCGCGCGTTTTGCGATTCAACCCGTGAGTGCAATGCTACATGTATGTTTAAAAGAATAAAGTAGCATCCTCAAGCATTACAAACTTTTTTGGTGTAGCGATAAGTGTTTGAAGTCCAACAAAATGGAAACATAAAAAAAATAATGTAAGGAATATGAGATGGCGATTGATTTTTATCAACTTAGCTTCATGAGACCATGAACTACTAAATAATCACCTAAAACATGCACAAATACATTGACAGACTAGGAGCCTAACGTCAATGGCGTTTCTCTCAACTTCATAAATTTTTAAAAATCAATATAAACTAAATATATATATATTATTAAATTTATAATTTATTGTGTATAATTATTAACTTTCAAATCCCCCTCTAAAAAATTTAAAAACACATCTTTATCCACTATTTTTAAGATAAATAAATCTCGCTCTCTTAATGTTTATTTTCTGGCTTCGTCGTAGACAAATCCATACATATCCTAAGCCTCATCACCTTAACATTGAAATTTTTCTAATTTGAATGGTTGTACTATTATATGTTATCAATTTTAGCTCTGTCCCATTGACTCATCACCACCAACGACTCCATATTCAAAGATAGGGAAATGTATTATAAGAAATTCATCAAGATTAAGCCACATATTGTATTTGACTAAATGTGACACTTTGATTCTCCTCCAATTCAAGAAATTGTTCACCAACTCTCTACTGAATTGATCAAAAAGTGGGTCCTAACAACTTTTTTCCCATGACTATTACATAAGCCTAATTAGTAACACAAAATTCTATCATATTGTTTTTTACATAAAACACATTATGTAACACGTATTTATAATACTTTTACATTATAATATTTATTTTTTTACATAAAACACATTATGTAACACGTATTTATAATACTTTTTACATTATAATATTTATCTAACACTTTTGCAGTATTTTATCAATATATAACACTCTACTGAATTGATCAAAAAGTAGGTCCGAACATATTTTTTCCCATGACTATTACATAAGCCTAATTAGTAACACAAAATTCTATCATTTTTTTTTTTACATAAAACACATTATGTAACACGTATTTATAATACTTTTTACATTATAATATTTATCTAATACTTTTGCAGTACTTTATCAATATGTAACACTTCTATGTCACAATTTTGAATAATATTTTTTAGTATTACTTTTTTAGTTATTTTTTTTGCAACACAAATAGGTATCACTTTAATTAAACAACACTCTAGATAACACTATATTTAAGTAATTTAATACTTTTTAGAAATATTTTGGTAACATAAAATTACGCCGCTTTAATTAAATAATAGAAATAATTTATTATTATTTTTTTAAATTTTTACCGATTGAAATTAATTACGGACTCGATAACTTTTTTTATTTTTTTAAAATTTTTACCAACAAAAATTGATGACGTCGGTAATTACTTATGATTATTTTCCATTGATAATTAATTTTGCATTTTTTATTTTTTATTTTTGTTTTTATCCCTAGAATTTTTAATCATTTTCGGTATATTAATTTTCTATTTTTATACTTATTTTTTTTTTTTGATGTAAAATCAATCCGTCGATAAATTTATTTTATATTTTATATTTATTATTTTTTTATGTTCTTTAATATATAATATATAATATGATTTTTAATATATATTCTATATAATATAAATTTATATATGTAGTGAATAATATAATTTTTAATACTATAGTATATAATATAATGTTTATACATAAAGTATATAATATAACTTTTAAAACACATATAAGCATATATATGCACATATATAAAAATCACTGCAAAAGATGTAATAGAATTAACTTAGCTCAATGACAAATTGTCACCTCAAAACCACACATGTCTTGGGTTCAATGCTCCTTTCGAGCAAAATGACAACTTTCGTGTGCATCACTAATTAAATACCAGAGAAAGTGCTTTAAAAAAGTGTTATATTTAGATTTTAAAAAAAGTGCTACATAAGACTGATATGTAATATTTTAGAAGTGTTTTATCAAAGTGTTACAATAGAAGACTATAAGGTAGCATGGGCAAGAGCATCACCATAAATAGTATTACTTATTATCTATAATAATATTTTATGCTTATTAGTTAACATTTTTTAAGTGTTATCTTATGTCACTTATGTTCTAGTGAATTTACAGATTCAGGTTTAATAATATATGTTTGAAAATTCTAAATTACTCCTATTTCTAAAGATAACTTGAGTTATTGTGAAGATGCAATACTATAAGAAGAAACAAGTTTACCTACAGAAAAATTTGTAGGTAACTGTTAAAATAATTGTAAAGTATAGGTAAAATCGTTGGAGATAATATCATTATAGGTAAATATTTACCTCCAAAATCTAAAATTATTGGTAAATACCTACAATATTTATGTCGGTAAATTTAAAAATATCGGTGATCAAGTTAATTTGTATAATTTAGGAAAATTAATTTTTTTATTCTGTCGATATTCTCAGAGAATCGTAAAATTTAGTGACAAAATCATTTATGTTGGTAAACTGGAATTTTCTTGTAGTGCAAACCGGTTCTTTCACTCATAATTGGAAGGTATTTGATTAATTAATTCACATCTAGCTTTTTCCGAGTTGTATATTTACAAACATTCAAACCCTTTTTCTTATAACTCAATTTCGAGGCTTATGGCGCTCCGGCCTCTCATTGTTGCCGCCAAGATAAACCGCGAGATGTGCAGATCTGTCGAGATTGTGTCAATAGGGTCATCTACCTACCTAATCTTTACTAGCTTGTAAATCTTCAGGAGCAATTTGATGGAGTGGGGTTTTAAACCCACAACCTCCACCGCACAAAGAGTTAAGTCTCAGAGCCAGGTGGACCAAGCCCCTGGTTGGAACCCTTCTAAGTCTCTTCATCTTTGAATAGAAAAGGTGATTTTGCAAAATGAGCATAGAAGTACTGATTTAAAATTAATACATTTGTTCCCTGAAAAAAAAAAGTTGATACATTTGTAAGTTTCACAATATTTGAGAAAAGAATTAATTTTATATTACAAACAATATTTGATCTGACATGATCATAATTTATAGGTTATCCTCAATATGTCTTGACATATATAATTATAATTATTTATATAATAAGATTTTTATATATAAATATTTTTTATCAATTAAATAGTTTTGCTATTGCTCCCATAAGTTACATCAGGCATTAATTCCGACTCCTTTAGCCCCTTCTTATTTTAATAATTGAACAGTTACGTTTAGCTACTATTCCATAATAATTTTAGTGATTTGACTCATCTATTATTTCAATTTTTATTCCTTAGGCAAAATAGTTCTAATTTTACACTTTAGGAGACTGTGCACGTGCACATGCATTTTTAAGATGTGATGTGTGCTACTTAATATTCTTGAAAAATAATCATATAATGGCCACTAAAGGGACATATATATAATATTGTACGGGCTTGTACAAAATATTTACTACAACAGAGATCCTTAGATTAGAGTTGTTAATATTGATTTACTTGTCAGTGGGTTACATCTATTGACAATCATAGCTACATTAGTAGTACTCCCATCTTTTTCTGGTTTCCTATACTATTTTATAATTTAAGATTTATCAATTTCAAGACTATAGACATCAATGTCAAATGGTGATCACTTCTATTTTTAACACAAGATTATTGCTCTCAACAGATTTTTTTGTAATGCAAAAGGGGCATCATTATCACTAATTAAATCACCATTAGTCCACAGTCACATTGATTAATTATTACACTTGAGTCTTTGTTAATGAAGTTATTTATTCAACATTTTCTACATTTGCAAATTTTTCTAAACATGCACGTTTATTTTAATTATTTAAAATTTTGATTATTAAGACCTGCATACATGACTCCCACATTTGTCATGCGTAAAACATGCCGGGAAACTACCAGGATCCCCAGGAAATTGGTCTGGTATTGAGAAGCACATATGAATCTATTATAGACAATATCTAACAGATTGTGACAAAAAATAAAATAAAATTAATGGCATAAATATTACTCAAGGACTTCAAATGTCTTTGTCGAAAACTCGAAATAACACTTTAGATCCTTTAATTCAATTAAATATTTTATCACGTATTTTTATATCTTCAAGTGTATGAAAAATATGGATTTAACATAAATACATTGATGAATGGAACGAGGAAATATAAATTATATAATGTTATTATCTGTATTTGTCTCACGTCGCTAACATATTGGACTATTGTTGTGTATATATGTGGATCGGACATCTTCTCCCCTTGAACTAGCGAGTTCCACCCAAGCGTGTTATCATGGTATCAGACTATCAGAGCATCGAAGTTTATAAGTGAGGTCGGCAGAGCCGTGTTAAGGAAATATGAGTCATGAGGCAAAATCTCAAAAAAAAGGGGGCCAAAGTAAGAAAAATATTATTGGAAAATGGTGGTTAACATGCCCATGATCCCCTAAAAAGTTGTTACAACTTCTCCATAGGTGGTCCCTTCCCCAGCGGCTTCCTTCTTACCCCCTTCGGAGGCCAATCTTCAAGCAATGGTGGTCCCCCTCCCAAAGTATCTGTTATATATCCTTGGATTCTTCTGGCCACAAGGGATTGGTTGTCCCACTTACTAATTCTGGTTTGGATTACACTTCAAAACTTATGGATTCTTTGACAAACCCTGGTACTTTCTTGGATTATCAGGTAACCCATGAAAAAACTATTTTTATTAATTTAAGATCTCCAGATTCAGCGCATGCGTCCAAGAATCCAACTTTTGCGGAAATACTTAAGCCCGAAAGTGATTCACGTCCGGTTAAGAAGGGAGATTTTTTTTCGTTACGACGGATGAGGACACAACCGAACTATGTAAATCTTTGATAGGGCGATTGTTGCAACCAAATGGTGCTAAACCGTTTTCATTGGAAGCTCTCAAGTCCAAGTGGATCGAGGTTTGGAAAATTCAGAATAGTTGGCGTTTGGTTCCTCTTGGGAGAGGATATTTCAGCTTACAGTTCACGAATTTGGATGACCGTAAATATGTTTTTGCTAAAGCTTCATGGAACTTAAATCCAAGTACCATTCATATTACTCATTGGATTCTGGATTTCAATCCTTATCATATTAATACTTCGGTAGCACAAGTTTGAGTACGTATTTATGAATTAAGTATTGAATATTGGCATCATTGTTTGAGCACGAAGATTGCTAGCGCAATTGGTACTTCGATCCAAATTGATGGACGTTCATTGTCTGGTGAGGTGGGGCATTTTGTTCGCATTTTAGTCGAACTCGATTTAAATAATCCTCTTTAGGATACTTGATTTAAATAATCCTCTTCGTTGTTATGGTAGAACGGGTAGGACACAGTTTTTTTGTTTCACTTAGTTATGAAAATTTACTGGAATTTTATGTCAATTGTCGCATAGTTGGGCACCATAATAAAAACTATCGTCAGCTCAAATCTAAGGAGGTACAATAGAAGGATGACGTTGGCCGCAAGGAAAAAAGTCCAGTTCGTGGACGTTCCACCGTTCAAGATCGTGTTCCGGCAACTAAGGGCAAGGTGGTTGAATATGAAACTTGGGTGCAAGTAACGGGACGATAAGGTCGTATTAAGGAGGGTGAACCTTCTTCTTCACGTATTCTTTCTAAGAATTCATTTGATGTTCTGGGTTCTGATTCGGATGATGTGACATGTGATAATACAAATTTGGAGCACAAATCTGATAATGAGAATCGGATTATGGATTCAAAAGATAATACTAGCAATACAGACGGAGCAATGGTTACTTATCATCCACAACAACATGTTATTGGGGATTCGGTGATTACAACAAATTTGGATGAAAAATGACATGCTAATTTGCAATGTGCAATGGAAAGGGTTTCTAATAGCCTTCATTTTAATGATTATGTCCTTAGCTCCAATGATCCTTCCGGCGGTTCGCGTTATACGTCTTTTTGCCGAAAAATGTTGGTCAGATATGGCGGATGAAGACGATCAAGTTGATGTAGACGAATTGGAAGCTTTAAAGACCAAGTTAGGTGGCTCCTCAACTACTTCGATTGTATTCCACTCGTGTGATTCGTCAGAAGCTATGAAGGCTCTGGCAATTATGGCTCGAGGATCCTGGGCCGACATTCCACATGATACATCAGACCATCAGGATAATACTCAAGCGCGTGAAAAAAGTTACATGACAATGTCATTCGAAAATCCTCTAGAAATAGACGCCCATCATTTAGATTGTGATTTTAAGTTCTTTTTGCTGTTTCTTTTATAGGATACTCTTTTTCCTATCAAAGGATTTTCCAACTGGGTTTTACTTTGATAGGTTTTAATGAGATCCTATTTTAAAGCTAGCTGCTTGGCTTGTAAGCAGTGCAATATATTTTTCTTTTTAATAATATTTTGTATTTATTCAAAAAATGTATTATTGGAAAATATATAGAGAATTTTATTTTTCTATTTTACTTTTCAAATGTTAAATCATTTATTAAAGTTTTATACTCAAGATGTTGTAATAATATATACGTAATCCATTTTATCCGTCTTGTGACGACATAGTTAATCTTAAATAATATTTTAATAATTTAAGTTTTGAAAAAACTTCTTTTAACATAAGCAACTGTCACAACTATGGTTAAGAGATTTCTATAGCAATACACGTATTTGAAAAAAAATATAAATTTTTATGCAGTTTAGTACCTCAATTGGAGTCTTAATTTCTACGTTAAAAGTTTCTTTTAACAGTTTTAATATAACCAAATAAAATTTAAATTTAAATTATTTTATTAACAAGATGGAAAGATAAAACTTGAAAACTAATTAGAAATAATTACAAAAATACTCTTGAGGTTTGGGTTAATTACAAAAAAACCCAGACATGTTTTAAAATTACAAAAACCCCTTCAGATTTCGTTTTGTCTTAAATTTAAGGGGGATAACTGTAATATTTTTGCAACTACAGGGTTTTTTTTTAAATAGTTTCGAAAATCACTGGGAAAAATGTAAGACTGAATCAAACTTCAAGGGTATTTTATAATTTTCAAAGAACTCTGAGTTTTTTTGTAATTAGCCCAAACCTTAGGGGTGTTTTTGTAATTATCCCAACTAATTATATGTTATTTTTTATGTACTTAATTATCTCTACTATTTTCAAGTTGCAGCACTTTGTAATCTTTAAATCTCATTTTTATGCACATAATCTTAAAGTTTGGAAACAAAATTAACCTTACTCTTTATATATATATGTGTTATATGAATAAAATTAGGGAGCCTCAAAAAAATTGGGTGCCTGAGGCGATTCCCAAAATGGCCTCACATACCACACGACCCTGATGGTGGGTTTGGACCCAAGCCCATTTTTGAATGATGCCTTCGAGTCTCGATGAGAGGACGATGTCCTACATTACCAATTTGTTGGGATGCTATTGTGTTATTGCTCGATTCACAAGTGTCCCACATCGCTAATTCGTTGGGTTGCTATTGCAATTTCGCCCGATTCACCAAGGAATATTTTGGTTGCGTTTGGCGGATCCCGTACCATAGAGTATCTATGTAAATTAGACATTGGATTGCTATGGTTTATAAATGCAATTTGGACACCCTTTCCAAATAATATGATGTGTCGGTCACTTAAAATAGAAGAACCAAACTACAAAATAGTTTAATTGCTCCATGCCATGAAACTTGATATTGTATCAATCCTGTTAACATCATAACAATTATATGCACTAAACTGATCAGGTGCTCAAAAGCAAATAATGGTAAAATATAATTAATTTCTCACCAATGGTAATTTAAGAATGTTCCAATTAATAATATATATGGAACTTCCTGTACAAAAGCAACAAGGTATTTATGCATCAAAAGTATATAGTAAAATAATGTATGTTTGCATAATGGATAGATAGAGGTTGATGTTTTTGTGATCTAAATAGTATTAAAAAAAAAATATGGTGTCAATCTATGTAGCCCACCAGCTGGGGAAAAAAGAAACAAGAAATGAGATGGACACTGTACTACTGTAGACCTTTAAGGGAGAATCTTAGGAAGTTAGGGGGTTTCTTGGGAAATAAAAACAAACTTTGATATTGATATGATCGGAGAATGACAGTTGATCACGCGAGCTAACCCATTAATAATTAATTCCACAACTACATTCTTAATCACCTGGTTAATTAACTCAAAATTTTAGTTGGAATATGATTTTTCTTTAAAAAATTAATTATATAAATACTACTTTTTTTTTTGAATATTTCAATATTCATAGATATCAATGAAATAACTTGTGAGTTATGATTTAAAAATTTATTAATCACTATTGGACCACATATATAATTACCCGGCCTACATGCCAATTTTCTCCTATGAGGCCCATCAACCCAAATATAAAAAGGTGCATCCTCATTATTTGTAAGTATTCTAAATCATTGACAATAATTATTAATTATTGTCATTTGCTCTGTAATTCACGTAGTTCTTGTACTGACTTGAGCGTAAGTAGGGCTTCCCTCAGACAATTCCAAGGTCCATCTAACGTTTGTTGAATTATCGCATGAAAGTTCCCAACTTCAATAACTACCGGAATTGAAGTTGGACCATTATTCAGAATTATTCTTAGAGTGATCTGCCGATTTAAGCATAATCAATATATATTATAAATGTTAAAGAATATATATATACACACTATATACATCATCAGTGATGAATTTTTACTTTATGTTTTTGCCTTGTCTGTCAGTAGAACTAGTTTTTCATATTATTGATCAGATATATAGAAAGGAAAGAGTTACAAAATGTGTCAATAAAGGATATTTAATATGTATGTATGAAAAAAGAAAGGCAAAATGTTTCAAAAACATGCAAGTGTTGTATTGGGTTTTCTAGGACCACAGTTCCATTTGGCTCTTAAAGTCATTGACCAATGAACATGCAGATGGGGTCCTCTGCATAGCCACCAACATGGTTCATTTCATTCTGCTTAAAAATTCAATTTAAAAAAAAAAGGAAAATAAATCAACTTGACTTTATTATCAGTTTGAATTGTAAAGTTAAACCACCTGTTAGTCTACGTATGTTGCCAAGTTTCTTGTACTATGCGCTTATTAGTGCTAACACTGGCTCATAATTAATAAAAATTAGAACATAAAAATAATGGGATTTTTGTAAAAGTCATCAATCAATACTTGTTAATCATGGTTAGTCATAAATAATTTATCTGAGTTAGGTTTCATCACTAGTATTCTATTCATGCCAGCTTGAAATTCTTTTACCAATACACTGCTGAAAAATGTTATATAGTACCTTATAAATTAATAAATAAATAAATATATATATTGTTGGTTGAACACATAATTTTTTATGAATAAAAAAGATGAAGATAACAATACAATAGCTTTTTGGGCATTAAGTAGGTGTTATGGTAGTTGGTCCCGCGTTCCTTGGCATTTAAATTGCTTTATCTTCAAACTCTACCATCCACCACACAATATACCAAGATCAAACACCAAAAATAAATAAACAAAAATAAAAATAAAAACAAAAAAAGACAAAGGAGAAATCAATAATGAAAGAAAGGGGGACCCCTCCTCCCCCATCCCACACTCCATTCAAAAAAAATAAAAATAAAATTAGATCATCATCACAATCTTCTTCCTTTATTTTATTTTAAAATTTGTTCACTATATAGTCATTATTATTATATCAATATACCCTAATCTTTAGTGGGAAGGGGACGTTTCCTCGTTTTTCAGCTGTCTGTATGTAAGCATCTTCTGACACCACATTTGATAATGGCATTTTCATACATCTAACGAATCACACACAAAAACATCCACATCTTTTTCTCTGAAAAAAGTTTAATTTCTTTTGCAGCTTATAAGCTGATGTGCAGTAAGGACTGCATCAAATGATTTGGAAAGGAGAGTCAAACAGTGAAACTTCCCTTGTTGTTTGATCAATTCACAGAGGGACTTTTACCAAAAAGAAAAAACAAGTACAAAAATCAATTCTCATCACTTATACATACTTTTCTTGAACAACCCGTTTCCTTTTTTTATTTAATTTTGTTTTTATAAAAATTGTGTGAAAGAAATTAAAAGAAAGATAAAATTGTGTGGATAATTGAGTGAATAAAGATGGGCATCTTTTTCCAACCCTTTTTATCACATCTCTCTCTCTATCTATCTTCACTTCTTTATTATTTCCTTATTGCCATGGTTTTTTTTTTTTTTTTTTGAGGGAATTATTGCCATGGTTTTTGAGTGTGGAGATGAGTGAAGAAAATTACTACAAATACAAATACATACACAAAATAGTCTATAGCTCCTAGTTTCATAGATAACTCAAAATAGCAGTGGTGGGTTATATGGCCTTTAATTATGCCTCTATTTTTTTCATGTATATTTCATATGTTATTTTCAAGCCTCAATTCTAGTTTTATTTTCTATTCTTCTTCTCCATCCATCACTCTGACACACACACAAAAACACACACACAGAAAGTTAACTGAAAATTCCTCTTTTCATTAATCTGCAGATGATGGTGATGACATGGAACACGTGCACACTCAAATTTTGATCACACGAGGTATAACAATATATAGTTTTTAACCTAACCAATCCCTTTCTCCCTTAATAATATATAAAGATATGGGTTCTTCACCTTTCTATGGTGTTTTTAGCTTCAAGGTAAATTAATTGAGAAGATGCATATGAGAATACTAGTATAAGAATATTGTCTTATTAATTTTTATTTTATTTAATTTGATTGTACTGTATGTTGGACTTTTTGGTGCAAGGGTTTTTTCCTGTGCAATTATAATATTATTTTATTGAACTTTCAGGGCTCACCCCATCAGAATTTGGATATTACACTTTCAGTAGTCTTAATTCTCTCACTGCCATACCAATCATCTGAAAAACCCCTAAACCTGATACCTTCATATTTCATCAAAAGGTACACCATATTTTTTGATATTATTATATATTGCGTGTGTGTGTGTGTGAAAAGCTAACGTAGTTTTCTTTTTTTCTCAACTTTTGAAAAAAAACAGGGAGTAATAAATAGTATAATTTTCCGATGGCGACGTATTTTCATGGGAATTCAGAAATCCAAGGCGGCGGCGATGGTTTACAGACACTGATTCTCATGAATCCCGCCTACGTCGGATACTCCGACAACCAAACAACCCCTCAGCCTCCGCCACCAACCACCACCAGCAGCAACTTCGTGTTCCTCAACTCAAACTCCTCCGCCAACAGCCTATCCCACGCGCCGCCGTCCCAAACCCAACATTTCGTCGGAATCCCCCTCCAAGGCACCACCACATCCCCTCCACCGTCTCTCCGGGAGATCCCCACCACCAAGACGTCTCCGCCTTCCACGGCGGCTTCCTCCCCGCCTCCACTACAACCTCTACAACCTGCCGATCGACCTCGGCGCGGCGCGTGATGTCACGCGCGCCCAGCAGGGTCTGTCGTTGAGCCTCTCCTCGCAGCAGCCGCCTCCCCGGGGTACGGCCCGTCCCAGCAAATGGTGACGACGACGACCGTGTCTCCCACTCGCGGGGATGACGTCAGGGCGTCGCCGTCGTCGGCTTCCGGAGTTACAAACGGCGTTAATGGAGTTCAGAGCGTTCTGTTGGGTTCCAAGTATCTCAAGGCGGCCCAGGAGATTCTAGACGAAGTCGTTAACGTCGGAAGGGGAGGTAAGAGTGGTATAGAATCATCCAGGCCGGGTAACGGACAGCCCAAGAACGCCGGAGACACGGCGGAGGCCGCCGCCGCCACTCGAGATGGGCAAAGCGGCGGAGATGGAAAACGTGGGGCTGAGCTGACCACAGCGGAGAGACAAGAAATTCAGATGAAGAAAGCAAAACTCGTTAACATGCTCGATGAGGTAAGCCTTGTTTTCTCTCTCTCTCTCTCTCTCTCTCTCTCTTGTGTGTTGTGCGTGAAATATGGATTTCGATAGTGACAAATTTGGTGAGGTAATTGATGATACTGCTGACATATAGTAAAAGCAGCGTGGTTGTTTGTTTTTGGGTTTTGTAACTGAAAAACTTTCAAAATCAGAGTTGTAACCATCACTGATACTCATGTCAGACGTGTTCTTTTCATTTCGATTTAATTTTTTTATATGAATAAATAAATTCGAAAAATCCTAATTTAGTTTATGAATTTTATGATGTGAAGGTTGAACAGAGGTACAGACAATACCACCACCAGATGCAGATTGTGATTTCCTGGTTTGAACAAGCAGCCGGGGTTGGCTCGGCGAAAACTTACACTGCTCTGGCTTTGCAAACAATTTCAAAGCAATTCAGGTGCCTAAAAGATGCCATCTTAGGCCAAATTCGGGCGGCGAGTAAAAGTTTAGGTGAAGAGGACAGTTTGGAAGGTAAAATTGAAGGGTCGAGGCTGAAATATGTTGATAATCAGATAAGACAGCAGAGAGCCTTACAGCAATTGGGAATGATCCAGCACAATGCTTGGAGACCCCAGAGAGGTTTGCCTGAGCGTTCTGTTTCTGTTCTTCGGGCCTGGCTGTTCGAACACTTTCTACACCCGTGAGTTTTTTCGGAATTTCACATTTGATTTTTTGATTTGGATATCAAGATTTTGGGTTTCTGATTGAATGTGTTTAATGATTTTGTGTAGGTATCCTAAGGATTCTGATAAGCTCATGCTAGCTAAACAGACAGGGCTTACCAGGAGTCAGGTATGCATAGATTATCTGAGTTCTTGATTGAGTGTTTACAAACACTGTAAAAAAGTGATTGTGTTCTTTACTATTTTCAAATGTCAACTTCTGTTTTTAATTCTATATAATTAAAATCAGAATCTAAAAGTAAGAGTTTTTAATTCTATATAATTAAAATCAGAATCTAAAAGTAAGAGGGTGGTTTAAATTTTTCATTATGCTTCTGGTTCGATTTCGATGCAGAAATTCACTGTTTTTACAACTTATTCACCAAATATTTTCATTTAACTTATTCAACTTTTAGCTTCTATTTGCAAATGTTACTTCCGATTCTCAACACTTTAACTACAATGGGAGTGCTTGCAATTACTAAATAAAGTGTTTCTCAATTTTTGGCTAAAAAGTTCATTTTTAGTATCTACAAATGTAAGCTTCAGCTTTTGTTTCATTTAATCATAATCTAAATACATAGATATGAATGCTTTAGATTTCCTATTCTGCCCTTGGCTTGACTTTTTACGAATAAATAAGCATTTTTTCTACGTTTTTCACAAACACCTAAACTTCGATTCTATTTGCAAACACTAATAACTTCGATTCTATTTGCATACATGATCACATTTTATTCCCAACTACTTTTTACTTCTACTACAATAAATAACTTCTTATAAAAGCAGAAGTTTTTACAAACACTCCCAATAAATAAATTACTTCTTGCAAATACTCCCTAAACTTCTGCTACTAGTTTCAGAGTTCATAAGATTGAGTGGTGCTTATAACTCTATAAATACAGGTATCCAATTGGTTCATCAATGCTCGGGTCCGTCTCTGGAAGCCAATGGTCGAAGAAATGTACATGGAAGAAATGAAGGATCACGAGAAAATGGGATCAGAGGATAATAACAGGACTAGCAAAAGTACCGAACAGAACGAAGATTCAACCTCAAAATCCACTGCCCCACAAGCAAAAAGCCCAGGCACTGAAAACCAGTACAAAAACTTCACCCCAAAACAAGACAACCCCATGATATCAATGTCCACCAACTCCACTTCCCCAACCGAACAACACCACCAACCATGAGAAACATCCCAGGTTTTAACCTCATCGGATCATCCGAAATCGAAAGCCTCACCCAAACCAGCCCCAAAAAACTCCGCATTTCCGACATGTTACACTCATCGAACAGTTACATGGACTCAAAGGACTCAGACAACGACAACATGACCATGAAATTCGGCAATGATCATCAGAGGCAGGGCAGGGACGGGTTCACGTTAATGGGCGCGCCCACGAATTTCATTGGTGGGTTCGGGTCGTACCCGATGGGTGAGCTGGGGAGATTCGGGTCGGATCAATTCCAGGCGGGGCCGTATTCGGGCAATAATGGCGTTTCGCTTACGTTAGGCCTACCGCACTGCGAAAACCTCGGGGGCCACCAAGGCTTTCTGCCTAATCAAAGCGTACATCTTGGAAGGGGAGTTGAGATTGGGGAAGCAAATGATTTCAGTGGGATGAGTACTCAAACAAATGCTCATTCAGCAGCCAATGTGTATGAAAATATCAGCATTCAGAACAGGAAAAGGTTTGCTGCACAGTTATTACCAGACTTTGTAGCTTAAAACTGATGAGAAAGTTGAGGAGTGTTAGATATGTAGGCAAAGGGAGGTTTTGCCAAGAAGGTACTTTGAGATAGTATAGGTATATATATATATGTTATATACATTTCAGGGAGAGCCATTTGGGTTCTCACAGACAGCTTTAGGTAAATTTCCAGAGAATATGATTGGGGATTGTATATTAATTTTGTTTCTGCAGAAAAAGATTAGATGATTGTGATAATGTAATGTGGAGAAACTAGTTTATTTTGGGTGGTATAGAAGAATAAAGAGTGGTTTTAAATATGGTGAGTTAATTTTTGGGTATGTTGTTTGTTTTATTTTTGTAGATGCTAGGAAATGTTTATAAAATTCTCAGGACTATGATTTAGCTGTAAGCAGACATGCCAGAGCAAGTTTCATTCATGGGAATCGACGGTGGGATAAAATGAAAGCCAAAACGTTTGGCCATGCCTAGTTTGAAAGCTTTAGTGTGACGTCCTAGGCCGAAGAGGGCGGAGAGTGATCGTTGGTACAAAGAGCAGACATGAATAAAAGCGGCCTCTAGCTGACTTCTAGTAAAGGTAATCATAAATGAACAGATCTCAAACCGAGTAGATTTTGAGAATTTGCAGATACGAATGAGAGATTGTACTACTCATACCAACAATCAATGACGGAGGTAAGTTAGGAAAAACCCTAGGATGCTTTCTTCTCCCAAACCCTAGGGGCGTGCCTCCATGACTTTTCCGGCGGCTCTCCCCGGCGTTGGGATACAAACCGCCGATTATGATGTTTGCTCCTTTGCTACATCTTGTTCTCCTTTGGTTTTCTCCTCTACGAGTTCTCCTATGTCTTATGTGGATTTTGCGTGAAGGTTTATTCTATGGATCCTTCGAATCTCTTACTTGGGATTGTCATGAACTCATCAAAGGTGTCCCCTCGGCGGTCCCCCTCCTGGTGTGGTTTCAATCGTGGTCCCTCCCAATGTGGTTAACAAATGGTGGTCCCTCTTCTCCTTCAAATGGCAATACAGAGGCAACAATGGTCCCCTCCCCAAAGTATTATGCTATACAGGGGGGTGATGATCCCTGGGCCGCCGTCTGCCATCTGCATGGAATCCCATCCACAGACTCCGCTTGAAAGAGTGTTTCCAAAGATGCTCCTCTGATTGGCTTGGAATCTCTCCCCAATGACATTCGATTATGAATCAAACCCGCGACATTCGGCTCATAATACTAAGGCTCAATCCCATTTTGGCCATTCTTTTGCTAAAATTATTTCAGGTACTCATCACGATATGGATTTGGCGACACGGGCCCAAGGTAATTTTACAATATTTTCGCATGTGGTTCTTTGGTAAATCTCATTCTATCCCTAAACTCGTTAGAAAAGGAGATTATTATTGGGCGATTCACGATTGATGAAAACGTTTACCAACAACGCCTCGCCGAATTTTCTTATTCATTGATTGGAAGGGTGATTTTGGGCAAGGGTAACAAACCATGGGCGACTATGCTTCTACATAAACGCCTATCAGATTTAAGGGGAATTAAAAATGATTGAAAACTAATCCCCCTTCGTAAGGGATTTTTTTGTGTCAAGTTCTTAAATGCGCAGGATAGAGCTCGAGCCCAAACACGAATTAATTGGGCACTCAATCCAGAACTATTAGGCTCTCTCCGTGGGTCCCGGATTTCAATCCGTACAAGGTACACACGTCGGTGGCAAGCGTTTGGGTCCGAATCTTCGAGCTCGGTCTGGAGTACTAGGATCCTAATACCATCTTGGGGATCGACAATGCGATTGAAAATCCGATACAGATTGATCACCGATCGCTTGACGGCTATCTAGGGCATTTCATTTGGGTATTAGTGGATATTGATCTGTCGAAACCGTTGGAGGAGCACATCATAATAGAACGGGTTGGCCAGTGTTCCTTTGTGTCAGATACTTATGAGAAATTACCGAAATTTTGCTCAAAATGCAGGGTAACGGGACATTCGACGGTTTCTTGCCGTATTACTCCCGCAGGGATCTCAACCACTGAAAGACGCGCCTCTCGACTGGGGCGCCCCAGGACATCACGACGTCCGAATTCTATACAACGGGTCGTTCTAGTGGTCCGTAAAGTTTACCGGCAAAGAGACAAAGGGCAAGGCCGTTGATGACTCCATGGAAAATGCGGGTCATCAAGGTCGTGTTAAGGAGGGTGAACCTTCTTCTTCACATATTCACACTAAGAATTCCTTTGATGTTCTGGGTGCTCATTCAGATGATGTGGCATGTGATAAAACGAATTTGGAGCAAAAATCTGATAATGAGAATCAGAAAATAATACTAGCAACACAAACAGAGCCATAGTTCCTTATCAACCGCATGCAACAAATTTGGATGAACATGGACAAAGCTAATTTGCAACGTGGAATGAAAATAGTTTCAAATAACCTTCCTTTTAATGATTATGTCCTTACTCCAATGATCCTTCGAGGGGTTCAAGGCTATGGGCCGTTCTTGCCGTAAACGTTGGTCAGATATGGAGGATGAAGACGATCAAGATGATGCGGACAAATTTGAAGCTTTAAAGACCAAGTTAGACGACTCTTCAATCGCCCGATTGGCATTCACTCAAGTGATTCGTCGGAAGCTATGAACGCTATGGCAATTGTGGCGGAGGATCTGGGCCGATATTCCACAGGATACATCGACCATCGGGAGGATACTCAAGCACGTGCAACACAAACACATGCCAATGTCCTTCGAAAATCCTCCGGAAATAAACGCGTCCATAATTTCGATTGAGATTTTAAGTTATTTATTATTTCTTTTATGGAGTTTTCTTTTTCCTATCAAAGGTTTTTCCCAATGGGTTTTACTTTGATAGGTTTCAACGAGACCTTTTTTTAAAAAACTAGCCGCTTGGCTTGCAGTTAGACAATTATATTTTCTTTTTTAATAATATTTTGCATTTAATCAAAAATCAATGACGGAGGTAAAGGTACCAACCTGGCCCCAACTCCCCCAACATTTTTGATTTTTACATAATTTTATTAAGAAATAAAAATAATTGAGTTACAGTTTATATAATTTTTTTTTTTGAGTTTTTCACCCTATTTTTGTCTGCCAACCTACCCCACTTTTGTGGGTTGGCTATGCCATTTCCAATAAGATCCATCTCTATTGGGGAGCCCATCGTGTGAGTGATAACAAAGCGTGCTGAAAATTGGAAAGACTCGGACAAAGCATGTGGGAAAGATTTATGTTGATTTGGGGGACAATCGTCGATATGGAAGACAAGTCATTACATTTTAATCAAATTTTGGATTGAAATCAGGAGATGAGAAGTTATACACTTAAAATAGGCAGAAAGAAAGGGGTCCAGGATAATTGATTATAGGTGGAAATTAAGAATCTGTAAAGTTGAAGGATAAGGATCATTGGAAAAAGTCATATTTTCCGTGTGTCGTGTCTTGGCAAGATGAAGATACGGAATTTGCTAATGAAACATAGTCCACAAGCATAAGACAAATATCAAGAGATCAAATCTTCGTGTTACTTCAATATTTTGATAAACTGACAATAGCATAAACTAAAACTGGTAGTTGATCAATTCCACATTATGAAATACAACAGTACTATAAGGAATGATGACTGATTGTTACATGTTTCTCTTTGTTTAGACCTTTGCTTGTATGACAAGGAGACAATATTGTACACTAGCTTTCGATATTAATATATTATATATATATATATATATATCATCAATTGCCATGGGCCACCCAAGTTTAAGACCCTTATCCTGGACTTCGTTCTGCTTTTGTGATGCTACTGACAGAGACACTGTCTTTTCCACTTGAATTATAACAAAATTATTATTATCTACTATGAGTTCAGGTTTTTCTTTATTTTAACGAGTAAAAATGAAGGGGGAAAATGAAAATTTCGTTAATTATTTCCTTTTTGGACCCTCGAAACGAGTTAAGAGGGGAAGATAATTTTGATATTGTTTAAGGAAATAAAGGGATAATAATATTTCAACCCTGAAGGAAGCTAACGAGCCAAAAAAAGACTCATTAAGGTGATCATTGTTCCCCTGTCATACATATTTACTAGTTATATATCCATCTCCATCACCACAAACTGCGTTTAAGTTTATCATTGTATTGAAGCTCGTTTGGATTCCGTTTGCTCGTTGAACCATCACTTATGAAATTTTAATTCACAAAACAACTGTTATCAATTAGGGGGCTCAATTTGCACCTTATTTCCTTTAAATACACCCTCTTCCCTATAATTACAAAAATACCATTAATTTTAATGACCATAATGCTCTTACTGTGGTACATGACACGCTGACATGATGTCGCAATGGCTCAAATGTTAGATGGCATGATGGTACAATGACTCAAATAGTCAAACGGGATGACACGACCATCATGCCGTCATTCCATTTGAATCGATGGTACAATAACTCAATTGAAAGGCATGATAGTTACTCCATTGAGATGACACGATGACACGACTATCACGAAACATCGTGCCATATGAGTTTAATGAAGGAATAGTAAATTAGATTATATTGGAAGTAGGGTTGCAAATGAACCAAACCGCTTGTGAGCTATTGGGACTCGACTCGATAAAAGCTCATTCGAGTTCATTTAGTGAGGCTCGTTAAAATAAATAAACCAAACTCAAGCTTAAAGATATTCGGTTCGTTAGCTCATGAACAGGCTTGTAGTAAGCTCGTGAATATGTTCGTAAATAAACTCGTATAAATTAAATTAATAATTTGACTTTAATTTAAAATTTTATGATAAATATAAATATAATTGAATAAATTTATTTGTTTGAGTAAAATCACATGTTTTAATAAATATATTATGCATTTTAGATATATATAATTTTATTTTTGTAATAAATTAAAGAATAATTTTAATTTATGATTAATATTTATTAAGCTCATTCAAGCTCGATTAAGCATGAAAGAGTTCGTGAGGCATCAATATGTTCGATAATTTCAAGTTCGAATTCGACTCGATAATAAACGAGTCAAACTCAAACTCTCAAAAGATTGGCTCGGATCGGTTCAATTGCAATCTTAATTGGAAGGGTGTAATAAGTAAAAGGGTTGTTTCTTAAAAATAGGGTGGGATGTGTCTAGAAAATGAGTGTATTTAGAGAAAAAAAAAAAAAGGGATATTAATAACGTAGCCCAATCAATTAATATTCACCAATGTCTCGATTCTAGACAAGCTAGCCTCTTTTGTTGGGCCTCGTTTCCTTTGCAAAATAAGGCTTGATTCACAAATTTAGGAAGCCCAATCCATCGGCTGCTTTTGTGGATGATCCATGTGTAAGAAAACTAAAAGCCCAGACTTATTTGTAAAGTTGGGCTGCTTGTTTTTCTTTGAGGAAATGGGCTGGTTGTTATTAACCCATACCTGCCGTGATATGTTAATTCGATTACAATCACCATTTTGTCCCCGAAATTGGC
Organism: Rehmannia glutinosa; assembly: GCA_016081115.2. NCBI lineage: Eukaryota > Viridiplantae > Streptophyta > Magnoliopsida > Lamiales > Orobanchaceae > Rehmannia > Rehmannia glutinosa. The sequence continues at coordinate 9,664,860 of CM071934.1, read as the reverse complement.
TTCAATAATAATAAATTAACAATATTACCCATTTCCGTATCATCTTCACAATCATGACTCCACAAATTCACAATCTTTTTTTTTTTGGCATACCACAAATTCGCAATCTGATGTTTAACATTTCTGTAGTCACTCATTCAGAATTATACATTACAAACTACACATCATTGAGAGTCGCCAAATATATCACTTATAATTCCTAATTAAAAGTTCAATAAATTGCACAAAAAACCAACAGATTACAAGACCTTATTATAGTAAAGTTTCCCTTTTGTCGTAAAATTATGCCTGTAGAGAGGAGTCTGGGTAGCAGTTATGTGAGGACTAAAGGACCCAAGACTTCATTGACCTAATTTTGATTGAAGGTTATTTTGGTAAAATTATTCTATCCTTTGCCACCTATCATACAAAGTACACCATAAATTGTAAAGGACTTGGGTGATGTGATGTCCGCTTCGCTGACACTCGCAACGTGGAGGTTCGAGTCCCTCTGGTAATTTCTTGTGTGGTGATTCAAGTCTAAAGCAACCAAACACTTTGACTCGATAAGGTATATCCCGCTATTAACCTCTTTTACGAAGCTTTAGGGGTTGGGCAATATTCATCCCCATTTTTTTTTGGTGAGAGGGGTTGAGATAGCTAGTTAAGCCTCAATCATTCCCCCTTCCAACGGGTACATGATTCAAAACTGACCAATTTTTCTTTTTCACTTGCAATTAAAGAAATCAGCAAATACAGCATAAAATAACTATGAGATAAAGCGTCGAAGCAATCACTATATATATATATATATATATAAAGCAAAAATGTCTTGAATCCCGCCCAAAAATTTGTTTGCTACTCTGGATCTAAATTGATTTTGTTATTGACTCGAGACATGTGCAAAAGCAAAAGCAGCAAAATAATATTTTACAAATGTATCTTGATATGTCACTTTTACTTATATAATAAAGTAATAATTTATTATTTTATTTATCTAGAAACAAATGTTGGAAGAGACCAGTTGTAATTTGCAATCCCTCCCAAAAATTTGTTTGTTACTCTGGATCTAAATTGATTTTGTTATTGACTCGAGACATGTGCAAAAGCAAAAGTAGCAAAACAATATTTTACAAATGTATCTTGATAATGTCACTTTTACTTATATAATAAAATAATAATTTATTATTTTATTTATCTAGAATAAATGCTGGAAGAGACCAGCTGTAATTTGCAACCATCTATATATAAGTTTGCTCCTTCATTTCAAAACACACATCATTTGCGAGAGAATTGCTGCATCTGTGATTCAAAATACAAATATCTCAAAAGTCTTCAAAATTTGAAGGAATTCTCTTCAAATGGCTCTTTTATTCAATTTGATTAAGGACACCAATCCAAGTAAATTTCAATGGTCGTTGTAGCTCCGATTAGTGCGATTTTATAATGTACCTGCCTATGGAGACAATTCTAATATTTACAGCTTAGAATGTGTTTTTCATGACAAATACAAATGTACTTTTCTTCTGTTTATATATAACAAAGGAATGACATGACTTTAATATATTTTTGTCTTCTTTTAATCAGGGGTCAAGAATTCATGCGACTATCAAGCGGCAGCAAATCGAAAAATTCCAGTACATTCTATCGTAAAATCATTTATATGCTGTTAAAATTTTTATTGTGGTTGATAACATGATGATGTACCAGATAACAACGGCAAAATACAAAATAACATTTGTTGGAAAAACTTTGTTGACGGAATTTTTTGATGATGATTTCCCATGTATGATATATGATTTTAAACCATTTGACTCATTCACAGATGTGGACTCTATTGATGAATCCGTACTTATTGGTAATAATATAACTATAGTTACTGTAAAAATTCAAAACTTCAGAATGTATTTTACAATTCTTTAATTTGACATGTGATAGGAAGGATGGCTGCCAAAAATTCTCCTCAACGTAAACAGATTGCAGGATGACAGACCAAGATGATTGATATAGTTTTAGAAAATATCCATTAAAATATATACTTATCTTCATTTGGTTTTTACTTATGATTTGTCTTTCAAATCTGATATTTTTTTTCTTAAGGGCATCTCATTGGTATGCACGCTATGGGGCGATTATGTTGATACTTTGGTGAATCATTTATCCACAGTTGGCGACAACTCTATCATAATTCTTCTTCAAATGTGCCGAGTTAAAAAATACAGGGGGAAAATCTGTCTGTCTAATACATATTATGTCACAAAAGTCATGATAGATTCCAAAGTATGCGAGATTATTGATTATCGTAGCTGGTAAATTATACATTTGTATCTATAATAGTCACACATACATATATATATATTATATAATAATTATAAACAAAAAATATGTTAATTCAATCTTTTTTTTGTAATTAGCTTTATTACAAAAGGCAATATCATTTCTTCAGTGAGCAATATTTCATTTCCAACAAATGCGATCGCAGGTGTTCTAGAAAGCTCAAAAGACCTTTTCAGAACTATTGAACAAATTGAAGAGATTGGAGAAGTTTGTTTCAATATCTTAATTATTTCATCTTTATTTATTATTAGTGTTAGTCTGTTATATTTAAAAATTTGAACGTGCTAATATTTTAATTAGGTTGGAAGTTTCTAGGTTTTTAGAAAAATTATTGCTATAGAGTGAGGCACAGATTGGTGGTACATATCGTGTACAAAGTGTCCAGAAAAATGACACCTGCAGTTTGGATAATTTTATTGTGAAAAATGTGATTCATGGGATTCCGTTGGTAATATAAGGTAATTAAATTTAATAATTATTGATCATTTTTTAGTATATTAATTATCAGATTTAATAATTTTAATGCTACAGGTACAAGATTCAGGTACGTGTTATTGACCACACGGGAAATGCAGTGTTCCTAATATGGGATAGAGACTGTATGGAGTTGATTGGAAAACCAGCATTCGAGTTGAAAGAAAATAACTACGATGTAATAAGATATAATATTTATTTATTTTATAATATTTGAATAATATGTTTTTATGATCTAATCAAACATTTTCTTTAGGTTCTTCCTAGAGAAATTGAAAATTTGGTTGACTTGAAAGTTCTATTCAAGATTCAAATAAAGGTCTTCCAAAGTGGAAATTATAATCACATATTCACAACCATAAAATTAATTGTCGATAATAGACTGATTGATAGATATTGTTCATTATTCTTCGAGAGTCAAGAGTCTGATATTTTTTCCAAACTAAAGGAATCCGAAATCGGCAATGATAATGAGGTATATTTTAAATGAGTTTTTTTGTTAATGTTTTTTTATTTTATTGTTAATATAGATTTTTTTTGTAGCTGTCTTTATTCGAGGATGAGGTTACGACTCTGCAGAAGAATACAAAGAAGACATCTATTTGTGAGGATATTATTGAAGACCCAAATTTGAAAAGAAAGTTGATTGATGAATTTTCATCCACTGCTAAAAGATAAGAAGATTTGATATCAAGAAGGAAAAAGAGTGAATGCTTGCTTGGTGGTGTTAACGAGTGAATTGCTATGTTCGTTGGTGTCAAGAGAGTAAATTGCTATGTTCGTTGGTGTCAAGAGAGTGAATTGCTTTGTTTGCTGATTTGTTTTAAGTCTCGGATGATGTATGAGAACAATATTTGGTTTGTGATTTTTAATTAATTTTCCTTTATGATGGTTTGAATGAATTGACTTTTTAGTATGAAATTTTATCTCCTATTTTATTCTGTTCTAGAAATAAATTAATATTTTATTTGACTGTAATATATGAATTTCTGATAACTATATCATTTGTTTTACATAATCTGATGCACTATAAGAACAATCTTACGTTTTCTACATAACTAAATCTTTTATTCCGTTCTAGAAATAAATAAATATTTTATTTAACTGTAATATATGTATTTCTGATAACTAAATTATTCTTTACATTATCTTATGTATTGTAAGAACAATCTTATGTTTTCCACCTAACTAAATCAATTTTTTTAAGAAATATTCAAGAACGTTATTATTTAATGTCCCAACAAATAACAAAATAAATAAATTTTTGGTAGAAAATGAGAATCATAATTTTTCGAATATTTTCATTAAGAAATTTGATAAGAATAAATTAACAGAAGATTATCGTTTGATTCACAGTGGAGATTTCGTGAAGAAGCCAAAAAAACCATTCACAATAGAAAATCATCGAAGAATAAAAATACTTTTGAAGCTCCGCTAAGAGAGAAAAATTATTGATGGCCAAAACATCAGATGTTTGAACGACATCCTACCCCACTTCTTTATTTTGTTTCGCTGGAAGTTTGCTTTACTATTTTTTTCCTTTGGATTTTGTGACTGTACAGGAAAGGGATGCTCCCTTTTGTGAATTCCCCTGTCTAGGCCATCTTATTGAGTGGTCCTCTTCCCTCCTATTTGGATAATTTTTATTTTTGTGTCAAAAAGGAGTTGAGTCAGTGGAATCCCCTTTTGTATAGTTGATGAGTTATTAATGAGAATCATTCTACCGTTTCAAAAAAAAAAGATAAATAATTTGGTATAATTAATTCACCCGTTAAATATAATATTAAAACTTTAATGACACTTTTTAGATATAAAATAATTAGTTTATGGGAGACAAAAAATTGCTTTGAATTCCACAATTTTTAGTGACATCATGATATTTCCCACAAATTATGCCATTGAGTGGCCAAAAAGTCAGTGGCCAAAAAGGTTTTCCTACTCCCTTTAATACAATATTTTATCAAAAGTAAAATAAAGCATCATGTAACTTAGATTTAACTTTTTCATATTCAAATACAACTTTATGCTTAATTATAAACATTCTATTTAACTTGATGACCTTGGGCAGCCAAAAATGCCATTAACAATATAATTTTAAATGATATCATGGTGTCCCCACTAATTATGTGATTTGAGCAATCAAAAAAGTAAAACACAAATAAACTCATTTTTTCAATCTAATAATGCCCTTAGCACTCCAAATAATCGGCATTCTAAGCTGTCATTCTCTTTTATACAAGTAACTTCTAAATAGGTTTTCCATTTTCATTCTATTTTTCTACATATAAAATAAAACAAACAACACCCTACTTATTTCTGTTCAATTTATTCATATACCTTCAATTGTTTAAGCAATCTCAACATTGACTAAGCAAGCTCAAGATTGAAAGTGGATCACCAAAGGATAAGTGGTTTCACAATTAATTTCTTTTTTTGATTCTTAACCTAAAAAATGCACATACCTGATGATTTGTAATGAAATGCAATTTTAAATGCTTATTCCCATAATTCATATTTGTTAAGATATAAAGAAAAAAATAAGGTTAGCTTTTGTAAACCAATTGTCATAGGCATACATTTTATTCATACAAGGATTCATCCAAAGAAACTCATTCATACAATAGTCAACATAAAACTCTATCGAATTCAATCAATCTTAAAAAGGCTGGCATCTTATTCAAAATTCTCTATTTACCATATTAGAATATAAAATAGTCTGAATAGTTTCACTTACATAACTATAAGCATGAATTAGTAGCGATCACAGTTCTACAATAGCATATATTTGTATGCAGAATAGTACACTTACCATTTTTGTGCAAAACATTGTTTATATTATGTTTCTGGGGTGTTAATTTGATTATTTTTTGTATTCATAGTTTTCAATTTATTTATATTAAACTGTCCAAATTATACTCATGATGAATCTATGAGACTATGATACATGTATACAGTTGATGTCATAGTGCAGACAGAACTGTTGAGGCCTAATAGATATAAGGATTACAAAATCTACTACCATTTCAAGCAAGCACAAGATTGACAGTGGGTCATCAAAAGGTTAGTGGTTTCCTAATAAGATTTTTGTTTTGATTTTAACAAATAAAAATGCACATACATGATGATTTCTGATGAGATGCAATTCTAAATGCTTATATTATCGTGTTTTTATATCAGTTTAAGATATAAAGAAAACAAAATTTAGAAGATGTAAACTAATGGGTGCATTTGGAAAGAACTAGAAATCAATATCGTCCTTACTAGGCTAAAATTATAGGTATAGAGCTCAGTGTAACGGGCCGCCTACTTGGACCAACATTTCTCTACATGAGCTAAGAGGTTATGCCCGATTCCAAGCCCACAGGATGGCCTAAATACTTAGGCCCAATTGTACATAAAATATGTAGAAACTTGTAGGAGTTTTGTAGAGATGGTAGGATGATTCTAGATCATTCCTTTGTAAATATCTTGTAAGAATATTCTAGGGATATTGCATGGAGAGTTCTAGAGAACTTCTCTCACCGTAGGATCAAATGCACCACCACCGTCCATTTAGGAGGTGAAGTAGTAAAAATAGAGGCATGACCTCATTTGTAAACCATCAAGCAATTGTAAGCAAGTTTGGTGAATAATATAAGAGTTCTTTCTCAACTATCTTGTGTGCTTTACTTTGCCTTCTTTCTTACACTTCTTCACACACTAACACTTTCGAGAAAGGCTAACTTAGCACCGCGAGTGCTTCTCGATAAGATGGTACTTTTGAGACCGAAAAAACATCTACCCTTATACTGTTATAATGATTATTTCTATTCATACAAAAAAGTAATAAGTTATAATAATATTCCCATTAAAAAGATCTAGATAATATTTATACCTTTTAAATACGCAAACTATAAAAAATAATCTTTGAAAATGCTCTAGAAACTAATAAAATTAAAATAAAAACAGAACTATAAGAAAACTTATATAATCGATTCCCGATTTGTTTTTATTGCAAAATACCATGAATACCGAAATTAACAACCAGATCTGATGTTTTTATCAGGAAAAACAACTAAAACTCTAAAATCTAAAGATCTGAAAAAAATAATGTTAAAAAAATTCACAAAAACATGGAAGAAAATTCATTTTGTTTGATGGTTTTTGAGAGGCTGCCATTTTTCTGAGAGATAAGTTGTTTTAGAGAGAGAAATAAATTATGAGAATGCTTTTTGAACTTGGAAGGGTTTGTTCAGACTTAGATCATTTTATTCCATTTTCTGACTTTTTTTAATTATAATACATTGGGCCAAACCACATTGGGCTAAACATGCAGCCATGCAAGGCCATTTGCTAATATGTTACTTTGGGTAATTTACATTATATTGCATAAAACTTTGTTGCTTTTGAAAGCAGGGCTTAAAACTGCAGACCCATTTTTTTAATTATAAAACCTTGTTAATTTTGAAAACAGAACTTAAAGCTGCATGCCCATGTTTTTAATTTTAAAACTTTGTTGATTTTGAAAACAGAGTGTTTTATAACTAATTTAAAAAAATTTAATTCACAAAAACAGTTTCTGGCCGAAAACTTTCACCCCTATTCTTAATTGTTTTTTACGTTATTTATTCAAAATAATTTTTAACTAACCCTATTTTGTTAAATTAGCCAAGAATGTGTTGTATAGAGATAGTGCGTGATCCCTTCATTCTTTGAAATACATAAGTTTTTGTTGGTTATGTGTTTGTAAATTTGTAAACAAAAACATAGTTACATTTTTGTTGGCATTTTCTTATTGAATTATTACGGATAATTTTTTTCATGCAGAAAATAGTGATTTTCAAAAGTATAGTAGTGAAGCAACAGGAAAAACACGTTATGTTCGACATCAAATTTTCCTTTGTCTAATATTACAAATGGTATTTTTTTCAGTTATAACTCTGAAATTTCTTTATTATTTTTTTTGCAGTCATAAATAATATTATTTTATTTGCAGGAAACACATCATTAAGGATTACCAAAAATTATTATTTCCCATGATTTTCATCAGTTACAGATGCAAGTGTCTCTACTATTGTTAATTTAACGAATGATGATGTTTCTCTTAACTCTAGAAATATTAGTGGTGTACAAAGCAAGAAACGACAATTAGATGAAAGTAAATCAGTAACTCAAGGTAAAATTATTCTATATTGTTATGAATATTTCATTAATAATATTCATAATTCATTAGTTTATTAATAATATTTCATTAGTTTAGAATATTATATTTCTAATATTATTTTATTCTTATGCATCTATCGTCCATAATTCAACCACAAAAATGCTACAAACAAAATGTAACAAAAAAAATTATTGTCATAGTGCGGTCCAAATTAATTCAGTGTCATCAATCAGTATGTATATTAGGTTTGCTATTTTTTAGATAATTAGAATGCAAAAATTTGTTTATGATATATGATAATTCTCGATTTGTTCTTTTTAAAGAATATTGGGATATTGACGTTCAATCATTCAAATGTAGTTTTTGTGGTGCTTTTTTTTGATACGACGAGAGATTGTCTCGCTATTATCAAGCACGGAATCCCAAAATAAAATCCAACTTCCTTCTTTAAAGCAGCCACCTCCGGAGTTACAAGAATTGTTATATAGAAACAGTGATAAAAGCAAGCAATTCCGCCAAAACATACGATCGTACACCAATATGTTATGGTTTACTTCAGTGGGAGGGAAAATAGACAACCAGATAAATCAAGGTAGCTCTCCTCCTATTTTCAAACTTCATGGTCAAAATTATCATTTGATTGGAAGTCTCCTTCCATCAAATGGTGCATCTCCTAAGACAAATTGAGTGCATTGGGAGATCTGAAAAAACCTCTTCAAGCATGCAGTCTAAAATCAATATAATAGATGAATCCTTCATGCACCAGGACTCGAAAAAAATACCCTTGAAACCTGCAATGTACGAACAATATAAAAATATCCAATTCATTATGAAAGAAGCATCATCTGTTAGCAGTTGGATATAAAGAAGAGATTAGATGCACAGTGACCTCTTTATTCAGTTTCAATATGGACATTAATCCAACAAATTTTTGGTGGGCATTGAACTTTGATTACTTCATGTTTATATATATTTGCATATGGAGACAACTCAAGTATTCTTATTGAAGAAATTCAATTTTCATGAAGAACATGTATGCTCCATTCCTGTAATCTGATTTTTTTTCTTTTGCTTATAAACTGATATTTTATAGAAATATAACATATATAACCAATATTATTTATCTACAGAGTACAAATTGAAAAAGAGTTCAAGCATTCCAACTTCCGAACTGTGGAAATAAAATGATAAAACCAAAATTTCAAGAATAATAGGAACACGGAGACCACAAAATCTATTGTAATCTCCAACAAATTTCCAGCTAGAACAATAACTCAACAAATGGTGAGTTTTTTTCCCTTTATATTAACAGTATAGTTTAAACATAAATAGACACTTACCTAAGTTTCAAAGTAATTCCCATATCTGTTTGTCATAATTCGAACTAGATTACATTACACAGATTAGCATATATTACAGATATTTTGAAAACTCTATGTTATAAATATTTCACACAAATCAAAATATAAAAAAATCTCATGTGATTCTAAATAGAGCAATTAAATTATGTACAATATATAACATAATAAATGGATCACTAAGTGTTGAAGCTTTCCACAGTTTAAAGACAGAAGTTTGCTATACTTTTTGCTAAAAATGAAAGAATGAAAATTATTAAAGTAGCTATTACATTTATATATGTATATGTTGATTCAGTAAAAACTAACAGTTCTATGCTACTTATCTTAGACTCTTATTATTTGTTATGTACCCCGATAATCAGATTTTACTGTCTAATATATTTGTATATGTTTGCTGTGCAGATATCTGAAGCATCTATGAGAAAAAATATATGGATTTCACCAACTTAAATAGTAAGAAGGAATCATATTGAATATATACTATATTTTTCTTCTTTCAGGTGTTGATATACAAACAATAAACATACCTGGTCTGGTAAGACATTTAACGGATGACAAAATGCCTCTGTCTCCCAGGCTCATTCTCATGCTTCTTAAGTGCCAATTGTTAATCTTTTCATCTTCATTATATTCAAGGTTCATATGCAGGTTGTTGAGCAATGCTACTGCCACAATATAGTCTTGCATTCTTGCTTGTGCTCCATACGTGTGATAAAGTCAATCTCAGCATCATGCTCACAGGATGACAGAGTCTCCAAAATTTTCAGTTTCCTAAACCTTTCTTCAGCCAATTATGCAAATGATCTCAATTTTACGTCAAGGGTATTCAACACTCCTCTACAAATTAACATATTTAATGTAACACCCTTACCCTATAACATATACACTTTAAATACAAATATCAACTTAAATGCATTACAACTGCTTTGCTTATCAGAGTGCGCATATTTATTATTATTGTAAACATATTGTACAAACACAAATATTGTTCTCAAATAAAAATATTTTTAGCACTCATACACACATACATAATTTATATTACAAACCATTATAGACCACATTCTTATAAACAAGATCCTAAAATGATATGCAAATGATGAGCAGAGGAAGAAGGACTGGAAATCAACCGGCCGACCTTAGATCCATGCTTCAACTTGTACTAAAGCTTCACATATCACTTTCATCTACACAATCTAAAAATAGTGAACATTGCATTTGGTGAGTTGCAAGCTCAATAATCAAGTAACAAGTCATTTAACATCACACAAGCACATCATCACACATCTTACACATTCTATTATATCATTAATCAATACAGAAATGCATATGCCTAGTCATATTCTTTTATTGTTATGGAATATGGACCATCCATATCCAAGAATAAATTGTGATCACGAATATGGCCATGGCACTCTGTAATACATAACACATATATTTGAGTCCCAAGAACTCGGGGTGGCCGTGACAAAGATCAGTATTCGAAATTCTAAAAATCTGTAACACATGATTCAAGGATATTGGTGGCCATAGCAGAATCTCTTTATCTCTGATGAATGCATATTTCATATCACACAATTCATATCTATATCAGTATCATCAATACATTTCATATATCTCGATTCCATATCAATATCATCAATACATTTCACATTTCTCACATTCATATCAACACCATCAATTGTACAATTACATAAGAGTCAAATAACAAATCACAATATTATACTCACAAGGTGATGTCCTTATCCCGATTCGCTTAATCAACCTTATTCGCTTCTTTATCGAGATTTTGACCTATGAATATATCAAAATGCACAACCAAATTCACAATCACATACTAAGTATTAAAGAAGTCATGTGTGTATGCCATGTATGAATTTTAACTCATTAAAATTGACAAAACTTAGAAAGTATTCAACTAAAACGTCTGAAAATTTCACTCTGGCAGTATTCAGTATTTTCAGCATAACCTTCTATAGAAAAATGATATTAAGGTTATTCAAATTGTACTAGAAAAATAATTCAATTTTATACAACTTTCATGTTTTACAAATCTCCAAAATCGGAAAGAAAATCGGTCAAAATGAAGAATTACAGCAGAAATCTGTTGCTGGACAGAAACAGAGGATCATGTTGTCACCTTATAATTCACGTAGATTTTCACCCCTCTTAATGTATTGAATCACTCCCAAATTTTTACCACAATGAACTAACATGTATAAAAATATAAGCATGCCTTCCAATAATTAAAAATCATGATTTTAGACCTTCAAATGCAACCTTCTCTACAACACAATAAAACATATTTTTATATCATGACAACTTTGTGTTTATCTTGTTCTTTCTTGTTTTACAAACCCTTAATATGATTTTTAACTACCAAAAACTAAAAAACATAAACTAAACTCATATATAAATACTCTTATGAACATATATTTAAGATCTAACCATTATATTTCATGTCTTTAAAGATTAAAGAAACAAAAAATATGCAACTATGACTATATGTACTATCAAATGTTTATATTACAAAAATTAACAAAAACTAGATATACTTACCAATTAGTTGAGGATATATCTTTCTTAACCAAAGATATGTATAAAGATTATTTTTCTAAACAAAAATCAAGAGACAAGTTGGAAAAATCTTGGATTTTTTATGAAGAATGAGCTTACGGTAAGTTTTTCTTCCTTTCTCTTTCTTTCTTTGATTTGCTTTGTTTTTTTTTTCTCATTTCTTTTGAAACTTCCAGACCCTCAATGATAACATGGCTGCCAATTATTCTAATTAAGAGAGCAATAATGCAAGTTTTTCAAAAATTGCACTTTAGCCCCTAAAGTGTATTTAAAATGCATGTTGACCCATCAACTTATGATTAACAAATAATTACATATACATGTATTTAAAATTATATATTCATCATATATTTGTACTTTATACACTCAAACACATCCATTGTTATAATAAAATAAAGCTCAAAATATTTATTACCCGATTTCTTTAAATAGTGCACAAGTAGTAACCTAACATAATTAAACTAAAAATTGAAATATCAAAATTATTCATGTATTCAAATGTCAATATGAAATACTAAAATGCATGTAATTATGTTTATGAATGATATAAATCATGTAAATAAATATGAAAAATTTTGGGTTGTGATATTTAAAACCTTAAATTTGCAAATTGAGACAGAGAACAAATGTTTTCCATTATTTTTTCCTTGTGTATGAATTTTAATCTATGCTTTCATGTTGAAATGTCCAAATTCAAAACGCTCCTATTTTTTTCATACAAAATAGAGTACTGTTTGTCAATATCTAAACATCATAAAGAAAATATGAATAGATGAAGTCAAAAGGTTTGTTGGAAGCATGATAAATTCTAATTTATGGAAAAACCATAAACAATCAAATTAGAGGCATGAATGAAGAGAAGACAAAAATAACCAGCAAAACTATTTCGATTGATTTAGAGAGACACTTCAACATTGTTTGATTCTAAGGTCGAAGCATAACCAGCAAATATATATGGTTTTCACATTTTCCGCGATTATCATCTTCCTCAAATGTCCCGCCAACATCGGCAGGATTAAACCCCAATTATGCACTAAACAAGAGTTTGTTTATAATCTATCTTGTGGAACTGCATTGACGTTTTTTGATTAGTCTAATAAATAAATTTTGCTTCTTTTTTATTCTTTATATTTTTGTTGTATTTATTGTTTAAGTTATATTTCGTGTTTTATGCTTTGTTTATTTTGAATTATTCTCATTTTAAAAATAAATATTTAAATTTAAATGGAGATCGTAACTGATTATATCTTCTGAAATAACAAAATTATGTAGCTTATGTATAGTGTATTATAGCATCAATTGTTCGATAGACGCGATAAGCAACTATTTTTCTAAAAGAGATTATTGAATTTGATTTTACAAATTACAACTCAACAATTTGGCTTATGGATTAAATTATTCTCTTTGATTAACAAATAGCTAATTAATCATTTGTAACGTTGGTACTTTGCATGTGTGCATAAAATTTGAATTATCAGGATCTATATCTACAGATCACCTCTCAGAAAATTTCGAGAAACCTATAAACAATGAAAATTTTGAATTGAGCATTGTAATCTATACATTTTCAAGAACCACTTTCACTGATATTTTGAATTGTTTTTATGCACTATATTGCTTAACTTCAGAATATTTAAGCCGTCCACAATATATTTGGGAAAAATATTGGAAATATTTTTGGATGATGTTTTCTACAAACAACGTTAACTGAGAAAAATATAGACAAATTGTTTTGATTACTGTTAAGATATTGAATTACTAAATTGTGCTATATTTAATTGACCTTACTAATTGATTCATTTGACGTTTTCCAGAATTGAATTTGAAATTTAAGTTTATAATTGAAAATATAAATGTTATATATAAATTTTTGCTTCTATGTACTTTATATGAGTATTTTATTATTAAAATAAAATAATAAATACCAAAAGTTTAAGTATAAACCAATAATAATAAAATAATAATACATGTGCAACGCACATGCGGGATTACTAGTTAAACTAAAGATTGAAATATCAAGATTATTCATGTATTCAAATATCAATATGAAATATTAAAATATATGTAATTATGTTTATGAATGATATAAATCATGTAAATAAATATGTGTCACGCCCCAGACGGGGACGCGACGATGATCCACAACTTAAATACAAATAACCAAACAGTCTAGACGAATATCAACGAAAACCCAATGAAACAGAGTCAAATAGCAGCGGAAATAAAGAACAAGTACAATTTACAACTTACAGTCTCACAAATATCCGAACTACATCCCCGGAATCAAAAAGTACGAATTACATCTTAAGGTCCAATCAACATCCAAATACATCCGACATAATAACCTGAATAAGTTTACAGGCCAAAACTAAAACATAAGGTAGAGTACAATGTCCAAATCTTAAACGTCAAAGGGTCCTACGCCCTTCAGTTACAGACCGGAATGAAAAGAAAATAAAGGAGTCCAACAGTGAATACAAGAAACAAATCTAGCAACATCAACAACGGAAGATAGTAAGTCCAACAAGCGGGGTACAAGGGCTCAATCCGTGGTCGGTTCAAAGATCTTCAACGAAGTCCTCATCTAAGGTTAGAAAACGGTGGGGATGAGACAAAAATCTCAGTGGATGGGGTGATCGTGTGCAAGTGTGGCGATATATATAGCTAATGCGAGAAAACAGTTATATGAAAACGCATGAGATATGATGCATGAATTCACACACAGTCCACAAGCGTCGTGATAAATATATTTAAGTAATATACTTATACGATTCAGAAAAAAGCGATTCGTGGTCACACAAGCACTATGTGATTCAGTAAGAGTAAGATTGCGCATTTTAATGTAACGCCAATCTTATGCAAGGCAATTAATGGTTGCACGGATTTGTAGTGCCAACCAATGCAATACAAGTAGCGGTTGCACGGATTTGTAGCGCCAACCAAACGGGTCCGATTAACTTAATCGTGTGGATCAGGACAAACGATTCCTTCGTTTCTTCCTTTTAACTCCCCGTGCAAGATGGTCAAGACCGTCACCTTATCGCTCCATAGGCAAAGACAAAATCCACAAGTGGAGCTTGCAAGGCTCGGATTTGTCATAATAATGATTATACCTCAAGTACTACGACCCGCTTCCCTTGGACACTCCGTCCCTCAGTTGTGGGATTAGGACGATGGGGCCGGAAGAGTGGAACAACAGCCGAGCTACCCGGTTCCATCCCCGACGTATCCATTCCGACGTGAGCTCGACACACCAAGTTGACTCAGCAGAAAGTAAATACAAGTGGTGCGCATCAACAGTGCAAAATGAGTATTATTGATTCAGTGGAAGTAGATTCAGAAATTTTTGAAAATTCACGAGTAGCAATATGGCGTTGGTGGAGTTATTTGGATGAAGATGATTATCGGAAGGATAAGCAATCTTCGATATCTTGAAAGATTAGGTGGAACATAAGTCCCGTTATAGATTCAAAACCGCAAGACGAGGAAGTCGCCCCGCGATCGGGTATTAATCGGTCGAATCGGCCCGATAAGTCAAGGGTTTTTGAGAAAATAAAATATTTTAACTGAATCTCCAAGTCAGAGGGTCCAGGGATATTTTAGTAAAAGGGAAAATAATTTGAGTTAGGTCCTTTATAAAAGAAAAATTACAATTTAGCCCCGTTTTGTAAAAACCAAAACTTTTGGGGTTAAAAATTGAATAAATAAATATCCCGACCTTGAAAAATTATGAGGTCAGTTCCTAAATTCTCCAAATTGTCCAGAGATTCAGGTTTTTAAAGTTTTGAGGTCGAGTTTTTATAAAATTCTCACATTGACCCCAAATTTGTTGAAATTGCCAATTCGGACCTTAAGTTTAAAATAATCGGAACTCACAAACCGGAAGGGATTTTAATGTGATTCTAGTTGGAAAATGTCACTAAGGTTAGTGGGATATTGGTACAATAACAGTTTTTAAAATAAATAAGTTTAGGTCCTTTAACTTTTGAAAATATCATTTTTGTCCCATTTTGAAATAATTGCCTTTAAGGCTTTTAGGGGTCCAATTGTTATGAAATTTGAACCTTGGGTCCAAAATATAATTAAGTTACAGTTAAGTTAGTATTTCCAGGTGCATGGGCTGCATAAGTCCTGGAAATTTCATTTGGGTCCTCAAGTTTAGTCTTTTACACTTTAGTCCCTCAATTTTAGAAAAATTACTTTCCAAGCCCTAAACACTTGGATTTTTGGAATACATTTAAAATATGTCATTTCCAGTACCTTAAGAGTGAAAATTTCAAATTTTAAATTAAGGTCTGGTACAGTTTCAAAATTTGCAAAGTAGCCCTTAAACTTTTAAAATTTTACAATCTAGTCCTTGGGCTTTTAAAGATTGATTTTATTTATCTTAAAACTCTTAAAACTTTATTAAAATGTCCAAAAGTCATTTTTGAACCTGAGTGCAGTCCCAAAATTCGAAATTTGCAGAGGGGTTCTTTAACTTTCATTTTCTTGCAATTTAGTCCACCAATTTTCCATTTTTGCATTTTTAAGTCCAAAATTGAAATTTATTCAATTATGCTCGACTTGTCCAGGTTATAAGTCATCCAAAACATGAATTTCACAGATCATACACATGCATGTCCAATTCATACAAGAATTCATCAAATAGAACATTAAATTGTACATGCATGCACCTAAAATTCAATAAATAGCAACTTTGAGCAACTCTTGAGAATTTTCATGATTTGATACATAAAATTGACATGCAATACATAGATTATATATCTCAAGGGCTCATGATCAAAATTCTACATGTATTTTAATAAAAGCACCTAGAAGTTTGAAAGAGTTTTTCCACCCACCTTAAATTGGAAAGTTGTGAAATAAAAAGGGAAAATTTCACAACTTTGGATGAGGTCACTTAGGTCAGCCCCTAAGTCAAGAAATATCAAAAAATTGGAGTTAGAAAAATGGGAGAAAAATTAAGGAGAAAAAGAATGAGATAAGAAAATTAGAAAGACTACACTTTACCTGTGTAGTAGGTGATTGGAGACTAGTTGAAGCTTCAAATTTGAATTTTTGGTTCAACTCCAAAATCACCTAAGGTCAACCCCTATTTATCAAAAAATGAAAAAGGGGTGTTAAAATTTGAAAAAAATAGGAAGAAGGAGAAAAAGAAGGGCTCTAGTGTCCAATTCTTACCTTGTAGTCCAAATTTTCTACTAGTTATTCTTCAAGCCTTCTAATTAGGCCACCATGCATGCATGGTCTTCTAAGTACCTCAAAATCCAAAATTTGAACTTATATTAAAAAGAGAAGGTGATGAGTAGTAAGATTTTAAGTTGAATTGAGCAGTGAAATTTCTTACCTTGAGATAGGGGGTGTTCGAATTTTTGGTGTTTAAGTGGAAAGATTGTTAGTTTTGGTTTAGATGTTTGAAGAAAGAAAGTATGTTTGATATTAGGAAGAAGATGTTCTTGAAGATATGAAGATGGGTTTGAAGATGTGAATGACTTGTGTTTGAATATTTGAAGATGTGAAGAAGTGGTACTTGAAGATATGAAGAACTTATGTTTGAAGATTTGAAGATGTGAAGAGTTGGTGTTTGAAGGTTTGAAGATGTGAATGATTTTGTGTTTGAAGATTTGAAGATGTGGATGATTTTTAGAGAGAGGTTAGAGAGAATTTGGAGAAAAGGCTTGAGAGATGAAGGTGTTGGATGAAAAATGAACAAATTTGTTCATTTTTCTTCATGTGGCCATCCACGTTGCTAGAGGGGGAGGGAATTTTTTTGATTCATTTTGTGTCTTGCAAATTGTCTCTTGCATGGAGACAAAAGGGTGGTCAAAGGTATGGGCAAGGTATGGGAAGAGAAGGAATGTTGGGAAAAATAGTAATAAAGAATTGATGTATAAGATGATGTGTATAATGTTTGAATTAATGGTAGGGGTGGCAATTTCCGACACGACACGAAAACACGACCTGAACCTAACACGATATAAGCGGGTTAAGGTTGACCCATTTATTATTCGGGTCATAATCGTGTCGACTCCATTTAACCCAAATAATAAATGGGTGATTCGGGTTGACTGAAATGACCCACTAAACCCGTTTAACCCGCGTTTAAAAAAAAAAAAAAAAATTCAGTATTATTTTTAATATTTATTAATATTCTATATATAAATAACCCAAAATTATCATTTTATCAATATAAATAAAAGATTTATTCGGGGTTAAAAAATATGCAGAGTCATTTGGTCGTGTTCGGGTTACCCGTGTATTAAACATGTTGTGTTGGGTTGACCCGACCGAATAATTAAATGGGTCGTGTTCGGGTTGGGCAAATTTGTGTAATTACCATGTTTCAACACGACCCGCGAACCCGAACACGACTCGAATTGCCACCCCTAATTAATGATATAATTATACACAAGATGACTACATAAGGTGTACATGTACAAGAGTTGGATGATATTTCTACTCCAAAATTCAACACCAATGCCGTCCACTATAGGGGTAAATTGGTAATTCCATATATTTTTTTTGGTCCCAAATTTGATGATAATAGTTGAAATATATCAATCTCCAAAATAATTAGTGATTTTCTTGATCACTTATAAGTCTCATGATCACTTAATCTAAATCAAAATCTTAATTCTATAAAGTAAAAGTCTCTAAAATAAATAGTCTCTTAAAATTCTAATGTGACTAATAAATATAAAAATAGTAATAATGATCAATCAAGTGATCATAAATGTCAAATAGAATTAATGATGATCATTATCATAAGTAATGAAATAAAATCCAAAATATATATATTGTTAATAATTATACGTCAAAGTGACGCGGTAAAATAGTCGATCAAATACATAGACGACAAAAGAATCAATTACATGCTCGGAAAAATTGGGGCTTCACATCCTCCCCTCCTTAAAAGAATTTGGTCCCCAAATTCTCTTTAGAATAGTTCGGGATATTGATTCCTCATGTCTTCTTCCATTTCCCACGTTGCGTCTTCGTCTCGGTTGTGGTTCTGTCACACTACTTTAACCATCGGAATCTCTCTCTTACGCAACTGTCGATCTCACGATCAATGATCCGGATCGGCCTCTCGGTGTAGGATAAATTTTCCATTAGAGGAGGAGTATAACGAGTGATGATATGTTCGGGATCCGGTTGATACTTCTTCAATCTTGATACGTGGAATACATCGTGCATTCCGCATATGGTCTTTGGTAACTCGAGTTGATAGGCTAACTTCCCGATTCTCTGTAAAATCTTGTAAGGTCCAACATAACTCGGACTCAACTTGCATCCTTTCTTCGGGTTGATTAATCCTTTCCGTGGTGAGAGTCCGAGAAATACTTCATCTCCGACTTAAAATTCCAAATCCTTTTTCTCTTGTCCGCGTAACTCTTTTGGCGGCTCGATTTATCGTGCGAATCCGCTCCTTGATCATCTTGACCTTCTCCATGGCCTCCAGAACTAAGTCGACCTTTGGAATCGAGGCGACTTTCGTTTCTCTTTCGAGTCCATTGGTCATCAATCTCCCAGTGTAGTGGGGATCTACATTTTCGCCCATATAATGCCTCGTAGGGTGCCATCCCAATCGTGGCCACGATAAGCTGTTATTGTAGGCGAACTCAGCTAATGGTAAGTGCGAATTCCAACTTCCTTGGAAATCCAACGTGCAGGCTCGCAGCATATCTTCTAAGGTTTGAATTGTTCGCTCAGCCTGTCCATCAGTTTGTGGATGTGATGTTGTGCTGAAACTTAGCGAGGTACCCAATTCCTCAATATCACAACTTAGGTGGCCTAGAGCGCTTATATTCGATCCAAATTTCGTCACCAATTTCCAATAATCATTCTCGCAAAAATATCTCTTAATAACCTTAGTTGTACTCAAATCTTCTTGTCATCGCCTTGTAATAGACACTATTCATAGTACCCTATTCATGTGATCCGTAACATTGGCACCACTATTCGATTATCGCTTAACCAATCATTTATATTCCACATACCGTTCTAATGTACTATTCCCATAATTATTAGTTCAAAACATACCTCTTATAATTCAAATCCCGAATATATCCTTGCTTGTCACAACTAGTCAATACTTCATTTACCTAAGAAAGTGATACTCATTATAATAGAGTCGATTTAACATTTATAATAGTCGATTTAACTAAATAGTCGACACCTATTCATATCGTGGTATATTTCTCGAACAATTAGTAGTAGATTTCATCGCTAAAAGTGCAAGATCAACCCATAATCTCCACCCATCAACATATAATAATCGAGACCTCAGTCATTTAATAAGTTATTTCCAAAGTTGTAATCATATGAGTCGCTCCTTCTAAATCTTGATAGCAATCTCAATTTCCCATATCCATAAGGTCCTTGATTATTCTAGATAAATGTGCACATCTCATATACTTTATATAGAATACTATTATCCGTCTCCTCCGAAATTAATCAATACTTAATACTCAATAACTAAGTCGAAATCAATCAAATTCATATATCATGTGTGTAGCACCTTCTAGCTAATTGAATTTTAATATGAAAATAAGTAATTATAGTAGAAATACTTTAAAGATTTCTTAAAAATACGGAATAATAAAATTTTTACTTAGTTTCAAAGTTTGCGGAATAAAACTAATAATTTAACAATTATAAATCCAGAAACATCCATAATGAAATAAAAATGACATTCAACATCCGAATAGAAATTAAAATTTATTTTTTTTTATTTTATTAGAAAACTTGAAAGACATGAAAATCATGAAAGACGTGGGTCCGCGAGTCACTGCGCTGCGCCATCTCCTTCCTCATCGGGCGTTCTCATCTCGTAAATATTAAACATTCGTGGGATGAGCTTTAAAAAGCTCAACAAGTAATCTCATGCATGAATGTATGCCTAATGTAATAATATAACATTTACTTCAAAACTTTTCATTTTCTTTACTTAAAACTTTCTTTAAGACGCAAGCTCACTTGGTAGCACATTGTTCTAATCGGGTGATGGGCCTTGTTATTTGGAACCCGATTAACATTTTGCCCGAAGGGCCATTTCTTTTCATTTTGCCCGAAGGCCCATTTTCATAAACATTAACTTAGCCGCAAACGGCACATTGTCGGAACGCCGGTCCCCCGCGCCCATTTCCCACTCACTCCAGCGTCATAGAACAATGTGTACCCATTTCTTTGAAAAAAAATACATTATTAATTCTAAACCTAAAACTTGACTTTACTTAGTCTTTGTATGCTTGTGAAATGCTATGAACATATATTAAAATGATGTATGAACCTACGTGATACAACTTTCATTGAATACGAGAATAAACATAAGCGTATAACATAATAATTAAATCACATTAGTTCAACATAAACGGGAAAAATTTTACATTTAACTAATTAAGGGAAATCCTACATTAAAATATTTCTATCTATTTGGAGAAAAGTCTTACATTCAATTAATTAGGGACAACCCTACATGTAGTTAATTATGGAAAAACTTTATATTTAGTTAATAAGGAAAAATACTATATTCCAATATTCAAACCTATTTGGATTAAATTATATTATATTAATCAATTGTTGTGATATGTAGGGATGTGTGATTAACACTAAGTTCTAACTATTGTGTACATTTCAATTAACATGTGATAATGTTTTAAACTTATATTATCTTATATAATATATTTAATTAAAAGAAACAGACTTCATTTTTTCTTAATTGGTGTACAAAATATATGGTGAATTGATAAAGTAAACCTATCCACTATATAATACATTAATACTACACAACACTATATCATTTGACAAAGACTCTTTAACTATTAATTAATCAATGTTAACTGTTTAAATGAAGTTTAATTACTATTATGAGTACAGGATTAAGGATCAACTAGATTACAACATGAATTCATAAAAAATGGAGTAACATAAAAAATAGATCATGTGGACTAAATAAGTTTACATATAAACTATTACATTTAACCTTTTAAAAGTAATATAGATTAGAAAAGAAAGAAAAGAGAACTTTAATATATATCATTCTTTTAAACATGCATGTGCAAAACCGTAAGACATAATAAGCAAAGTCAATCCATATTTTATAATTTATAACAAGTTTCTGTGGAATATAAACACTCACATATATACATATATCACATATTCTTTGAACAAGTCAATTGATCTATCCTTATAAATATGGTTATTATACTATAATAAAATATATTAATAAACATATGACTTGGTTGCAGTGAAACCCGTACCAGTAGATTAAGCAGTAAGCCTTAACAATTAAAATCCTAATTTACATGAACTAAGGAGATACTTGCCTGGTTTCTCGGATGACTTAGATCAACTAAGATAAAATTCACCCCGGCTTCTACCCAGTAGAATCTATACATAAATTATTATATAACAGGATTAGTAAAACTTAACCAAATTCAATATGAAACTAAAGAAATAATTACAAAACCTTCAAACTTCTCGGATAATGCATCGCAAATTGGATTATACTTGTATTTTCCTTGTTTCCTCCTTCATTTCCTCTCTTTTTTTTTTCTTTTCTCTTGTTTTCTTTTCTTTCTTTCTTCTTCTCTTTCTTAGTTCTTCTCTTACCCGATCTCTCCTTCAAACTAATCCTCACCATCATCTTTTATTCTTTCTTTTTATTAATCTATTTTTCCCACTATCTCCCACTTTCTATTTTCTTTTTCTTCTTTTTTCTCCACTTTATCCACATTTCTCTTCCATTATCCCCAACACCAACCACTATCTTTATCTCCCATTTTCCCCAATAATATCCACTATCTCTATTTTATTTCTTTTAAATTTTTGTTTTCTTTTTGAAAAAATCGGTTGTTACAATGTGAGTGCCTAGATCACCATAATATTCCGAATACTCACAGATAATCATTATCCCAAATTTAATTCACAAATGAGATATTATAACTTAAAAAAAAATATTTAGTGACGATATCCAGTTGAGACCCTATAATCGTCATATCCTTGACGTATCTTATCTACGATACCAAACAACAAGTCAAATTTGCTTATTTAAGCTCGTAGAAGTATTTAGAACGAATAATACAATGGCACATCATCGGTAAATCACACTTAGTGATTCCCACACAATCATTCTCTAAAGTAATATCATTAGGCATCTAACTTCTATAATATATCATATGACCCAATTATATCTTTGTCAAGTGATAACCTTATATCCTTCAAGTCTCATCATAATGGGGCATTATAGCCTTCAAATCAAGAAATTTCTAAATCACCTACATCCAAAATGAGGCATATCCATTAATGTAAAATTTGAATACACCCATGAAGTACAACACTAGTAATACCGAGTCAAAGATACATCTCGAACCAAAATACAATGAATCTAATACAATGTAAAGCAAGGTACATCATGGTGGAAACGTGTCTACAATAATGAAAGCACAAATCGACAATCAAGCTAGCTAATCGGTGAGATCGCCATCATCGTCACTAGTTGCTACGCCCATAACCGGCCAAGGGTCAGGTCGGCCGAGGTGGCGCGACCTCGGCCAATCGACGAAATCTAACCACCGCTCGAATCCCTATGCATCATCAAGCGGAGCACCTCGGTGCCTCATGCTCTCCGACCTCGACCGGATCCTCCCTCGGGTCTTCCTCGGCGTCGTGCACGGGCCCACCAGGTGGTGGCATTGATCGTGCATTACGCTGCCAGAGAGCGACCTAAAGCAGCGTCTCTCCGAGCTAGGGCTGTGTAAGGTCCTCTATCACTTGTCATCCGCTTGATGAGGGTCTCCTCCAAGCGCTCAACGGTGTCGCGAGATATGCGGGCGTCAATCTCCCACTTCCGCGGCCGTCACTTGCTATCTTCATTTTTCTCGCACATTATCCAGGCGTTCCTAGATAATCAGATTCGATCCTCCCAGGCCCGTATCTTTGTTGTCGCGTCCTTAATGATAATGGTCAACTCGCTCTTTTCATCTTGGCTCCTTGCCAAGCGCTGCGTCAAGTCCCCTGCATACCGGGCGCTCCGGATAGCTCTAAGGTCGCCGAATACTCTCCCGGTGCGTGAATCGTGAGTGCCGGAGTACTCCCCGCTCAAGCACGGTCGAATAAACGTCCCACCAAGTAGGTGGCGCGGCTCTATCGACCAAACAAAACTATGTCGATTAGTCAAAGGCAAAGGAAAGACAAGGAGGAATAAGAAAAGAATGAACAAAGAAAGTCGATCGATAATCAACTAAGTCAAGACAAGTATGACTATGGTATCTCCAAATATGCACTCTAACTTAGTTTCAATCTCAATAATATGGTTCTACGCCAAATTGAAATCGATTTCACACTTAATTAGTCAAGTCGCGGTAATACCCAAAACACGTACAGAGGTCCTATCTCGGGTCGGCTCGGTATAAGTTTCCATCTTACTAGCCGAGCTCGATACCACTCTAATCGTCACGCCTCGGATGGGGACACGACGATGATCCACAACTTAAATACAAATAACCAAACGATCTAGACGAATATCAACGAAAACCCAATGAAATAGAGTCAAATAAGGAAATAAAGAACAAGTACAATTTACAACTTACGAGTCTCACAAATATCCGAACTACATCCCAGGAATCAAAAAGTATTTAATTACATCTTAAGGTCCAATCAACATCCAAATACATCCGACATAATAACCTGAATAAGTTTACAGGCCAAAACTAAAACATAAGGTAGAGTACAATGTCCAAATCTTAAAATATTCTCTTCAACGGGCAAATTTTTGAAAGATCACTATAAAAGGCTGAGGAATGACTCCGAGAGAAGGATACCGAACCACAAGCATTCAAGAAACTATTAGAATTTAATGGCGAAAATATTCTCAAACCATTCAAGATTAATCCTCGTGCCTACACTATGAAGATCATCAATCCAACACTCACTGTGAAGGAAAGATAACATCTATCGAGTTGAAGAGGAAATTATTGAAGAATCAAGGGGTCTACATTCCACGAAGGATTGTAGGAAGGTTCGAGGTTGAACCAAGTCTTGAGCTTTTGGAGGGCTTCGTGATCAAATCCAAAGAGCTTAAGCAAGTGGTCAGTATGTAGAAAAAGCACCGCCTGTGAAAAAGTTCGAAGTCGTGACGAGAAGCGGTGAGTGATCAAGGCATCTCGATCGAGTCCCAAAGGATCAAGTCATTGTGTGTGATCAAGACTTGTATACGGACTATTACCACTTTGTATCTTGATCAATACCTAGTGGATTCCTCCAGGAGTTGGAGAAAGAGGAGTAGAAGAATTACCCCATCTTGAATCTCTATAAAAACTTATCGTGTCATTTACATTTCAAAGACTTAAATTCTCGCATCATATTTGTTTAATTCTCAACGACATATTTGCTATCCATTAGATAATTTCTAAGTACTAAATCAAGCTTTAAATCTCTACTAAACCAAACTTAAGGGTGTTAAGTCTTCAATTGAAAACAAACTACGATTGAGTTAATTTAGTCTTAACAAATTTGAGTTATTCCATCAAGTGACTTAGTTGAGTCACGTTGAGAGACTAACTCTCTTGATTAACTAAATTGGTCATCCACCAAGGACACAACGTGTAACATCAACTCGAACTTTAAAAAGGACTAAATTGAAAAAGTTGGTAAGGTTTATTCAACCCCCTTCTAAACCTTACACCCACACCCCTTGGGACCTACAAGTGGTATCGGAGCGGTTGGTTCATTGAGCCTTCCATGGTTAGTTCTTGAACTAGATCTCCAATTTTTTTCAAAGTCCGCTTTAGTACTTAAATTTTCAAAACTCTTTTTATCATTAAAATTTATTATCATGGAAGCAAATTTGACACGCATCCCTATGTTCACAATTGAAGAATTTGATGATTGGAAAATTCGTATGCGTGCTCATCTATCGGCATTACATGATGAGATGCGGATAGTGATAGAGGATGGGCCACTGCAAATCTTAAAGGTGAACACGGTTGTAAGAAGAGTTGCGGTGAAGGTGAAGAGGATATAGCTCCCGGACCGGCTATGATCGAAAAACCAAGAGTGAATGGACAAATGATGACGAAAAAGATATAACTTGGACAATGTGGCCAAGGACATTCTTTACAAAACCCTGGACAAAGCCATGTTCAACAAAGTCAAATCATGCAAAACGGCTAAAGAAATGCTGGGACAAGCTAACATTGATTTGTGAAAGCTCGTGAGCAAATCAAAGAAAATAAATTATCGGTGGTTGTACGAAATTTGAGAACTTCAAAATGATCTCGGGAGAGAACCTAGATCAATTGGATGCTCGATTCACGAAATCACCAACGAGTACAAAGACTTGGAAAAGAATATACACGAAGGAAATGTGTATGAAGATCCTAAAAAGTCTTCAAATTGAATGGGAAATGAAGGTCATGGCACTAAGACATTCCATGGACCTATCAAAGACATCCAACCATGAACTATTCTCGGACCTCAAAGCCTATGAATTTGGTGAGAAGAAAAAGACAGGAAGAGACAGTTGTACCCCAAATGCTGCTCTAATTGTTAAAGATGGGAAGAGAGCCGAGGTCAAAGAAGTCATTGACCCGGAAGAAATAGCCCTACTAGTAAAAGGTTCAACAAGTTCTTCAATAAGAACTACAAGAAAAAGGCAAGGGCGAATCCTCCGAAAGACACTCAGCTCCTTCCAAGTCAAGAGAAGATAGGCCAACCAAAAGAAGAGATCATCAAAAAGTGAATATCAAAGGTGACAATCCAAGAATGGAAAGAGTCGATCAAAAGGTTGAATATTTATGCTTTGAATCGAGGCAACCAGTCACTATGCCATTGATCGCCCATATCCTGTAGTCAACAAATACGGGGAATGAAGAAGAAAGAAAGGTCTTGAGAGAAAGGAAACAAGAAAAGAGAAAGGCAATGTTGGCTGCAGAGATCTTTGAGACAGCCCAAGTCAAAAGACATAGCTGAGTCGAGAGTAGTGAAGTCGACTACTCAAGTGACTCGAAGAAGAAGCCCTAAGCCTGTCGTTTGATGGCCAAGGAACAAGATCAACTGACCAAGAAGACGAGGTACACTCTAACTCATCATACTCGATTCTAGTGATAGTATTTGTGACACACACACTTCATCACCCATCGATCTTTATGATTCATTAGGCAAAATGATGAAAGATTTTGAACACATTAAATCCTCACACACACTACTAAATGAGAAAACAAGTCTACTCAAGAGCAAAAACTTACGGTGACTAAGGAGTTGAGTACTCTAAGTCAAATAGGCGATGAGAATGGAAGTTTAAAGATCTGAAAATGCAAAGTTATTAGCAGAAATAGCTGCTATAGAAAAGAGGGAAAATGACCTCAAAAATGTGATTGCCTCATTTACTAAGGCATCTAAATCATTGGATGATCTTATTATGAGTCAAAGAGAATATGGAGACAAGACAAAAGGCTTAGGATTTAATTCCATTATGCTATGTCGAGGCTCAAGAGTGAATTTGGAAAAGGTATCTTCAAGCAATGAAGTATCTCAAAAATCCAAAACTCCAAATGATACACACACACTTAATCAAAAGCACAATTACAAGCAAACTGGCCTTGGTTATAAAGGAAAAGGAAAATAGCGAGTTGAATATTTGAAAGGACGTAAGAAGAAATTGATCGAGTTCCTCAAAGCCAAACTCCAAAGAATATACTGTAAAGAAGAAACAGAGCTACCAAAACCCTTAGAAAATCTATAAGAGAAAAACATATGATGGGAATGGTAGAAAATATCCAAGTCAAGCTGATTGGAATGATGTGAACTATCAGCAAAAACCTATGGAATATAAGCCCAAATGGCAAAGGCCCAGACCTCAGCAGAGGCCATTCCAAAGGTATAAGAGCTTTCATCAAGACACACATGCACCTAGGCACTACACTCGGTAAATATCACAATTACCCAAAGAAGGCGAGTTGCTAGAACACATATACGAGGCATACTGACAAAAGAGACAAATTGTATGAGCCTAGAATCCCCAAGCAATTTGCCAAGATTAATTATGATTATGGCGATAGATGGTAACCCCTTAGAGTCAAATCATTTGGCTATAAGTTGGTTGGATCATCTTACAATTCTAACCCCTCAGGACCTAGGCAAGTATGGGTACCTAAAACTTAAATTCCTTGATTGCAGGTTCAAGGAACAAAGTGAGTGCCAAGGAACCTGGTACATGGATAGTGGTTGCACATTCCCGGACACATGACAGAAACAAGAAAAATCTGTCAAAATTCAAGGAAGTCAAAGGAGCAAAAGTCATATTTGGAGGAAATGAAGCTCCAGGAGAAATAAGAGGCATTGGATCCATCAAGAAAAATGGATTAGAAATCACAGACGCGTTGCATATGTTGAAGGACTCAACTTCAATTTGCTAAGCATCGACCAACTCTGTGACAAGGGTTAAAATGTTGGATTTAACATGGGTATATGCCAAATCAAGGATCTTTGAATCGAATGAAGTTGTGTTGCAAGGATGCGCGAGGAAGAACATGTATGTCATGGATTGGTCAATCGCAACACCCAAAGACTGTCTATTAGCAAAAGACAATTTGAATCAAGTTGGTCGTGGCACAAAAAGCCGAGTCACTGAATTTCAAAACGATTAACAAGCTTGCGTAAGTAGTCTTGTGGAAGGACTTCCGGACTCAAGTATACAAAAAGGAGAGTATATGTGCGCATGTCGGAAGGGAAAACAAATCAAATCATCATTCAAAAAAAAGACATGCCCATCTTCAACAAGAATATTGCATCCGCTACATATGGATCTATTTGGCCCGGTGGAACCTAGCATAAGTGGAAAGAAATACACCTTGGTGGTAGTAGATGACTACTCAAGATATACATGGACTATATTCATGTGTAAGAAGAAAGAAACTCTCGTAAACTACCACGATTGATGAAGAGAATTCAAAATGAGAAGAACCAAACCATTATCAAAATAAGATCGACAGAGGAATCGAGTTTGTCAATGGAATAATAACTCAAAAGATTGTATTGAAAATGGTATTGGTCATGAACTATCTCTGCAAAGGACTCCACAATGAGAATGGAGTTGCGAGAAAGAAGGAATAGAACTCTCAAAAAGAAGCGTGAGGACCATGTTAGGTGAAGCGGGGTTACCAAAAAGATTTTGGGTCAAGCAATAAACACAAAGATCTTTACACTCAAAACAGATGTATGATAAGCAGGACGGTGACAAAGACTCCCTATGAGATTTGGTGGAAGAAAACCAAATGTTGCATATTTTAGAATATTTGGATGTAAATGCTTCATCCACAACAATGGCAAAGGCAATCTAAAGGCCTCGATGCTAAAGCCGATGAAGGTATTTTCTTGGGATACTCGGCTAAAAGCAAAGCCTACTGAGAATACTCAACAAGAGGACTATGGTTACGGAGGAATCCATTCATGTGGTGTTCGATGAACCAAATGTTAATGGAGGAAACATAGAAGAATCAATCGACAAGCCAAATCAACCAACCATGCGAGAAGAATCCTATCTTTGGTCAAGCGAAATCGAATTATAAACTCGGAAGAAGATGAGATAGTGAATCTCAAAAACAATTTGGAAAATTTGCTAAGTGATTACGAGAGAGCCGACCACAACAACACAACCGCAAAGACGATCGAATCCAGCTAACTTACTCCAACTTTGATGTAAGATGGCCGAGAGACCATCCACGAGAACTTGTCATTGGAGATATAAGAGAAGGTGTCAAAACAAGATCAGAACTCAACAAGAAGCTATGTTCACATGCTTCATCTCACAAATAGAGCCCAAAGATGTGTCACAAGCATTAGATGACACACATTGGATTCAAGCTATGCAAGAAGAATGAATCGGTTTGAAAGAAATAAAGTATGGGAATTAGTTCAAAGACCCACTCATCAAAATGGTATTGGAACTAAATGGGTGTTTAAACAAGATGAACGAGGAAGGTTACGTGGGGTAAGAAACAAAGCAAGATTAGTAGCCAAAGGATATTGCCAAGAAGAAGGGATAGATTTTGATGAAACATTTGCCCTCGTAGCAAGATTGGAAGCTATAAGGATGTTTCTTGCCTATGCAACTCACAAGAATTTTCTTGTATATCGATGGATGTAAAAAGTGCATTCCTAAATGGTTTATTGGAAGAAGAAGTGTATGTTGAACAACCTCCAGGATTTGAGCGAGAAGACTCTTGGAGATAAAGTATATAAACTCAAGAAAGCTCTGTATGGATTGAAACAGGCACCCGAGCATGGTATGATACTTTGTCACAATTCTGGCGAGAATGGATTCACAAAAGGAAAAGTAGATAGAACACTTTGAGAATTCAAGACAAGAAGAGTATCTTTGCTTGTTCAAATATATGTGGATGACATCATTTTTGGATCCACAAACAAAGAGCTATGTGAAAAATTCTCAAACCTCATGCAAAGCAAGTTCGAAATGAGCATGATGAGAGTGACATTTTTCCTTGGACTCCAAGTAAAACAGTGAAGGATGGAACCTTCATAAGTCAAACAAAATACACGGAGATTTAATGAAGAAATTTGGTATGGAGGAGAAGTCTTTTGTGAAAATACCAATGAACACATCGTCAAAATGGACATGGATGCGGATGGCAAGCCTGTAGATCAAACAAGATATAGAGCACTTATTGGATCATTGCTCTATCTCACGGCAGAGCGACATCACCTTTGCTGTAGTGTATGTGCGAGATTTCAATATGCTCCAAAAGAGAGTCATATGACGGCTAAGAGAATCTTGAGATACTTGAAAGGAAGCCAAGAAGTTGGCTTATGGTATCCAAAGGAAGGTGGATTCGAGCTAATTGGCTATTGAGACTACGACTATCTTTGGATGCGAGTTGACGGAAAAGCACCTCGAGGCATATGTCAAATGCTTGGAAACAGTGATTTCTTGGTTTAGCAAGAAGCAAAATTCAATAGCCACCTCTGGTGAAGTAGAATACATAGCTGCGGGCGGTGTTGTTGTGCCCAAGTCCTATGGATGAGACAAGTGAGTGACTATGAAGTTGAGGAAAAGGAAATTCCAATCATGTGTGATAACACAAGTGCAATTGCAATCACTCAAAATCCTGTGTTGCACTCAAGAACAAAGCATATCGATGTCATATATCACTTCATAAGAGATCATGTTGAAAAGAAAGACATCATCTTAGAATATATCTCAACCGATAAACAATTGGTGACATCTTCACAAAACCATTATGTGAGTCAAGATTTGAAGAACTCAAGCATGAGTTAGGGTTAATTGAGTGGTGACACTCGGAAGAATCAAAGAAAAGAAATGAAGCACAAAAAGGGAAAAAGAGTGAACTCACAAATCGCCTAAGTAAATCACCAGTATCGGAAAGACAACTATACCGAGTCGGTGATGAGTCAGTCGAGAGAAGCTGTGACGGAAGAGTTAAATCGGCTAAGGGATAAGCCGAGTCAATTATGAGCAAAGTGACAAAAACGCAGTCATTTTTACTAAGCGGGAATGTTTTTAAGAATGACGTCAGCATAATGATGATGTGTACAGACAAAAAGCTGCATACCAAGCTTATGATTGGATATAAATGCTGCCGCATTAAATTCGAGACATTAAATGCTAATCGGCGTGCCAAATCTAAGCCATTGATTTCGATAACATTTCAAAAACCACCCGCACGCCCTTTCGTAGAAACCATACTTACCCCATTTTTTCGTCCGTTTTTTCTCACATATCACCAAAACGGTTCATTTCTATCTCAGAAGCAAAGGCAAAACTCTCTCAAAACCCTCTCAGTATTCAAATCAAATTTCTAAGTTTCTTTTAGGTGAAATCCTGAAAAATGGCGTCAACCTATGATTTTGTCAAGCTAGGAAAACAAATCCACACAGGGTCGACCGTAGATTTTGAGGGCATGGTCAAACAAGGGTCCGATGACGCCCTCATAAAGAAAATCACTGAAAAGCTCGAAAGGTCCGGGCTAAAATCATTTCTGACGATGGAGTTCTCAATGACCTATGTGGAAGAGGTCGCACAATTCTACGTGAACGCTGAGATTCACGATGAAGGGATAAAATCATCTGTTCATGGAAAGAAGCTCACCATCTCGCCAAGCATTTGGTCGAACATCGCTCACTCTTGACGGAAGGAGCATCGAAATCAACGAAGCCGATGTAAACCTGGGCTGCTTGGAAGGAAGTAGCAAGCCCGACTATACTTGATAAAATAGTTTACACAAAGCAAACAAGAGGCTGCTTTGAAGGAGGATTACCACAAAGCTGTTGGACATAGTTGCCAAATGCATAGACATCAAATTTGGCGGACTTTGACCAATCATAAAAGCAAAGCGATCGTAATGGCTGCGATCATTGAAGAAAGGAAAATAAACTGGGCCGAAGTTTGTCTGCAGACTCGGACTCGTAGGGAACAAATCCTTCAAGGAAGATTGTGCATTTGGAGGATCTCTAGGATATGGCCTGGTGATTGGCCGGTGATGGAGGTGAAAGGAGTCCTCTTAGACATGGAAAGGCGTTCCATGTAAACAAGAGATGTTCGGATCAAACCCTCTCGGCGCCTGAAGAGAGCCTACGCCAAGAGAGGCGATACGAGTGAGGGGGAATCGGTGACCTGAAAATACGGTGTCTCCTCTCCACCTAAGAAGAAAAGTGCCCTTCGCAGGTGCTAAGAAGATCTCGCTGCTCCTGCAAAGAAAGAAAAACAAACCTGCCCCTGCCCCGCAGCCGTGTCTCCTACCTCCCAAAGCAGAAGCGGTCGAGAAGGACTCTCAAATACCTTCTCCGATCGTCAAAAATAGGAGACCGATAAGCCAAGACGGCCAGCTCCTCGAGAAGAAAACACGAGAACCGGCCCCCGCCGCCAAGATTCGAAGACACTCTCTCGAACCGTAAATCCCTCTCGTACGAACTAAGAGACGTCGAAGAATCATCAAGCACTCTAAGCTTGAGAAACCGGGCCGAGTCGACCACTCATTGAGCAGATCTGAGAGGCTCTTTGGAGAAATAGAATCTCGGATGTTATTGATGAAAGCGCTAAGTCTGTGCCAAGGCAATCCAGAGGCAACTCAAGACACAATTTGTAGTTCGCACTGGTGAGACACAGAAAGTAAGAGGCCGATAGAGATGATAGTGATGTGATGATCTTATCCCCACCTTATCCGGACATCCAAAATCGCTGCCGAGAGTGGAGGAAGTGGAAGTTGAGTCGATCCAGGAACAGTTCCAACGCCCCGAGTTTATCGAAGAAGAAGAAGAAGGCTGCCGAACTTCCTTGGTCGACCTCTGTGATCCCAAAGACTGGATGAAGAAAGCGCAAAGATATCTGTAGATCTTCAAGGATAAGGAGAAGAAGAGATCGCAAAGGAAGGCGAGGCACGAGAGAAAGCCAAAGATCGCCCTCTCACCGGCACCACGCAGAACATACACATTCTCACCGATATTCTATCGAGAAAGTGATGAGGATCTGACCATCTTTGCTTGCCCGCGGAAGAAGTGCAAATGCGGCAAGCATTGCGAATCGAGAATCCTTCACGAGCAAAGATTGATGGAGGGACCGGAGAGTCCTCCAAAACACAACCGAAATCGATCCAATGGGAGTGGTTCAAAGCAAATCGCCACCGTTGTTCTGCAACCACTTGACTCACTCTCGGAAGAAAGAAATAAGGAAATGGCGATGAAAGCGGGATAGTGGGGACCCCGGTCGAGCCAACCCCTATTGAAGGTGTCTTACCACCGCCCAAACTTTGAACACTCAAGAGAAACAGCGGGGAGTTTGGAGACGAGTGACCCCATTCAAGTCACTCGGTGGTGCGCCGGTGAGGGGAAAACTCCTCCACCGCTGCGGCAAGGTCGGAGGATCTTTGAGATGACTCCACAACGAATCTAGGAGGCGAAGTGGAGAAAGTACAAACACAAAATGAACAACAAGTTGCCATCAACGAAGCTCGAGGCGAGTTGAGACTGTCTCAGTGAGGTGCCAATCGCTCAAGGCTAATGACGCTGTTGATGCGGTCGAGGCACGGGGACGGAACAGCTCGGGATTTAATACTCAGGGCGATGAAATTGCAATCCATGGGGTTGAGACTCCAATGGATGCCACCATAGAAGACCCTAAGACAGTGACCGACATCGAAAGGGAGGTCAAGTGCCTCGCTGCGATTGAGGATGCGGGAGGTAATGAAGGCCAACGGGAGGTTGAGACTTCAGGGGTAAAGAGGTCAAGTAGAGAACATCCCTCCCGCTATCATTGATTCATCGAAAAAGAAGATAAGCGCTTCATGATTCCCAGGACAATCCGATGTAACCTTTCTAGGATCGAATGCGACAAAAGAAGTCATCCCCCGTGACAAATCCAAAAGACTCGGTGAGGATGTTCCAAGCACGAGCAAGTCTCGATCCCAAGACTACTCGTCAAACCTTTAATTTTGATGATGAGCCACCAATGGAAATTTCATCATCGTCCAATGACGCTACGATAAGGCCGAGAACGATCTACTCAATTGGAGAAACCATTTTGAGACCAACGAAGCCGTTGAGATGAGGCTCGGCAAGCTGGGTCGGGTCCACTTCACAAAAGACCCCGGTGAAATAAACAGAGTCCATCGCGGGCTCCCCTGCGCAGCAGTTCGACTCAAAAGGAACTTCACGCGCACCGCTCATCATTGAACAAATCCCGGTTGGCGGTGATGATTCCTTTGTAGAATCATTTCCTTTCTCCTGGAGGTACCGACCTCCACGAAGAGTCGAGAACGAACTCGCGCTTTCATAGACCCGCCTCCTATCATTCCATCAAGTACCATCGTTCCGGTGACTATGACTTTGGCGTTGCGTGGCCATCACCGCAACGGAAGAAACAACTGAAGTTCGCGAGGTGTTCAAGGCATTATTTGCTAAAATTGAGCGGATGGAGAGGCACCAGGCCTCTATGGACATGAGATGGACAACGAGAGATGCCAACTGCTGCCGACTTGAGAGGCATAATGATCGAGAATCGGGGAATGGTGGCAACAACAAAACGATGCGTGTGGAACAAGCTAGATACTTCAGGACATTGTTCAACAAGTCGTTGGTATGGCGAAATGAGAATCCGATGCAAAGACGAAATTGAGAGAACACATTGAGCACATGCATGAAGCTCACATGCAGCGACATAAAGGCATTGCGTGAGCAAAATAAGAGTGATCTCTGCGTCCGGAAGAAAATATGGATAGAAAATTCAGCATTCTCTGGTGAGATGAAGCTAATTTGGCAGAGTCCAACGCCACTCGCTCGAATTTCGTGCCGCATACAGCGACTCGAGGCGTAACTTCGACTATCGAGGCTAGACTTCCCCTTTGCAAGATATGTTTCGGGGTTCCTCTCTCCTTTGATGATGCCAAAAGGGGGAAGAGGAATACCTTAAAGCGCTAAAGAGATCCGAAGGTGAAAAGGAGGAAGCGTTTGTGAAGGAAAAACAAGTGAGGAAGTGTCAAAACAAAAGAAGGAAAGTGCGTTGAGGGGGAAGGATCGAAAGATGTGACCTTGATGATTGCACAAACCCCCAACAAGGTCTTGTCATCACGGTGATATTATCGCAGACAAACTCCCAGATGACTCGCCACTCCAACACTCTGCTATATCTATGGTGAAAAGAGAAAAACAATTGAAGCGAGGGATGGAGGAAGTGGAAGGAAGGATGGATGCCCGAGTTATGAATATCTTGAAACAACATAGAGGCATTCCAAGAGACAGAGACACTTATGCCATCTCGATCTTTGGGCGAGCAAGATCGAGTTGATGAATTTAAAACGCTCGCATCCGAAGGATACTTTGCAAACATGTCCATGGCTCAAGCTTGGGACTTATCTTGGGAAAAGGGTCTCACGCTATGTGAAGAAGGCGACAGACGAGACTACCGCGATCCTCTGCTTGGTCACTCCCTAGTTACTCAACCCGGGAAGAAGACCCCAAGACAATACACGCCGAGAGGGAGAGGTAGAGAAAAGAAGCGGGTGAAGGAAGAGGCTTTGGACCTAGACCTCGCCCAAAAACATTGAGTACATAGATCCAGGCAAGAAAGGAGGGATCTCTTTGGGTGGTCTTGACCAAGTAGCCAATCTACAAGTGGCTAAAAACAATGTTGAGTATGTGAAAAGAATCGAAGAAGAAAATAAAAGACAAACTCGGCTTTGGGAGGAGAGACAAGAGAGACTAAGAAGAGATGAAGCTACCGGAAGGCATATGAAAAAAAAGAAGAAGAAAGTGCTATTTGGAGATGAGAAAAAGAAGAAGAAAGCGAGAAGATCTTTGAAGAAAGAAGAAAGAAGGAGCGGCGAAGGAGATGAAGTGTTCTTTGTCCACCCTTCATGTATTTTACCATGTAAATACACTTTATGTAAGTCTTATGTCATAAACAATTGTAAACTCTCTAGTTTTGCGTAGACAAATGTTTGCTCGATACACCTTGTAAACTTGATTGTGTAAAAGAACAAGAATGTTGTGATCAATAAAAGGATTGATTCTACGCATACATTCTATGTGAATGCACTATCTGTATGTATCTTTGCTATTTACATTTTGAATGTTTTAAGTTTTGGCATCATCAAAAGGGGGAAATTGTTGGGAAATTTATTGTTTAGATTTTGATGAATGCCATGTAAAACTTATAATAGGAAGTTGGCACCCAATTTTTGTTGTAAAGCGCATTGTAATAAATAGGGTGGTCAAAGTGAGTTAAGTCAACTATGCCCAAACATGCAATAAGACAATGGAGACTAAAAGGAAGACTCACGCAAGACAACCGAGTATGGCAAAGAAGAGAAGACGAGAACTCATTGAAGGAGCAAGCGAGATCGGTGAATGAAGTATCGTCAAGTCGACCCAAATACAACCAAGTCTCAAGTCAAAGTGACGGAGAGTCATCCATGATTGGAAGGCGACTCTAAGTCACCTGGGGAAAACAAGGAAATGCGATCAAGTCGAGATAATCGAAAAAGATCCGTTTGTAAATCAAGAGAATTACTTAAACAAGTAACATCTCCATGCTACCTTTCTCAAGTGCTCGATCCCGTCGAAGCGTGCAAAAGGAATAAACCAATGGTAAGCACTACACCGTGTCGAACTACGAAAAAGTGAAGAACATCTTATACGAGGAAGTGGCAAATTCAGGATCGCAACAAGACAAGCCAAGCGACCACAAGTGACTTTAAAAAATAAGCCTATCTCTTCAACGGGCAAATTTTTGAAAGATCACTATAAAAGGCCGAGGAATGACTACGAGAGAAGGATACGAACCACAAGCATTCAAGAAACTATTAGAATTTAATGGCGAAAATATTCTCAAATCATTCAAGATTAATCCTCGAGGCCTACACTACGAAGATCATCAATCCAACACTCACGCTGTGAAGGAAAGATAACTTCTATCGGTTGAAGATGAAATTATTGAAGAATCAAGGGGTCTACATTCCACGAAGGATTGTAGGAAGGTTCGAGGTTGAGGGCTTCGTGATCAAATCAAAGAGCTTAAGCAAGTGGGTGTAGTAGTAGCAAGGAAGGCGCCCCTGTGAAGAAGGCCGAGTCGTCACGAAGCCGGTGAGTGATCAAGGCGTCTCATCGAGTCCCAAAGGATCAAGTCATTTGTGTGATCAAGACTTGTATCTGGTATTACCACTTTGTATTCGATCAATACCTAGTGGATTCCTCCGGGGAGTTGGAGAAGAGAGGAGTAGAAGAATTACCCCATCTTGAACCTCTATAAAAACTTATCGTGTCATTTACATTTCAAAGACTTAAATTCTGCATCATATTTGTTTAATTCTGTGACATATTTGCTATCCATTAGATAATTTATAAGTACTAAATCAAGCTTTAAATCTCTACTAAACCAAACTTAAGGGTGTTAAGTCTTCATTTGAAAACAAACTACGGTTGAGTTAATTTAGTCTTAACGGTGAGTTATTCTATCAACGGCTCGATTGAGTGTTGAGAGACTAACTCTCTTGATTAACTAAATTGGTTGTCCACCAAGACACGGTGTGTAACATCAACTCGAACTTTAAAAAGGACTAAATTGAAAAAGTTGGTAAGGTTTATTCAACCCCCTTCTAAACCTTACACCCACACCCCTGGGACCTACAACATGTAAGATTGCGTCACGAAATGTAACACCAATCTTATGCAAGGCAATTAATAGTTGCGTGCACTGGATTTGTAGCGCCAACCAATGCAATACAAGTAGCGGTTGCGCACGGTTTGTAGCGCCAACCAATGCAATACAAGTAAGCGGTTGCGTCTGGTTTGTAAGCGCCAACCAAAGCGGGTCCGATTAACTCGAATCGTGTGGATCAGGACAGCGATTTCTTCGTTTCTTCCTTGTAACTCCCGGGCAAGATGGTCCAAGACACTTTGTCACCTTATCGCTCCATAGGCAAAGACAAAATCCACGATGGAGCTTGCAAGGCTCGGATTTGTCATAATCATGATTATACCTCAAGTACTATGACCCGCTTCCTCGGGACACTCCGTCCCTCGATTGCGGGATTAGGGACGATGGGGCGGAAGAGTGGAATAGCAGCCGAGCTGCCGGTTCCATCCCGACGTATCCATTCGATTGTGAGCTCGACACACCAAGTTGACTCAGCAGAAAGTAAATACAATCTGACAATCAGTATTATTGATTGAGCGATTCGGGAAAATTTTTGAAAATTCACGAGTAGCAATATGGC
Source organism: Rehmannia glutinosa (assembly GCA_016081115.2). NCBI lineage: Eukaryota > Viridiplantae > Streptophyta > Magnoliopsida > Lamiales > Orobanchaceae > Rehmannia > Rehmannia glutinosa. The sequence continues at coordinate 9,626,242 of CM071934.1, read as the reverse complement.
GTTGGTAGAGTTATTTGGATGAAGATGATTATCGGAAGGATAAGCAATCTTCGATATCTTGAAAGATTAGGTGGAACATAAGTCCCATTATAGATTCAAAACCGCATGGCGAGGAAGTCGCCCGCGATCGGGTATTGTCGGTCGAATCGGCCCGATAAGTCAAGGGTTTTTGAGAAAATAAAATACTTTAATTAAATCTCCAAGTCAGAGGGTCCAGGGATATTTTAGTAAAAGGGAAAATAATTTGAGTTAGGTCCTTTATAAAAGAAAAATTACAATTTAGTCCCGTTTTGTAAAAACCAAAACCTTTGGGGTTAAAAATTGAATAAATAAATATCCCGACCTTGAAAAATTATGAGGTCAGTTCCTAAATTCTCCAAATTGTCCATAGATTCAGGTTTTTAAAGTTTTGAGGTCGAGTTTTTATAAAATTCTCACATTGGCCCCAAATTTGTTGAAATTGCCAATTCGGACCTTAAGTTTAAAATAATCGGAACTCACAAACCGGAAGGGATTTTAATGTGATTCCAGTTAAAAAATGTCACTAAGGTTAGTGGGATATTAGGACAATAACATTTTTTAAAAGAAATAAGTTTAGGTCCTTTAACTTTTGAAAATATCATTTTTGTCCCATTTTGAAATAATTGCCTTTAAGGCTTTTAGGGGTCCAATTGTTATGAAATTTGAAACTTGGGTCCAAAATATAATTAAGTTACAGTTAAGTTAGTATTTCCAGGTGCATGGGCTTCATAAGTCCTGGAAATTTCATTTGGGTCCTCAAGTTTAGTCTTTTACACTTTAGTCCCTCAATTTTAGAAAAATTACTTTCCAAGCCCTAAACACTTGGATTTTTGGAATACATTTAAAATATGTCATTTCCAGTACCTTAAGAGTGAAAATTTCAAATTTTAAAATTAAGGTCTGGTACAGTTTCAAAATTTGCAAAGTAGCCCTTAAACTTTTAAAATTTTACAATCTAATCCTTGGGCTTTTAAAGCTTGATTTTATTTATCTTAAAACTTTATTAAAATGTCCAAAAGTCATTTTTGAACCTGAGTGCAGTCCCAAAATTCGAAATTTGCAGAGGGGTCCTTTAACTTTCATTTTCTTGCAATTTAGTCCACCAATTTTCCATTTTTGTATTTTTAAGTCCAAAATTGAAATTTAATCAATTATGCTCGACTTGTCCAGGTTATAAGTCATCCAAAACATGGATTTCAAAGATCATACACATGCATGTTCAATTCATACAAGAATTCATCAAATAGAACATTAAATTGTACATGCATGCACCTAGAATTCAATAAATAGCAATTTTGAGCAACGCTTGAGAATTTTCATGATTTGATACATAAAGATGACATGCAATACATAGATTATATATCTCAAGGGCTCATGATCAAAATTCTACATGCATTTTAATAAAAGCACCTAGAAGTTTGAAAGAGTTTTTCCACCCACCTTAAATTGGAAAGTTGTGAAATAAAAAGGGAAAATTTCACAACTTTGGATGAGGTCACTTAGGTCAGCCCCTAAGTCAAGAAATATCAAAAAATTGGAGTTAGAAAAATGGGAGAAAAATTAAGGAGAAAAAGAAGGAGATAAGAAAATTAGAAAACTACACTTTACCTTGTGTAGTAGGTGATTGGAGACTAGTTGAAGCTTCAAATTTGGAATTTTTGGTTCAACTCCAAAATCACCTAAGGTCAACCCCTATTTCTCAAAAATGAAAAAGGGTGTTAAAATTTGAAAAACATAGGAAGAAGAAGAAATAAGGGCTCTAGTGTCCAATTCTTACCTTGTAGTCCAAATTTCTCTACTAGTTATTCTTCAAGTCTTCTAATTAGGCCACCATGCATGCATGGTCTTCTAAGTACCTCACAATCCAAAATTTAAACTTATATTAAAAAGAGAAGGTGATGAGTAGTAAGATTTTAAGTTGAATTGAGGAGTGAAATTTCTTACCTTGAGATAGGGGGTGTTCGAATTTTTGGTGTTTAAGTGGAAAGATTGTTTGTTTTGGTTTAGATGTTTGAAGAAAGAACGTATGTTTGATGTTAGGAATAAGATGTTCTTGAAGATATGAAGATGGGTTTGAAGATGTGAAGGACTTGTGTTTGAATATTTGAAGATGTGAAGAGTTGGTGTTTGAAGGTTTGAAGATGTGAATGATTTTGTGTTTGAAGATTTGAAGATGTGAATGATTTTTAGAGTGAGGTTAGAGAGAATTTGGAGAAAAGGCTTGAGAGATGAAGGTGTTGGATGAAAAATGAACAAATTTGTTCATTTTTCTTCATGTGGCCGTCCACATTGCTAGAGGGGGAGGAAATTTTTTGATTAATTTTGTGTCTTGCAAATTGTCTCTTGCATGGAGACAAAAGGGTGGTCAAAGGTATGGGCAAGGTATGGGAAGAGAAGGAATGTTGGGAAAAATAGTAATAAAGAATTGATGTATAAGATGATGTGTATAATGTTTGAATTAATGGTATAATTATACACAAGATGACTACATAAGGTGTACATGTACAAGAGTTGGATGATATTTCTACTCCAAAATTCAACACCAATGTCGTCCACTATAGGGGTAAATTGGTAATTCCATATATTTTTTTTGTCCCAAATTTGATGATAATAGTTGAAATATATCAATCTCCAAAATAATTAGTGATTTCCTTGATCACTTATAAGTCTCATGATCACTTAATCTAAATCAAAATCTTAATTCTATAAAGTAAAAGTCTCTAAAATAAATAGTCTCTTAAAATTCTAAGGTGACTAAATAATACAAAAATAGTAATAATGATCAATCAAGTGATCATAAATGTGAAATAGAATTAATGATGATCACGATCATAAGTAATTAAATAAAATGAAATAAAATCCAAAATATATATATTATTAATAATTATCCGTCAAAGTGACGCGGTAAAATAGTCGATCAAATACATAGACGACAAAAGAATCAATTACATGCTCGGAAAAATCGGGGCTTCACATCCTCCCCTCTTTAAAAGAATTTGGTCCCCAAATTCTCTTCAGAATAGTTCGGGATATTGATTCCTCATGTCTTCTTCCATTTCCCACGTTGCGTCTTCGTCTCGGTTGTGGTTCTGCCACACTACTTTAACCATCGGAATCTCTCTCTTATGTAGTTGTCGTATCTACTGATCAATAATCCGGATCGGCCTCTCGGTGTTGGATAGATTCTCCATTAGAGGAGGAGTATCACGAGTGATGATATGTTCGGGATCTGGTTGATACTTCTTATCTTGATACATGGAATATATCGTGCATTCCCGCATATGGTGCTGGTAAGTTGATAGGCTAACTTCCCGATTCTCTGTAAAATCTTGTAAGGTCCAACATATCTCGGACTCAACTTGCCTTCTTTCTTCGGGTTGATTAATCCTTTCCGTGGTGAGAGTCCGAGAAATACTCCATCTCCGACTTCAAATTCCAAATCCTTTCTTTCTCTTGTCCGCGTAACTCTTTTGGCGGCTCGAGTATCGTGCGAATCCGCTCCTTGATCAGCTTGACCTTCTCCATGGCCTCCCGAACTAAGTCGACCTTTGGAATCGAGGCGACTTCCGTTTCTCTTTCGGAGTCCATTGGTCATCAATCTCCCGTGTAGTGGGGATCTACATTTTCGCCCATATAATGCCTCGTAGGTGCCATCCCAATCGTGGCCTTATAAGCTGTTATTGTAGGCGAACTCGGCTAATGGTAAGTGCGAATCCCAACTTCCTTGGAAATCCAACGTGCGGGCTCGTGACATATCTTCTAGGGTTTGAATTGTTCGCTCACTGTCCATCGAGTTTGTGGATGTGATGTTGTCTTTGAAACTTAGCGAGGTACCCAATTCCTCAATATCAAAACTTAGGTGGCCTAGAGGCGCTTATATTCGATCCAAATTCTCGTCGCACCCAATTTCCAATAATCATGTCGCAAAAATATCTCTTAATAACCTTAGTGGTACTCAAAATTTCTTGTCATCGCCTTGTAATAGACACTATTCATAGTACCTATTCATGTGATCCGTAGCATTGGCACCACTATTCGATTATCACTTAACCAATCATTTCTATTCCACATACCGTTCTAATGTACTATTCCCATAATTATTAGTTCAAAACATACCTCTTATAATTCAAATCCGAATATATCCTTGCTTGTCACGGCTAGTCAATACTTCCTTTACCTAAGAAGGTGATACTCATTATAATAGAGTCGATTTAACTTTTATAATAGTCAATTTAACTAAATAGTCGACACCTATTCATATCGTGGTATATTTCTCGAACAATTGGTAGTAGATTTCATCTTTAAAAGTGCAAGATCAACCCGTAATCTCCACCCATCAACATATAATAATCGAGACCTCGGTAATCATTTAATAAGTTATTTCCAAAGTTGTAATCATATGAGTCGCTCCTTCTAAATCTTGATAGCAATCTCAATTTCCCATATCCATAAGGTCCTTGATTATTCCGGATAAATGTGCACATCTCATATACTTTATATAGAATACTATTATCCGTCTCCTCCGAAAATAATCAATACTTAATACTCAATAACTAAGTCGAAATCAATCAAATTCATATATCATGTGAGTGCCTAGATCACCATAATATTCGAATACTCACATATAATCATTATCCCAAATTTAATTCACAAATGAGATATCATAAATTAAAAAAAATATTTAGTGACAATATCCAGTTGAGACCCTATAATAAATCATATCCTTGATGTATCTTATCTACGATACCAAACAACAAGTCAAATTTGCTTATTTAAGCTCGTAGAAGTATTTAGAACGAATAATACAATGGCACATCATCGGTAAATCACACTTAGTGATTCCCACACAATCATTCTCTAAAGTAATATCATTAGGCATCTAACTTCTATAATATATCATATGACCCAATTATATACTGTCAAGTGATAACCTTATATCCTTCAAGTCTCATCATAATGGGGCATTATAGCCTTCAAATCAAGAAATTTCTAAATCACCTACATCCAAAATGAGGCATATCCATTAATGTAAAATTTGAATACACCCATGAAGTACAACACTAGTAATACCGAGTCAAAGATACATCTGAACCAAAATACAACTGAATCTAATACAACAGAAAGCAAGGTACATCATGGTGGAAAAGTGTCTACAATAACGCAAGCACAAACTGACAATCGTCACTAGCTGCTACGTCCATAACTGGGGCCTGGTCAGGCTGAGGTGGCGCCTCGACCTCGGGCCAATCGACGAAATCTAACCACTACTCGAATCCCTGTGCATCATCAAGCGGAGGCTGCCTCAGTGCCTCATTCTCTCCGACCTCGGGATTTGGATCCTCCTCGGGGTCTTCCTCGCGTCGGTGCACGGGCCCCACCTCGAGGTGGTGGCAATGGTTATGCATTAGCTGCCGCCAGAGGGACCTCTAAAGAAAGCGTCTCTCCGAGCTAGGGCTGTGTAAGGTCCTCTATCCTGTGTCATCCGCTTGATGAGGGTCTCCTCCAGCGCTCAGCGGTGTCGCGAGATATGCGGGCGTCAATCTCCAACTTCGCGGACCGTCACTTGCTATCTTCATTTTCTCTCGCACATTATCCGGCGCTCCGGATAATCAGATCCGATCCTCCGGCCCGTATGGTGTTGTCGCGGTCTTAATGATAATGGTCAACTCGCTCTTTTCATCTTGGCTCCTTGCCAAGCGTTGTGTCAAGTCCCCATTGCTACGCCGGGCGCTCCTCGAATAGCTCCGAGGTCGCTCGAATACTCACCCGGTGCTAGTGAATCGTGAGTGCCGTGAGTACTCGCTCGCCGCACGGTCGAATAAACGACCCACCAACTAGGTGGCGCGGCTCCATCCTCGACCAAACAAAACTAAGTCCCGGATTAGTCAAAGGCAAATGAAAGACAATGAGGGAATAAGGAAAGAATGAACAAAGAAAGTCAGTCAAGAATCAACTAAGTCAAGACAAGTATGACTATGGTATCTCCAAATATGCGCTCTAACTTAGTTTCAATCTCAATAATATGGTTCTACGCCAAATTGAAATCGATTTCACACTTAATTAGTCAAGTCGCGGTAATACCCAAAACACAAACCGAGGGTCCTATCCTTGGTCAGCTCGGTGTAAGTTTCCATCTTACTAGCCGAGCTCTGATACCACTCTAACTGTCACGCCCCAGACGGGGACGCGACGATGATCCACAACTTAAATACAAATAACCAAACAGTCTAGACGAATATCAACGAAAACCTAATGAAACAGAGTCAAATAGCAGCGAAAATAAAGAACAAGTACAATTTACAACTTACAGTCTCACAAATATCCGAACTACATCCCCGGAATCAAAAAGTACGAATTACATCTTAAGGTCCAATCAACATCCAAATACATCCGACATAATAACCTGAATAAGTTTACAGGCCAAAACTAAAATATAAGGTAGAGTACAATGTCCAAATTTTAAGCGTCAAAGGGTCCTACGCCCTTCTGTTACAGACCGGAATGAAAAGAAAATAAAGGAGTCCAACAGTGAATACAAGAAACAAGTCTAGCAACATTAACAACGGAAGATAGTAAGTCCAATAAGCGGGGTACAAGGGCTCAATCCGTGGTCGGTTTAGCATCTTCAACGAAGTCCTCATCTAAGGTTAGAAAACAGTGGGGATGAGACATAAATCTCGGTGGATGGGGTGATCGTGTGCAAGTGTGGCGATATATATAGCTAATACGAAAACAATTATATGAAAACGCGTTAGATATGATGCATGAATTCACACATGACCACAAGCGTCGTGATAAATATATTTAAGTAATATACTTATACGATTCAGAAAACGATTCGTGGTCACACAAGACTATGTGATTCAGTAAGACATGTAAGATTGCGTTTTAATGTAACGCCAATCTTATGCAAAGCAATTAATGGTTTGCACGGATTTGTAGCGCCAACCAATGCAATACAAGTAGCGGTTGCGTGCACGGATTTGTAGCGCCAACCAAACGGGTCCGATTAACTCTAATCGTGTGGATCGACAAAGAATTCCTTCGTTCTTCCTTGTAACTCCCGGGGCAAAATGGTCCAAGACTGTCACCTTATCGCTCCATAGGCAAAGACAAAATCCCAGTGGAGCTTGCAAGTTTCTGATTTGTCATAATCATGATTATACCTCAAATACTACGACCCGTTTCTCGGGACACTCGTCCCACCGGTTGCGGGATTAGGGCGATGGGGCGGAAGAGTGGAATAGCGGTTTGCCGGTTCCATCCCCGACGTATCCATTGATCGGGTGAGTTTCGACACACCAAGTTGACTCATGCAGAAAGTAAATACAAGTACAGATCAAAATAAGGCAATGAGTATTATTGATTCAGGGAAGCGATTCAGAAAATTTTTGAAAATTCACGAGTAGCAATATGGCGTTGGTGGAGTTATTTGGATGAAGATGATTATCGGAAGGATAATAAATCTTCGATATCTTGAAATATTAGGTGGAACATAAGTCCCATTATAGATTCAAACCGCAAAGGCGAGGAGGCCGCCCCAGCGATCGGGTATTAATGGGTCGAATCCGGCCCAATAAATCAAGGGTTTTTGAGAAAATAAAATAATTTAATTAAATCTCCAAGTCAGAGGGTCCAGGGCTATTTTAGTAAAAGGAAAATAATTTGAGTTAGGTCCTTTATAAAAGAAAAATTACAATTTAGCCCCGTTTTGTAAAAACCAAAACTTTTGGGGTTAAAAATTGAATAAATAAATATCCCGACCTTGAAAAATTATGAGGTCAGTTCCTAAATTCTTCAAATTGTCCAGAGATTCAATTTTTTAAAGTTTTGAGGTCAAGTTTTTATAAAATTCTCACATTGGCCCCAAATTTGTTGAAATTACCAATTCGGAACTTAAGTTTAAAATAATCGGAACTCACAAACCGGAAGGGATTTTAATGTGATTCTAGTTGGAAAATGTCACTAAGGTTAGTGGGATATTGGGACAATAACAGTTTTTAAAAGAAATAAGTTTAGGTCCTTTAACTTTTAAAAATATCATTTGTGTCCCATTTTGAAATAATTCCCTTTAAGGCTTTTAGTGGTCCAATTGTTATGAAATTTGAACCTTGGGTACAAAATATAATTAAGTTACAGTTAAGTTAGTATTTCCAGGTGCATGGGCTGCATAAGTCCTGGAAATTTTATTTGGGTCCTCAAGTTTAGTCTTTTACACTTTAGTCCCTTAATTTTAGAAAAATTACTTTCCAAGCCCTAAACACTTGGATTTTAGAATACATTTAAAATATATCATTTCTAGTACCTTAAGAGTGATAATTTCAAATTTTAAAATTAAGGTCTGGTACAGTTTCAAAATTTGCAAAGTAGCCCTTAAACTTTTAAAATTTTACAATCTTGTCCTTGGGCTTTTAAAGGTTGATTTTATTTATCTTAAAACTCCTAAAACTTTATTAAAATGTCCAAAAGTCATTTTTGAACCTGAGTGAAGTCCCAAAATTTGAAATTTGCATAGGGGTCCTTTAACTTTCATTTTCTTGCAATTTAGTCCACCAATTTTCCATTTTTGTATTTTTGAGTCCAAAATTAAAATTTAATAAATTATGCTCGACTTGTCCAGGTTATAAGTCATCCAAAATATGGATTTCAAAGATCATACACATGCATGTCCAATTCATACAAGAATTCATCAAATAGAACATTAAATTGTACATGCATGCACCTAGAATTCAATAAATAGCAATTTTGAGCAACTCTTGAGAATTTTCATGATTTGATACATAAAATTGACATGCAATACATAGATTATATATCTCAGGGCTCATGATCAAAATTCTACATGCATTTTAATAAAAGCACCTAGAAGTTTGAAAGAGTTTTTCCACCCACCTTAAATTGGAAAGTTGTGAAATAAAAAGGGAAAATTTCACAACTTTGGATGAGGTCACTTAGGTCAGCCCCTAAGTCAAGAAATATCAAAAAATTGGAGTTAGAAAAATGGGAGAAAAATTAAGGAGAAAAAGAAGGAGATAAGAAAATTAGAAAGACTACACTTTACTTGTGGTAGTAGGTGATTGGAGACTAGTTGAAGCTTCAAATTTGGAATTTTTGGTTCAACTCCAAAATCACCTAAGGTCAGACCCTATTTCTCAAAAATGAAAAAGGGGTGTTAAAATTTGAAAAAAATAGGAAGAAAGAAGAAAGAAAGAACTCTCAGTGTCATTCTTACTTGTCGTCCAAATTTTTCTACTAGTTATTCTTCAAGTCTTCTAATTAGGCCACCATGCACGCATGGTCTTCTAAATACCTCAAAATCCAAAATTCAAACTTATATTAAAAAGAAGGTGATGAGTAGTAAGATTTTAAGTTGAATTGAGGAGTGAAATTTCTTACGAGATAGGGGTGTTCGAATTTTTGGTGTTTAAGTGGAAAGATTGTTTATTTTGGTTTAGATGTTTGAAGAAAGAAAGTATGTTTGATGTTAGGAAGAAGATGTTCTGGAAGATATGAGAAGATGGGTTTGAAGATGTGAAGGACTTGTGTTTGAATATTTGAAAATGTGAAGAAGTGGTACTTGAAGATATGAAGAACTTATGTTTGAAGATTTGAAGATGTGAAGAGTTGGTGTTTGAAGGTTTGAAGATGTGAATGATTTTGTGTTTGAAGATTTGAAGATGTGAATGATTTTTAGAGAGAGGTTAGAGAGAAGTTGGAGAAAAGGCTCGAGAGATGAAGGTGTTGGATGAAAAATGAACAAATTTGTTCATTTTTCTTCATGTGGCCGTCAACATTGCTTAGAGAGAGGGAATTTCTTGATTAATTTTGTGTCTTGCAAATATGTCTTGCATGGAGACAAAAGGGTGGTCAAAGGTATGGACAAGGTATGGGAAGAGAAGGAATGTTGGGAAAAATAGTAATAAAGAATTGATGTATAAGATGATGTGTATAATGTTTGAATTAATGGTATAATTATACACAAGGTGTACATGTACAAGAGTTGGATGATATTTCTACTCCAAAATTCAACACCAATGTCGTCCACTATAGGGGTAAATTGGTAATTCCATATATTTTTTTTGTCCCAAATTTGATGATAATAGTTGAAATATATCAATCTCCAAAAGTATTTACATTAAAAACTCAATATGGTAAAAACTAAATATAACTAATATATATTTTAAAAAATATATTATCATTAAAGTTACTATTTTTTTATTTATTATAATTAAAAAATTGACAAGTAAATTAAATGATAAATTTATAATTCAACTTATATAAAATAAATTTTCTGGAAAATAATTTTTAAAAATAGATGTTAATTAATTTTTCTTTTTGTGAATGTGTAATAAAAAAATTCAACACATGCATCATTTATTTAATTAGAAAATTAGCAAAGTAATTTAAATGATAAAATTTATAACTCTCAAGTTATAAAATTTAAATTTTCTGAAAAATAACTTTTAAAAGTAGATGTTAAATATTTTTTTTTTGAGTGTGTAATACGAAAAAAATAATCAAATACATACATATATAACCCAAAGTACATGTATGTGTATATATGTAAAGTTTGTTTTTATTTTTGGGTACCAATGTTCTTGCCCCAGATATTGATCTCATATAACCCAAAGGCATGTATGTGTATATATGTAAAGTTTGTTTTTATTTTTGAGGAAATGTAAAGTTTGATTTAAAAACATAAATAATAAAAATATAATATTTAAAAATAAAAAAAATGTGAGCTAGGTTAACATTACTAAAATATTTTTAATAGTATTTATAATTTAACTATACAAAAATATTTTAATAGTATTTTTCTAAAATTTTTAAAATAATTCCTATATTTAAAAATTATGAATTTATTTAATATCGTAAACTTTTTTATTTTATTTGTAGTTTAAGTACATATATTTTTCAAAATCAAGAAGTGATTTACACTTAAAAAAATATAGGAAAATTATTTATTTTTCCAAATATTTTAAGTAAAAGAATTTATTTTAGGAAATAAATAAAACGCATCGAAAAAGATATTTTTAGAAAAATATTTGAAGGACATAGATTTTTTTTTAGTTTTCAAGTAGGCATTCACAATATTAATTTAAATAAATAAATCTAATAATATAAAATTTAGAATAACTTTTATCATCAATAATATTAAATTTAACAAAAAAAAAAGAATAATGAGACCATTTTTGGTGAAAATTTTAACTTTGTCCTATGGGATCATTTTTGTCGTTAAAAATTGAATTTTGATGTCCAATGGGACCATTTTTGTCTTCATAACGGTTTCCTCGGGCCAATTATTTGCGGATCAACACCAAAATTTCAGCTTTTCAAATCGATGGGACTATTTTTGGTGAAAATGTCAATTTGGGACTAAAAATGAGTCTAATGTGACTAAAATCATCGGGAGGTAAGTCCGATGAGACCAAAAGTGAATTTTTTCGTAGTAATAAAATGTTACGACCCATATTCTTGAAGTTCAAGCCCAATACATATGAGTCATAATTTTTGGCATAAAAATACTTATTACCTATGTTACAAAGTAAGCTAAACCTTTAGCTTACAAAAAAGAAGCTAGCATATGTACAAATGAATTGAAGGTTTGTAATTTTGCTATAAATAAGCTCTCTTCCACAAAATGAAGTAAGGTTGTGGTTATAGATTTGAGCACAAGAGTATAGAGTATTAAACTATATATGTAGTTCTATTTCATGAACAATGTAACATAAGACGCATCTTGTTGATATACGTAATATTTATCAAATCTCTTAAACTCTCCTCAATTATACAATCATACACTTGCAAGTCTCTTAATCTCATTTTCTTGGGATGTGTGATCGGTTCATTCATATTTACCTTCGCCTGGATATCTCTAGAGTTGCTCCTTATCCATATGTCTATCAGACCGACAATCACTCCCTATACTCATCACGGGGTCATCATACCAATAATCACTCTAAATATCCAAACATATTGAAACTTTATTTGATAAATTAGGAATCTCATAAACAAGTACTATTTTAAATTCATTGTTATTGTCCTAGATTTAAGTGTAAATCGTGAAATTTTTTTATTAGCGAGATTAAAACTAAGTTTAGTAAAATTCTCATACATATCTGTCCACAAAATTAAAAGAAAGTGATATACATAAATTTGTTAAATTCTTCCTAGTATTAATATCTGAGTACTCAAATAAGAAAGTAGGATATGTACTTGTACCTCTTTGTGAAGATTCTGTTGTTCCTCGTAGTTGTATTTGAGACCACTCATTGACAGTTTGTCGAGGTGCTTCTTATATATTCAAGTGGTTAGTGAATATCCCGTATCCTCATTCCTCCTTAAATTTGTAGACATTGCCACAATAGTTGCAAGTGACTTTGAAGTCTCCGATGGTTAGTCGACACCTTTTTAAATGCAGACAAATATCTCGTGATTTGAGTTGTGAAGGTTGCCGTTGACCACCTCTTGTACTTGAGTTTGCGATTTGTGTTTGACTCTCTTTGCGTTTGATGATGATATTTTTGATCTACTTTGAAGGTGGCGGTGGTGGAAAAGCACACCTCTATCTCACTTTGTCACTCCAATCGGGCGTGGCACCAATATCTTCATATCATAGAATAAAGAAACTCGTGGTGGTGGCAACATCTCGGGTTTCATCGCTTTTTTTTTTTCTCTTGTTGAATCGATGAGACGAACCTCATTGACTAGCCTTTTTATTATAGAGTTTGAACTATCAATTCTATATGAATTAGAATATAATTATAGAAAGTAAATAAAAACTAACAAATATTGAGATTTGAGAGTATTGCCCTTCAGTGATTTTTTTTTTTTTTTTATAGTATTGGGTAGGAGAAATGGGAGATTTGTTGAAGATAGTTGAGATTTTGGTGTAAGGAAAAAATGGTGTGTGCATGTGGTGGGATATATATAGGTAAAGTTAACAAAATTAGTTTGACCCGGTGTTAGGATCGGGTTGATCGTGATTTCATAGTCATGAAAAGAAAGACTATTTGGCTCGATTTATTAGGCGAAATATAGACTATCCAAATGTCGGCTTCGGTGCATATTATACATGTATTTTCAAAGAATGGATCGACTGGGATCCAAAAATGGCAATTCGCCGCCCCGATTTTCTCTCGGCGCCAAAGACCGAACCGGACCGACCTGGCCCATTTGACACTTCTATATATAGGTGAGGGGGAAAATAGGAAAAAAAATAGGTAAAACAATTGATTTCATCATCAATGACAAATGATCCCATCCGTTCATCTATAACGACCATCAACGGACAAATGATTTCGCCTGCTTAATTCAAAATCAAAAAAAGAACAAAAGGTCACAAATTTAAAATTGGGTGAACCGTAATCGAACCGTGTCAAAATAATTCTCGTTAAACTTTAACCAAAATTGTGTTCAACGATTAATCAAACTATTGACCATGGCTCGATTCGAACCCGATGAACACCTACGGCTCTACGTATCTATATCTATTTTTCTTAATATAATAAAATTGACATTTATCTTTCAACGTATGTATCTTTCAATTTATACACCAAATGTGCCATACACATGGTGTAGGATGATAAAACTCATGCGGAGCGCGCCCACAAAGTGAATAGGCTGGTGGACTTTTTGATGATCAAAGTTCGAACTCCCAAGTGGGGATCGACGACGTTTGATTTGTGTAACATAGTCAGCTGACCGTTGACCTGCAGGCTTTTTGACTTTCCCAATCACACATTCATTATGATGGAAATTAATTAATTTATACTTTGTATTATTATAATATTTGATGCAGTGGATCATTTGTTACGCCATCCACTTTGAATAAATCTTTGATCAACCAAACCCTAATTTCTCACTATAATTAATTTATTTCTCCAAACCAAACTCCCACTTCCCAAATAAATAGCTAGATATAATAACTATATCCAACTTCTTGTTTTTTTCTTTTTTGTAGGCATATTTGTATCGTTTCTCTCATAGAATGGTATTTTTTATTTCATTAGAGGAAATATTATTAATTAACAAGCTGTTAAGTTACAATAATAATTTTTTTATTAATCATATATATTATATTAAAATAATTTTATCTTGTCACAATAATATTCACATGTTTTAAAATGACAACTTATATATATATATATATATATATATATATATATAATTGAAGAATATAGTGTGAGACATGTATAATGACATGTAACAATAATTCTGATAAGTTATAGTACTGCCAATTTTTCTTGTCACTATGAATGTGTAACAAATTGCTTTTTTTTTTTTTTAGCAAGTAACAAATTGTTAAAGGTGCTATTATTTGGTACTATGAAGGTTGGGAGATCTTTTATCATTGAAACTTATTAGGCTATCTTTGTTTATCATCACTTATAAGCATTGTTTTCTCATAATCACCAACCAAACACATATTATATGTTTCTCAATGCATTTATATACTAGTACACATATTTCTAAATACACATTTTAATGCTAACTTTTTTTATAATAAAAAATTTGGCCCTGTCATTGCAGATACTCGAACCCAGACCCCTTCATTAAAGAGTAATACTCGTGACCACTAGGCTAACCCAATGATTAATATTAATGCTAACTTTACAAACTAATTTCCCACAAATTGCCTACCCGTACACATTTATAAAATAGACACACACATTGACACACATACAATGGATCTGTTCACACTTCTAAATATTTTATTTTTTTTAATAATTACAAAGACGAAAGACATTAGCAACACGACGAAACTTTACTGGAGTCCATATATAAAAACATTTTAGTCAAAGTAATTTATTAAAGTGAAACTTAAAATTGGGACAATATGGTTGTTTACACACAACGGATCTTGATTTTATAATTCATTCTGTATATTTTATTATGTGATCCATTAGATGTATATGACGTGTATATGCTAGAGAATCTGATAATTGTACATGTGACATTTATCTAGCTAGTGTATTGAATACCAAATAAAATATAGAATATATCGAACATCCAGACTGATTTAAACATGGATTAACATAGTATAATAATTTTATTTCTTTCTTCTTTGTTTTCTTTTTAAGTGAAAGCCTTAATGCAAAGATGTCATAAAGAGGTAAGAAATGTCTGAAGAATTTACGATCAATTTTTTCATTGATTTTAAACCAACGACATACTCAACGGTATATCCTTGCTACAAACAAGTGTAGTATATTTGGTGATTTGGATGAATGACAAAAGATCCAATTTTTTTACATGGATAATTGACAAGTGTTTTAATTTATAAGTAGAGGGACACTTGTACGGTAGATATACACCAAGTGTAGCATCTACAAGACCGTGATAGTTTGGTTAAATTCACCTAACAATTTTGTAATCAACCTGGTCGTGGTTGAGACGTGTGTTGTAAAAGTGACACCCGGGTTCAATCTCAACGTGTGTGCCCCTCCCATATTTTCCCTCATTGTACTAAAAACAAATTCATCTAACAATTTCAGAAGTCAGCTCCAATATATATATTTCAAACGAATTAATCAACCTGATCAATAAAATTCCATTTTTTTTTTTTTCTGAAAGGACCTAATCAATAAAATTTATATATATGCAAAGACTTAACTAGCAATACTTTGATTCAACTATAACAGTCAAATTATAATAATTTGCATTAAATGCTATTGCCATACTAACAAGTAACAACTAGCTCCCAGTAGCAATAAACTCTCCGTGATTTGGCTAACACATTTTTCTCGCATTTTGACCACCGAAATAGTCCTGTGAGAATATATGACTTCATAACTATGACCAATTTTCCCTTCTTCACACAATGGATCCATTAATCCCCAAACGTATACTTTCTCATTTTGTATATATATGTCCATTTCCCGTTTTAATAATTACTGTATTTTTTTCCACTTAATCAATGGACAACATAGAAGTTCCTGAGTATTTCATATGTCCAATTTCACTCCAAATCATGAAAGATCCAGTGACAGCCATATCAGGGATCACGTACGATCGAGAAAGCATTGAACGGTGGCTATTCAAGAGCAGAACCAACACCATCTGCCCCGTCACTAAACAGCCGTTGCCCAGAGACTCAGATTTGACGCCCAATCACAATTTGCGCCGTCTGATCCAGGCCTGGTGCTCTGTCAACGCAACCAACGGCGTCGATCGAATCCCACACCGAAACCGCCCTCAGCAAATTCCACGTGATTAACCTGATTAGGACCTATACGTCCCCGATCTGCAGATTAAAACGCTGCAGAAATTGGAAGCTCTGGCGGCGGAGAATGAGAGAAACAGGGTTTTTATGGTTGAGGCTGGTTTAATTAAGGCCTTGGTATCTTTTATCGTGTCCTGTTACGAAAATAGTGAAACGAAAGGGGTTGAAGAAGCTCTGAGTTTATTTTACCTCGTGAATCGCACTTCAATCGGCCAATCCACGGGGATCTTAACCGAAAACGGAGAAATCATAATCGAATCGTTGATTTGGGTGTTGGGTGGCGATGATTGTTTTCAGGATAACGCGGTGGTGAAATCGCACGCAACGTGTTTGATGAAAGTCCTCATCCAAAAGCAAACCCGAGATTGCTCGAGAGACTGAATCCAGAATTCTTCAGAATTATATTATCCAACTTACGTCCCGAAATCGGAATCTCTCAGCAAGGAATAGTTTCCCTCTTGCATATCCTGCTGGATACGTGCCCCTGGGGGAGAAACGGAGTCGTTCTGGTCGAATTAGGGGCAGTTTTTGACCTAATTGAGTTGGAACTGAGAAATCGGCCGCCGGAGAAGAAAACAACAGAGCTCGTGTTGGGGATATTGTATCATTTGTGTTCGTGCGCCGATGGGAGGGCTCAGCTTCTTAATCACACGGCTGGGATTGCAGTAGTCACCAGACGAATTCTCAAGGTTTCTTCAATGGCGGACGAGAGAGCGATTTTCATTATTTGGCTGATATCGAAGTACTGCGGAACGAACGGAGTTCTTATGGAGATGGTGAGGGTTGGGACGGTTGCTAAGCTTTGCATGGTGATGCAAGCGAACTGTGGAGTGCATCTGAAGGAGAAAGCAAAAGAAATACTGAGAACACACTCTGATGTGTGGAAAGACTCGCCTTGTAGTGAAGTTGCTACCTTAACAAGGTTTGCTCATTCATATAATTAAAAAGAAAAAAAAAAAAGTAATGTGCTTCAATTGTAGCTTCCTCTTAATAATCTCAATGATTATAGGGACAAAATTTTCCTTATTTACACACACGTACAGCAAGATGTGGAATATTAATTTATGTGTTGTATTATGAGTGATAATTTGCACTTGTCAAAGACTTAGGTTAAGCGGTTTAACGGTCTCTTCCGTTAGACTGGATCCAACTCGGCCCTTAGTTTTTTTTTTTTTTTGTAATATCATAACGATGGCATTTTTGTAATATTACGAGCCTTTAAAAGTATAAGTTTTTCCTGAAAAATATTAGTAATATATCCGAAAAGTATTAGTAATTCTCTTGAACAATATTAGGCGGTGAAGTAATATTGCAAACCTCAAAAGTATTAGTTTTTCCTTGAAAAATATTAGAATTACTTGGAAAAGTATTAGTAATTCCCTAGAAAAGTATTAGTGACCCTTTGAGCAGTTTTTTTTTTAGTAATTCTCATGAAAAATATTAGTTTTTTCCATAAAATTATTAATATTTTCCTAAAACGTATTAATAATTTTATTAAAAGTTATTAGGTTTTCGATTAAAAGGTAATTTAGTATTTATCTTGAAAAAGTATTAATAGTTCTTCCAAACGTATTACGGTATTAGTAGTGTTCTAAAAAATATTAGTATCCCTCCTAATTAATATTAGCTTGTCGGCGAATGTTGTTGTTGTAGAATTAGCGGTTATGCGGGTCGATAAGCGGATTGACCGCGGTAGGAGTATTTAAATCCATCTAACGAATTAGATCCAGATTGTACGATCGACATGAGACTAACCCTTTGCACTTTGTTGTTTATTTGTAGCGGTTCGATTTACTTGTCTTTAGTTCTGATTTCCTAGTCTTTACGGTGTTTTATCTAGTGTTTCAATATAATATGATTGGATGAATGATGTCACTTATACAATAATGACATCATTTTATGCGGCGTGACATTCACTTAGGTTGCGTGTGGATCTAATAATTTGGTGATAAGTTATATAAAAAGGAAAAAAAAGAAAGAAAGGTTTAATCAATTAAGAAAAATATCATTCTGATTTTGTTATGATTTTAAAATTAGTCTATTGCTAAAACTTTACACATTAATGTGTGTCCTCAAGATGTTTAAAGAGTGCCCATGTTTTTAGCATTTTCTCTAATGTCAAAATATTTTTAAGATCATTTTTTTGAAATACATGATTTTTAGCCATTTGGCTATGTGAAAAATTCAATTTGCTTCGAGTCAATTTAATTACACCAAGACATACACCCCTCTCTAACTTCGACAAACAAAAACTTGAGAGAGAATCGACTATCATTGAACGATCACCGATCAATTAATGACTTAGATCCCGACAGATCAAGTGAAAAAAACCTCTATGAACTTCAATTCGATTAATTTTATATTTTTGGTGAATTAGTTTAGGTTTAGATATTTTAGGATGTGATTATTGTTGATGTTTGTTGCATCTTTAATGGTGGTTGGAGTGAATGAGGAAGATGACAAGAATTATCGAGCTCGTAACTCGATACTATAACTCGTTTAACTCGTCGTTGTAGCTCGTAACACGATATTGTTGCTCTGATAACTCGATATTGTAGCTCGTAACTTCGACAATCGTAGCTCGTAACTCGACATTTCTGACAATAACTCAACATTAGCTCATAACTCGATATCGAGCTATAGTAACTTCGATGCCAAGTAACGATCTTTTAAGTCCGGATACGTATTTTTGTGGTCTTTCTTCATCGTAAAATTTGACCAGAGAAGTTTAATATCTATACGAAGTTCGAGCTAATAAACGAAATATCGAAGAGCTTAATTTTTTGAGATACGTTTAGATGGATAGGGAATTTTTTAAAAGTTTATAATAGATAGAGTAAGAGAATATATATATATATATATATATATATATAGAGAGAGAGAGAGAGAGAGAGAGAGAGAGAGAGAGAGAGAGAGAGAGAGAGAGAGAGAAATAAGTGAAAGAAAAAAGAATAGGCCAAATATCAAACAAACATCTGAAAAATATGTTTAATGTCTTTTTTGCTCCACCAAAATTACTAAAAAATATTCGTTTTGAAAAAGATGACTAATTTTCATTCTTTTTATTATAAAAATGGTTATTTTGACCTATTAACACATGTTAAAAATTTAAATGTTACCCAGTGTTCATTCTGCGTAAAGTGTGTGTACATATATACATTCATAGTTAGTTTTAGTCAACGATGGTGATGCTTTGATGTAAATTTGTACAATATTAATTGTATATTTGCATGACATGTATGATATATTTCAAACCTTTGAATTTCACAAAGACAGCAACATATTTGTTTTCATGATGTGATAGACCACGTCCTATTTGTTATTAACAATTCTATTTCTCCAAAATTTGGATTTTCTCACCATCCACGTCCTATTTGATGTCCATTTGCACGCCTACGATCTTTGAGTAAATCACGCTAAACTCCTTGTCTTTCGGCATTTTTACACTTACCATACAAATTATTTTTGTTACGTTTCTGTAATGGTATGTAAATTTTTCTGACTTTTGCCTATGTAGACGAGTTTTACCCTAAAATATTATTTTTAAAATAATAAAAATAGTTCATTACGACCATATTCATCTCATCATACTTACGTATAAAAATTAATTGTCTTTTAAATTCATACATTACTTGATCAAAATGTACTTGAGTATTCCTTGTTAGTAACGAATATTTTCATTGTTAATGGACTAAAAATTATACTTTTTTTTATTTTTAAGTTAGTGATGAATACCTAAGATTGGTCACCAATGTCTTAATGTAGTGGCAATTTTTGTTTTGCTGCAATTTTTGATTTTTTTGTCATGTTGGTACCAAACTACTAATCATGTGATGCATGTTAAGGGTGTAAGGATCGGTTGTAAATTTATACGTGTGAAGAACAACCCAAATATCGACTAAGAATATCTAACTACATTTCGTTGAAACAAGGTGCGAATTTAAGGAAATATTAATTTTATATAGAATAACATGATAGGCATGATGACCATGCATAATAAATTATATTTATTATTCTAAGAAAAATAAAATTTAGTGGCAAAATTTTCCATATAGGCAAAGTGGAAAGTTTTACATAGTTCATATGTTAAAGTGTAACAACAAATAATTTATAAGGTAAAGTGTAAAAAGTGAATAATACACGTTTTATATACACTTCTCACAATCTTTTACTACCCAACAAAATTTGTTAAAGATAGACCACTTAACTTAATCATTATCAAGGCGTTCTAGTTTTCAATTTCAGTCATTTTTTTTTGATAACTCACCTGTATTACGCTCCGACTACGCCTCGAGGACAATGTACCCGCTCCTCATTGCCGCTACAAACCGCGGATGTGCATGCGATCGGCTGGGCCTGTTTCTGACTTGTGGGTCTCGGCTTCTGTGACGACAACCTGTGATCCTCCTGGTAAAGAATAAATTATTATGTTCGACTTCAATCTACTAATAACGATCTCTCCCCATCTGAATCCACACCTTACTGTTATTCAGCATTTGTTCCCACCAAATCTTCACCACCGCATAATGCCTTGTTAAATTTGACGGAGTAGTGGATACGGCTAAATACGTAACCGAACCAGCTGCTGGGC
>CM071934.1:9423769-9605308 GCA_016081115.2 Rehmannia glutinosa | reverse complement strand
CGGTATCCTACTTCATCGCCAGGCTAGACTTCCTCGCTGCCAAGATGTTTCAGGGTTCCTCTCTCCTTGATGATGCCAAAAGTGGGGGAAGAGGAATACCTTAAAGCGCTAAAGAGATCAAGTCGGAAAGAGGGAGCAACAGAAGGGAAAAAACAATTTATAAGTGACAAACAATGTTATGGGAAACACGAGGGGAAGGATCGAAAGACGTGACCTGATGATTGCACAAACTCCCAACAAGAAACGTCTTGTCACACTCGGAGATTATCAGCAAAGAACTCCCGAAGGATTCTCGCCACTCCAACACTCGCTATATCTATAATAAGAAAACAATTGGTAGTTAGGATTTATTAAGTTTAAATAAGCGATTGATGCCCGAGCAGGAATATCTTGAAACAACATATGGGGCATTCCAGAGACAGACACTTATGCCATTCGGGCGGCCGAACTGAGCTGCCAAGATCGCTGATGAATTTAAACGCCGTATCTGGCGATATTTTTGGCTAAAAACAATGTTAGTATGTGAAAAAGAATCGAAGAAGAAAATAAAAAGACAAACTCAGCTTTGGGAGGAGAGACAAAGAGAAGACTAAGAAAGAGATGAAGCTACAGGAAGGCATATGAAAAAAAGAAGAAGAAAGGCGGTTGAGATGAGAAAAGAGAAGAAAAAGCGAGGAAGATCTTGAAGAAGAAGAAAGAAAGGAGGAAGCGAAGGGAGATGAAGTGTTGCTGTCCCACCTTCATGTATTTTACCATGTAAATACACTTTATGTAAGTCTTATGTCATAAACAATTGTAAATTCTCTTTAGTTTTGTAGACAAATGTTTGCTCGATACACATGCAAAATGTGATTGTGTAAAGAACAAGAATGTTGTGATCAATAAAAGGATTGATTCTCGCGTACATTTATGTGAATCACTATCTGTATGTATCTTTGCTATTTACATTTTGAATGTTTTAAGTTTTGGCATCATCAAAGGGAAATTGTTGGAAATTTATTGTTTAGATTTTGATGAATGCCGTATAAACTTATAATAGGAAGTTGGCACCCAATTTTGTTGTAAAAATGCGTTGTAATAAATAGGGCTGGTCAAGGTGAGTTAAGTCTGACTATACTGAACATGCAATAAGACAATTGGAGACTAAAAGGAAGACTCATTTGCAAGGCAGTGAGTATGGCAAAAAGAGAAAACGAGAACTCATTGAAGGAGCAAGTGAGATGCGGTGAATGAGTATCGGTCAAGTCGGCCAAATACAGCAAGTCTCAAGTCAAAGTGACGGGAGAGTCATCGATGATTGGAAGGCGACTACAAGTCACACTGGGAAACAAGAAATGCGGTCAAGTCGAGATAAACTGAAAAGATCCGTTGCAGAAATCAAGGAATTACTTAAACAAGTAACATCTCCATGCTACCTTTCTCCCGAAGTGCTTTCCGAGAAGCGTGCAAAGGAATAAACCAATGGTAAGCACTTTGCAGGTGTCGAGAACTACGAAAAGGTGAAGAACATCTTATACGAGGAAGTAGCAAATTCAAGGACTGCAACAAGACAAGCCAGCGACCACAAGTGACTTTAAAAAATAAGCCTATCTCTTCGGGCAAATTTTGAAAGATCACTACCAAAAACTGAGGAATGACTACGAGAGAAGGATACGAACACAAGCATTCAAAAACTATTAGAATTATAGTGAAAATATTCTCAAATCATTCCAAGATTAATCCTCGAGGCTACACTACGAAGATCATCAATCCAACACTCACTGTGAAGGAAGATAACTTCTATCGAGTTGAAGATGAAATTATTGAAGAATCAAAGGGGTCTACATTCCGAAGGATTGTAGGAAGGTTAGGTTGAGGGCTTCGTGATCAAATCAAGAGCTTAAAAAAAGTGGTACGTAGTAGCAAAGGAAGGCGCCACTGTGAAGAAGGGAGGTCGTGCGAGGCTTGGTGAGTGATCAGGCGTCTCGGTGAGTCCCAAAGGATCAAGTCATTTGTGTGATCAAGACTTGTACGAACATTACCACTTTGTATCTTGATCAATACTTAGTGGATTCCTCCGGGGAGTTGGAGAAGAGAGGTAGAAGAATTACCCCGTCTTGAACCTCTATAAAAACTTATCGTGTCATTTACATTTCAGCACTTAAATTCTGCATCATATTTGTTTTAATTCTGCTGACATATTTGCTATCCATTAGATAATTTATAAGTACTAAATCAAGCTTTAAATCTCTACTAAACCAAACTTAAGGGTGTTAAGTCTTCTCCGAAAACAAACTACTAGTTGAGTTAATTTAGTCTTAGCAATTTGAGTTATTCTATCAACGCTCGGTTGAGTGCATTTGAGAGACTAACTCTCTTGATTAACTAAATTGGTTGTCCCACCAAGGACACAGGTATGTAACATCAACTCGAACTTTAAAAAGGACTAAATTGAAAAAGTTGGTAAGGTTTATTCAACCCCTTCTAAACCACCCACACCTTCGGGGACCTACAACATGTAAGATTGCGTACGAAATGTAACACCAATCTTATGCAAGGCAATTAATAGTTGCGTCACGGATTTGTAGCGCCAGCAATGCAATACAAGTAGCGGTTGCGTCACGGATTTGTAGCGCCAACCAATGCTGATACAAGTAGCGGTTGCGTCACGGATTTGTAAGCGCCACCAAGCGGGTCCCGATTAACTCGAATCGTGTGGATCGACAGATTTCTTCGTTCTTCCTTGTAACTCCCGGGCAAGATGGTCAAGACACATCACCTTATCGCTCCCAAGCAAAGACAAAATCCACGGTGGAGCTTGCAAGGCTCGGATTTGTCATAATCATGATTATACCTCAAGTCTATGACACCGCTTCCCTTGGACACTCCGTCCCTCAGTTGCGGGATTAGGGCGACGGGGGCGGAAGAGTGGAATAGCAGCCGAGCTGCCCGGTTCCATCCCGACGTATCCATTCGGCTGTGGGCTCGACACACCAAGTTGATTTCGAGCGGAAAGTAAATACAAAATGCGGCTGATCAGTATTATTGATTAGCGATTGAGGAAAATTTTTGAAAATTCACGAGTAGCAATATGGCGTTGGTGGAGTTATTTGGATGAAGATGATTATCGGAAGGATAAGCAATCTTCGATATCTTGAAAGATTAGGTGGAACATAAGTCCCATTATAGATTCAAGCAGCAAGGCGGGAAGTCGCCCGCGATCGGAGGTGATGTCGGTCGAATCGCATAGATAAGTCAAGGGTTTTTGAGAAAATAAAATACTTTAATTAAATCTCCAAGTCAGAGGGTCCAGGGATATTTTAGTAAAAGGAAAATAATTTGAGTTAGTCCTTTATAAAAGAAAATTTACAATTTAGTCCCGTTTTGTAAAAACCAAAACTTTTGGGTTAAAAATTGAATAAATAAATATCCCCGACCTTGAAAAATTATGAGGTCAGTTCTAAATTCTCCAAATTGTCCAGAGATTCAGGTTTTAAAGTTTTGAGGTCGAGTTTTATAAAATTCTCACATTGGCCCCAAATTTGTTGAAATTGCCAATTCGGACCTTAAGTTTAAAATAATCGGAACTCAAAAACCGAGGAAGGATTTTAATGTGATTCCAGTTAAAAAATGTCACTAAGATTAGTGGGATATTAGGACAATAACAGTTTTTAAAAGAAATAAGTTTAGGTCCTTTAACTTTTGAAAATATCATTTTTGTCCCATTTTGAAATAATTGCCTTTAAGGCTTTTAGAGTCCAATTGTTATGAAATTTGAAACTTGGGTCCAAAAATATAATTAAAGTTACAGTTAAGTTAGTATTTCCAGGTGCATGGGCTTCATAAGTCCTGGAAATTTCATTTAGGTCCTCAAGTTTAGTCTTTTACACTTTAGTCCCTCAATTTTAGAAAAATTACTTTCCAAGCCCTAAACACTTGGATTTTGGAATACATTTCAAATATGTCATTTCCAGTACCTTAAGAGTGAAAATTTCAAATTTTAAAATTAAGGTCTGGTACAGTTCAAAATTTGCAAAGTAGCCCTTAAACTTTTAAAATTTTACAATCTAATCCTTGGGCTTTTAAAGCTTGATTTTATTTATCTTAAAACTTTATTAAAATGTCAAAAAGTCATTTTTGAACCTGAAGTCAGTCCCAAAATTCGAAATTTGCAGAGGGTCCTTTAACTTTCATTTTCTTGCAATTTAGTCCACCAATTTTCCATTTTTTTGTATTTTTAAGTCCAAAATTGAAATTTAATCAATTATGCTCGACTTGTTCAGGTTATAAGTCATCCAAAACATGGATTTCAAAGATCATACACATGCATGTTCAATTCATACAAGAATTCATCAAATAGAACATTAAATTGTACATGCATGCACCTAGAATTCAATAAATAGCAATTTTGAGCAACGCTTGAGAATTTTCATGATTTGATACATAAAAATGACATGCAATACATAGATTATATATCTCAAGGGCTCATGATCAAAATTCTACATGCATTTTAATAAAAGCACCTAGAAGTTTGAAAGAGTTTTTCCACCCACCTTAAATTGGAAAGTTGTGAAATAAAAAGGGAAAATTTCACAACTTTGGATGAGGTCACTTAGGTCAGCCCCTAAGTCAAGAAATATCAAAAAATTGGAGTTAGAAAAATGGGAGAAAAATTAAGGAGAAAAAGAAGGAGATAAGAAAATTAGAAAGACTACACTTTACCTTGTGTAGTAGGTGATTGGAGACTAGTTGAAGCTTCAAATTTGGAATTTTTGGTTCAACTCCAAAATCACCTAAGGTCAACCCCTATTTCTCAAAAATGAAAAAGGGTGTTAAAATTTGAAAAAATAGGAAGAAGAAGAAATAAGGGCTCTAGTGTCCAGTCTACCTTGTAGTCCAAATTCTCTACTAGTTATTCTTCAAGTCTTCTAATTAGGCCACCATGCATGCATGGTCTTCTAAGTACCTCACAATCCAAAATTTAAACTTATATTAAAAAGAGAAGGTGATGAGTAGTAAGATTTTAAGTTGAATTGAGCAGTGAAATTTCTTACCTTGAGATAGGGGTGTTCGAATTTTTTTGGTGTTTAAGTGGAAAGATTGTTTGTTTTGGTTTAGATGTTTGAAGAAAGAAAGTATGTTTGATGTTAGGAAGAAGATGTTCTTGAAGATATGAAGATGGGTTTGAAGATGTGAAGGACTTGTGTTTGAATATTTGAAGATGTGAAGAGTTGGTGTTTGAAGGTTTGAAGATGTGAATGATTTTGTGTTTGAAGATTTGAAGATGTGAATGATTTTTAGAGTGAGGTTAGAGAGAATTTGGAGAAAAGGCTTGAGAGATGAAGGTGTTGAATGAAAAATGAACAAATTTGTTCATTTTTCTTCATGTGGTCCGCCCACATTGCTAGAGGGGAGGAAATTTTTGATTAATTTTGTGTCTTGCAAATTGTCTCTTGCATGGAGACAAAAAGGGTGGTCAAAGGTATGGGCAAGGTATGGGAAGAGAAGGAATGTTGGGAAAAATAGTAATAAAGAATTGATGTATAAGATGATGTGTATAATGTTTGAATTAATGGTATAATTATACACAAGATGACTACATAAGGTGTACATGTACAAGAGTTGGATGATATTTCTACTCCAAAAAATTCAACACCAATGTCGTCCACTATATAGGGGTAAATTGGTAATTCCATATATTTTTTTGTCCCAAATTTGATGATAATAGTTGAAATATATCAATCTCCAAAATAATTAGTGATTTCCTTGATCACTTATAAGTCTCATGATCACTTAATCTAAATCAAAATCTTAATTCTATAAAGTAAAAGTCTCTAAAATAAATAGTCTCTTAAAATTCTAAGGTGACTAATAAATACAAAAATAGTAATAATGATCAATCAAGTGATCATAAATGTGAAATAGAATTAATGATGATCACGATCTTAAGTAATTAAATAAAAATGAAATAAAATCCAAAATATATATATTATTAATAATTATCCGTCAAAGTAACGCTGTAAAATAGTCGATCAAATACATAGACGACAAAAAAAGAATCAATTACATGCTCGGAAAAATCGGGCTTCACATCCTCCCTCTTTAAAAGAATTTGGTCCCCAAATTCTCTTTAATAGTTCGGGATATTGATTCCTCATGTCTTCTTCCATTTCCCACATTGCGTCTTCGTCTCTTTGTGGTTCTCGCCACACTACTTAACCATCGGTCTCTCTCTCTCTTACGTAGCCGCCGTATCTACCGATCAATAATCCGGATCGGCCTCTCGGTGTTGGATAGATTCTCCATTAGAGGAGGAGTATCACGAGTGATGCTATGTTCGGGATCCAGTTGATACTTCTTATCTTGATACATGGAATATATCGTGCATTCCATATGGTGCCGGTAACTCGAGTTGATAGCTAACTTCCCGATTCTCTTGTAAATCTTGTAAGGTCCAACATATCTCGGACTCAACTTGCCTTCTTTCTTCGGGTTGATTAATCCTTTCCGTGGTGAGAGTCCGAGAAATACTCCATCTCCGACTTCAAATTCCAAATCCTTTCTTCTCTTGTCCGCGTAACTCTTTTGGCGCTCGAGCCGTGCGAATCCGCTCCTTGATCGCTTGACCTTCTCCATGGCCTCCTGAACTAAGTCGACCTTTGGAATCGAGGGCGACTTCCGTTTCTCTTCTGAGTCCATTGGTCATCAATCTCCAGTGTAGTGGGGATCTACATTTTCGCCCATATAATGCCTCGTAGGGTGCCATCCCAATCGTGGCCTTATAAATCGTTATTGTAGGCGAACTCGCCTAATGGTAAGTGCGAATCCCAACTTCCTTGGAAATCCAACGTGCGTGCTCGCAAAGATATCTTCTAGGGTTTGAATTGTTCATTTCACCAGCTTTGTCCATCAGTTTGTGGATGTGATGTTGTGCTGAAACTTAGCGAGGTACCCAATTCCTCAATATCAAAACTTAGGTGGCCTAGAGGCGCTTATATTCGATCCAAATTCTCGTCAGCCAATTTCCAATAATCATTCTGCAAAAATATCTCTTAATAACCTTAGTGGTACTCAAAATTTCTTGTCATCGCCTTGTAATAGACACTATTCATAGTACCCTATTCATGTGATCCGTAGCATTGGCACCACTATTCGATTATCACTTAACCAATCATTTCTATTCCACATACCGTTCTAATGTACTATTCCCATAATTATTAGTTCAAAACATACCTCTTATAATTCAAATCCCGAATATATCCTTGCTTGTCACAGCTAGTCAATACTTCCTTTACCTAAGAAGGTGATACTCATTATAATAGAGTCGATTTAACTTTTATAACAGACGATTTAACTAAATAGTCGACACCTATTCATATCGTGGTATATTTCCTCGAACAATTGGTAGTAGATTTCATCTTTAAAAGTGCAAGATCAACCCATAATCTCCACCCATCAACATATAATAATCGAGACCTCAGTAATCATTTAATAAGTAATTTCCAAAGTTGTAATCATATGAGTCGCTCCTTCTAAATCTTGATAGCAATCTCAATTTCCCATATCCATAAGGTCCTTGATTATTCCATATAAATGTGCACATCTCATATACTTTATATAGAATACTATTATCCGTCTCCTCCGAAAATAATCAATACTTAATACTCAATAACTAAGTCGAAATCAATCAAATTCATATATCATGTGAGTGCCTAGATCACCATAATATTCCGAATACTCACATATAATCATTATCCCAAATTTAATTCACAAATGAGATATCATA
Organism: Rehmannia glutinosa; assembly: GCA_016081115.2. Classification (NCBI taxonomy): domain Eukaryota; kingdom Viridiplantae; phylum Streptophyta; class Magnoliopsida; order Lamiales; family Orobanchaceae; genus Rehmannia; species Rehmannia glutinosa. The sequence continues at coordinate 9,597,543 of CM071934.1, read as the reverse complement.
AATTAAAAAAAAATATTTAGTGACAATATCCAGTTGAGACCCTATAATCGTCATATCCTTGACGTATCTTATCTACGATACCAAACAACAAGTCAAATTTGCTTATTTAAGCTCGTAGAAGTATTTAGAACGAATAATACAATGGCACACCATCGGTAAATCACACTTAGTGATTCCCACACAATCATTCTCTAAAGTAATATCATTAGGCATCTAACTTCTATAATATATCATATGACCCAATTATATACTGTCAAGTGATAACCTTATATCCTTCAAGTCTCATCATAATGGGGCATTATAGCCTTCAAATCAAGAAATTTCTAAATCACCTACATCCAAAATGAGGCATATCCATTAATGTAAAATTTGAATACACCCATGAAGTACAACACTAGTAATACCGAAGTCAAAGATACATCCAACCAAAATACAATGAATCTAATACAAAAAAGCAAGGTACATCATGGTGGAAAAGTGTCTACAATAACGAAAAGCACAAACCGACAATCGCCACTAGTCGCTACGTTCACGCTTCATAATCAGCCTGGTCAGGTGGCGCCTCGACCTCGGGCCAATCGACGAAATCTAACCACTACTCGAATCCGTGCATCATCAAGCGGAGCTGCCTCAGTGCCTCATTCTCTCCGACCTCGATTTGGATCCTCCTCGGTCTTCCTCGGCGTCGGAGCACGGGCCCCACCCTCGAGGTGGTGGCAATGGTTATGCATTAGCCGCCGAGCGACCTCTAAAGCAGCGTCTCTCCGAGCTAGGGCTGTGTAAGGTCCTCTATCACCGTCATCCGCTTGATGAGGGTCTCTCCAAGCGCTCAACGGTGTCGCGAGATATGCGGGCGTCAATCTCCAACTTCTGGCGACCGTCACTTGCTATCTTCATTTTCTCTCGCACATTATCCAGGCGCTCCTGGATAATCTGTATCTGATCCTCCCGGGCCCGTATGGTGTTGTCGCGGTCCTTAATGATAATGGTCAACTCGCTCTTTTCATCTTGGCTCCTTGCCAAGCGTTGTGTCAAGTCCCTGTTACGCTGGCGCTCCTCGATTAGCTCTGAGGTCGCTCGAATACTCACCCAGTGCTAGTGAATCGTGAGTGCCCGGTAGTACTCCCGCTCGGCACGGGTCGAATAAACGACCCACCAACTAGGTGGCGCTGGCTCCATCCTGACCAAACAAAACTAAGTCGGATTAGTCAAAGGCAAATGAAAGACAATGAGGGAATAAGGAAAGAATGAACAAAGAAAGTCAGTCAAGAATCAACTAAGTCAAGACAAGTATGACTATGGTATCTCCAAATATGCGCTCTAACTTAGTTTCAATCTCAATAATATGGTTCTACGCCAAATTGAAATCGATTTCACACTTAATTAGTCAAGTCGCAGAATACCCAAAACACAAACCGAGGGTCCTATCCTTCGTCACTCGGTGTAAGTTTCATCTTACTAGCCGAGCTCGATACCACTTAACCGTCCGCCCCAGCACGGGACGCGACGATGATCCACAACTTAAATACAAATAACCAAAACGATCTGAAGACGAATATCAACGAAAATCTAATGAAACAGAGTCAAATAGCGGCGAAAATAAAGAACAAGTACAATTTACAACTTACGAGTCTCACAAATATCCGAACTACATCCCCGGAATCAAAAGTACGAATTACATCTTAAGGTCCAATCAACATCCAAATACATCCGGCATAATAACTGAATAAGTTTACGTGCCAAAACTAAAAATATAAGGTAGAGTACAATGTCCAAATTTTAAACGTCAAAGGGTTCTACGCCATACATTCTAGAATAGGAATGAAAAGAAAATAAAGGAGTCCAACGGTGAATACAAGAAACATGTTCCAAGCAACATTAACAACGGAAGATAGTAAGTCCAACAAGCGGGGTACAAGGGCTCAATCCGTGGTCGGTTCAAAGATCTTCAACTAAGTCCTCATCTAAGGTTAGAAAACGGTGGGGATGAGACATAAATCTCAGTGGATGGGGTGATCGTGTGCAAGTGTGGCGATATATATAGCTAATACGAGAAAACAATTATATGAAAACGCGTTAGATATGATGCATGAATTCACACCACAGTCCACAAGCGTCGTGATAAATATATTTAAGTAATATACTTATACGATTCGAGAAAACATTCGTGGTCACACACAAGCACTATGTGATTGAGGTAAGACATGTAAGATTGCGTATTTTAATGTAACGCCAATCTTATGCAAGGCAATTAATGGTTGCGCACGGTTTGTAGCGCCAACCAATGCAATACAAGTAGCGGTTGCGCACGGATTTGTAGCGCCAACCAAGCGGGTCCGATTAACTCAGTAATCGTGTGGATCGGACTGACAATTCCTTCGTTCTTCCTTGTAACTCCCGGCAAAATGGTCCAAGACCTGTCACCTTATCGCTCCATAGGCAAAGACAAAATCCACAGTGGAGCTTGCAAGGCTCGGATTTGTCATAATCATGATTATACCTCAAGTACTACGACCGTTTCCCTTGGACACTCCGTCCCTCGATTTGCGGGATTAGGGACGATGGGGAGGAAGAGTGGAATAGCGGTGAGTGCCCGGTTCCATCCCCCGACGTATCCATTCCGAGTTGTGAGTTTCGACACACCAAGTTGACTCATGCGGGAAAGTAAATACAAGTCAAAGTGATCAACCAGCAATGAAAGTATTATTGATTGTTAGCGATTCAGGGGAAAATTTTGAAAATTCACTAAAAGTAGCAATATGGCGTTGGTGGAGTTATTTGGATGAAGATGATTATCGGAAGGATAATAAATCTTCGATATCTTGAAATATTAGGTGGAACATAAGTCCCATTATAGATTCAAAACCGCAAGACGAGGAGGTCGCCCCGCGATCGGGTATTAATGGGTCGAATCGGTCCAATAAATCAAGGGTTTTTGAGAAAATAAAATAATTTAATTAAATCTCCAAGTCAGAGGGTCCAGGGCTATTTTAGTAAAAGGGAAAATAATTTGAGTTAGGTCCTTTATAAAAGAAAAATTACAATTTAGCCCCGTTTTGTAAAAACCAAAACTTTTGGGGTTAAAAATTGAATAAATAAATATCCCGACCTTGAAAAATTATGAGGTCAGTTCCTAAATTCTTCAAATTGTCCAGAGATTCAATTTTTTAAAGTTTTGAGGTCAAGTTTTTATAAAATTCTCACATTGGCCCCAAATTTGTTGAAATTACCAATTCGGAACTTAAGTTTAAAATAATCGGAACTCACAAACCGGAAGGGATTTTAATGTGATTCTAGTTGGAAAATGTCACTAAGGTTAGTGGGATATTGGGACAATAACAGTTTTTAAAAGAAATAAGTTTAGGTCCTTTAACTTTTAAAAATATCATTTGTGTCCCATTTTGAAATAATTCCCTTTAAGGCTTTTAGTGGTCCAATTGTTATGAAATTTGAACCTTGGGTACAAAATATAATTAAGTTACAGTTAAGTTAGTATTTCCAGGTGCATGGGCTGCATAAGTCCTGGAAATTTTATTTGGTCCTCAAGTTTAGTCTTTTACACTTTAGTCCCTTAATTTTAGAAAAATTACTTTCCAAGCCCTAAACACTTGGATTTTAGAATACATTTAAAATATATCATTTCCAGTACCTTAAGAGTGATAATTTCAAATTTTTAAATTAAGGTCTGGTACAGTTTCAAAATTTGCAAAGTAGCCCTTAAACTTTTAAAATTTTACAATCTTGTCCTTGGGCTTTTAAAGGTTGATTTTATTTATCTTAAAACTCCTAAAACTTTATTAAAATGTCCAAAAGTCATTTTTGAACCTGAGTGCAGTCCCAAAATTTGAAATTTGCATAGGGGTCCTTTAACTTTCATTTTCTTGCAATTTAGTCCACCAATTTTCCATTTTTGTATTTTTGAGTCCAAAATTAAAATTTAATAAATTATGCTCGACTTGTCCAGGTTATAAGTCATCCAAAATATGGATTTCAAAGATCATACACATGCATGTCCAATTCATACAAGAATTCATCAAATAGAACATTAAATTGTACATGCATGCACCTAGAATTCAATAAATAGCAATTTTGAGCAACTCTTGAGAATTTTCATGATTTGATACATAAAATTGACATGCAATACATAGATTATATATCTCAAGGGCTCATGATCAAAATTCTACATGCATTTTAATAAAAGCACCTAGAAGTTTGAAAGAGTTTTCCACCCACCTAAATTGGAAAGTTGTGAAATAAAAAGGAAAATTTCACAACTTTGGATGAGGTCACTTAGGTCAGCCCCTAAGTCAAGAAATATCAAAAAAATTGGAGTTAGAAAAATGGGAGAAAAATTAAGGAGAAAAAGAAGGAGATAAGAAAATTAGAAAGACTACACTTTACCTTGTGTAGTAGGTGATTGGAGACTAGTTGAAGCTTCAAATTTGGAATTTTTGATTCAACTCCAAAATCACCTAAGGTCAGACCCTATTTCTCAAAAATGAAAAAGGGGTGTTAAAATTTGAAAAAAATAGGAAGAAAGAAGAAAGAAGGGCTAAGTGTCCAATTTACTACCTTGTCGTCCAAATTTCTACTAGTTATTCTTCAAGTCTTCTAATTAGGCCACCATGCACGCATGGTCTTCTAAGTACCTCAAAATCCAAAATTCAAACTTATATTAAAAAGAGAAGGTGATGAGTAGTAAGATTTTAAGTTGAATTGAGGAGTGAAATTTCTTACCTTGAGATAAGGGAAAGATTGTTTATTTTGGTTTAGATGTTTGAAGAAAGAAAGTATGTTTGATGTTAGGAAGAAGATGTTCTGGAAGATATGAGAAGATGGGTTTGAAGATGTGAAGGACTTGTGTTTGAATATTTGAAAATGTGAAGAAGTGGTACTTGAAGATATGAAGAACTTATGTTTGAAGATTTGAAGATGTGAAGAGTTGGTGTTTGAAGGTTTGAAGATGTGAATGATTTTGTGTTTGAAGATTTGAAGATGTGAATGATTTTTAGAGAGAGGTTAGAGAGAAGTTGGAGAAAAGGCTCGAGAGATGAAGGTGTTGGATGAAAAATGAACAAATTTGTTCATTTTTCTTCATGTGGCCGTCAACATTGCTAGAGGGAGAGGGAATTTCTTGATTAATTTTGTGTCTTGCAAATTGTCTCTTGCATGGAGACAAAAGGGTGGTCAAAGGTATGGGCAAGGTATGGGAAGAGAAGGAATGTTGGGAAAAATAGTAATAAAGAATTGATGTATAAGATGATGTGTATAATGTTTGAATTAATGGTATAATTATACACAAGGTGTACATGTACAAGAGTTGGATGATATTTCTACTCCAAAATTCAACACCAATGTCGTCACTATAGGGTAAATTGGTAATTCCATATATTTTTTTGTCCCAAATTTGATGATAATAGTTGAAATATATCAATCTCCAAAAGTATTTACATTAAAAAACTCAATATGGTAAAAACTAAATATAACTAATATATATTTTAAAAAATATATTATCATTAAAGTTACTATTTTTTTATTTATTATAATTAAAAATTGACAAGTAAATTAAATGATAAATTTATAATTCAACTTATATAAAATAAATTTTCTGGAAAATAATTTTTAAAAATAGATGTTAATTAATTTTTCTTTTTGTGAATGTGTAATAAAAAAATTCAACACATGCATCATATATTTAATTAGAAAATTAGTAAAGTAATTTAAATGATAAAATTTATAACTCAAGTTATAAAATTTAAATTTTCTGAAAAATAACTTTTAAAAGTAGATGTTAAATAAATTTTTTTTGAGTGTGTAATACGAAAAAAATAATCAAATACATACATGTATAACCCAGTACATGTATGTGTATATATGTAAAGTTTGTTTTTATTTTTTGGGTCCTAATGTTCTTGCCCCAGGATATTGATCTCATATAACCCAATGCATGTATGTGTGTATATGTAAAGTTTGTTTTTTATTTTTTTGAGGAAATGTAAAGTTTGATTTAAAAACATAAATAATAAAAATATAATATTTAAAAATAAAAAAATGTGAGCTAGGTTAACATTACTAAAATATTTTTAATAGTATTTATAATTTAACTATACAAAAATATTTTAATAGTATTTTTCTAAAATTTTTAAAAATAATTCCTATATTTAAAAATTATGAATTTATTTAATATCGTAAACTTTTTTATTTTATTTGTAGTTTAAGTACATATATTTTTTCAAAATCAAGAAGTGATTTACACTTAAAAAAATATAGGAAAATTATTTATTTTTCCAAATATTTTAAGTAAAAAAGAATTTATTTTAGGAAATAAATAAAACGCATTTTGGAAAAGATATTTTTAGAAAAATATTTGAAGGACATAGATTTTTTTAGTTTTCAAGTAGGCATTCACAATATTAATTTAAATAAATAACGAATAATATAAAATTTAGAATAACTTTTATCATCAATAATATTAAATTTAACCAAAAAAAAAGAATAATGAGACCATTTTTGGTGAAAAATTTAACTTTGTCCTATGGGACCATTTTTGTCGTTAAAAATTGAATTTTGATGTCCTATGGGACCATTTTTGTCATCATAACGGTTTCCGTCAATTATTTAACGGATCAACACCAAAATTTCAGTTTTCCAGTCGTATGGGACTATTTTTGGTGAAAAATGTCAATTTGGGACTAAAAATGAGTCTAATGTGACTAAAATCATCAGGAAGTAAGTCTAATGAGACCAAAAGTGAATTTTTCTCGTAAGTATAAAATTTTACGACCCATATTCTTGAAGTTCAAGCCCAATACATATGAGTCATAATTTTTTGGCATAAAAATACTTATTACCTATGTTACAAAGTAAGCTAAACCTTTAGCTTACAAAAGAAGCTAGCATATGTACAAATGAATTGAAGGTTTGTAATTTTGCCTATAAATAGAAGCTCTCTTCCACAAAATGAAGTAAGGTTGTGGTTATAACATTTGAGCACAAGAGTATAGAGTATTAAACTATATATGTAGTTCCTATTTCATGAACAACAGAACATAAGATGCATCTTGTTGATATACGTAATATTTATCAAATCTCTTAAACTCTCCTCAATTATACAATCATACACTTGCAAGTCTCTTAATCTCATTTTCTTGGGATGTGTGATCGGTTCATTCATATTTACCTTCGTCTGGATATCTGCTAGGAGTTGCTCCTTATCCATATGTCTATTGCACCGACAATCACTCCCTACACTCATCACGGGGGGTCATCATACCAATAATCACTCTAAATATCCAAACATATTGAAACTTTATTTGATAAATTAGGAATCTCATAAACAAGTACTATTTTAAATTCATTGTTATTGTCCTAGTATCACGACTAAGTGTAAATCGTGAAATTTTTTTATTAGCGAGATTAAAACTAAGTTTAGTAAAATTCTCATACATATCTGTCCACAAAATTAAAAGAAAGTGATATACATAAATTTGTTAAATTCTTCCTAGTATTAATATCTGAGTACTCAAATAAGAAAGTAGGATATGTCTTGTACCTCTTTGTGAAGATTCTGTTGTTCCTCGTAGTTGTATTTGAGACCACTCATTGTGGTTTGTCGAGGTGCTTCTTATATATTCAAGTGGTTAGTGAATATCCCGTATCCTCATTCCCCCTTAAATTTGTAGACATTGCCACAATAGTTGCAAGTGACTTTGAAGTCTCTGATGGTTAGGTCTGACACCTTTTTAAAATGCAGCACAAATATCTCGTATTTGAGTTGTGAAGGTTGCCGTTGACCACCTCTTGTACTTTGAGTTTGCGGTTGTGTTTGACTCTCTTGCGTTTGATGATGATATTTTTGATCTACTTCTTTGAAGGTGGCGGTGGTGGAAAAGCACACCTCTATCTCACTTTGTCACTCCAATCAGGGGCGTGGCACCAATATCTTCATATCATAGAATAAAGAAACTCGTGGTGGTGGCAACATCTCAGGTTTCATCGCCTTTTTTTTTCTCTTGTTGAATCGATGAGACGAACCTCATTGACTAGCCTTTTTTATTATAGAGTTTGAACTATCAATTCTATATGAATTAGAATATAATTATAGAAAGTAAATAAAAAACTAACAAATATTGAGATTTGAGAGTATTGCCCTTCAGGATTTTTTTTTTTATAGTATTGGGTAGGAGAAATGGGAGATTTGTTGAAGATAATTGAGATTTTGGTGTAAGGAAAAAATGGTGTGTGCATGTGGTGGGGGTATATATAGGTAAAGTTAACAAAATTAGTTTGACCCGGTGTTAGGATCGGGTTGGACTGTGATTTCATAGTCATGAAAAGAGCAGGCCTATTTGGCTCGACCCATTAGGCCCGAAATATAGGACCAGTCCAGTCGGCTCGGTGCATATTATACATGTATTTTCAAAGAATGGATCGACTCTGGGATCCAAAAATGGCGATCGCCCGATTTTCTCTCGGCGTGGCCAAGATCAACCTGACCAGGACCGACTGGCCCATTTGACACTTCTATATATAGGTGAGGGGGAAAATAGGAAAAAAAATAGGTAAAACAATTGATTTCATCATCAACAGACAAATGATCCCATCCGTTCATCTATAACGACCATCAACGGACAAATGATTTCGTCTGTTTAATTCAAAATTCAAAAAAGAACAAAAGGTCACAATTTTAAAATTGGGTGAACCGTAATCGAACCGTGTCAAAATAATTCTCTGTTAAACTTTAACCAAAATTATGTTCAACGATTAATCAAACTATTGACCATGGCTCGATTCGAACCCAGTGAACACCTCTACGGCTCTACGTATCTATATCTATTTTTCTTAATATAATAAAATTGACACTTATCTTTCAACGTATGTATCTTTCAATTTATACACCAAATGTGCCATACACATGGTGTAGGATGATAAAACTCATGCGGAGCGCGCCCACAAAGTGAATAGGCTGGTGGACTTTTGATGATCAAAGTTCGGAACTCCCAAGTGGGGATCGACGACGTTTGATTTGTGTAACATAGTCAGCTGACCGTTGACCTGCAGGCTTTTTGACTTTCCCAATCACACATTCATTATGATGGAAATTAATTAATTTATACTTTGTATTATTATAATATTTGATGCAGTGGATCATTTGTTACGCCATCCACTTTGAATAAATCTTTGATCAACCAAACCCTAATTTCTCACTATAATTAATTTATTTCTCCAAACCAAACTCCCACTTCCCAAATAAATAGCTAGATATAATAACTATATCCAACTTCTTGTTTTTTTCTTTTTTGTAGGCATATTTGTATCGTTTCTCTCATAGAATGGTATTTTTAATTTCATTAGAGGAAAGATTATTAATTAACAAGCTGTTAAGTTACAATAATAATTTTTTATTAATCATATATAGTATATTAAAATAATTTTATCTTGTCACAATAATATTCACATGTTTTAAAATGACAACTTATATATATATATATATATATATATATATATATATAATTGAAGAATATAGTGTGAGACATGTATAATGACATGCAACAATAATTCTGATAAGTTATAGTACTGCCAATTTTTCTTGTCACTATGAATGTGTAACAAATTGCTTTTTTTTTTTTTTTAGCAAGTAACAAATTGTTAAAGGTGCTATTATTTGGTACTATGAAGGTTGGGAGATCTTTTATCATTGAAACTTATTAGGCTATCTTTGTTTATCATCACTTATAAGCATTGTTTTCTCATAATCACCAACCAAACACATATTATATGTTTCTCAATGCATTTATATACTAGTACACATATTTCTAAATACACATTTTAATGCTAACTTTTTTATAATAAAAAATTTGGCTGTCATTTGAATCTCGAACCCATACCCCTTCATTAAAGAGTAATACCAAGTAGGCTAACCCAATGATTAATATTAATGCTAACTTTACAAACTAATTTCCCACAAATTGCCTACCCGTACACATTTATAAAATAGACACACACATTGACACACATACAATGGATCTGTTCACACTTCTAAATATTTTATTTTTTTAATTGTAATTACAAAGACGAAAGACATTAGCAACACGACGAAACTTTACTGGAGTCCATATATAAAAACATTTTAGTCAAAGTAATTTATTAAAGTGAAACTTAAAATTGGGACAATATGGTTGTTTACACACAACGGATCTTGATTTTATAATTCATTCTGTATATTTTATTATGTGATCCATTAGATGTATATGACGTGTATATGCTAGAGAATCTGATAATTGTACATGTGACATTTATCTAGCTAGTGTATCTGAATACCAAATAAAATATAGAATATATCGAACATCCAGACTGATTTAAACATGGATTAACATAGTATAATAATTTTATTTCTTTCTTCTTTGTTTTCTTTTTAAGTGAAAGCCTTAATGCAAAGATGTCATAAAGAGGTAAGAAATGTCTGAAGAATTTACGATCAATTTTTTCATTGATTTTAAACCAACGACATACTCAACGGTATATCCCTGCTACAACAAGTGTAGTATACTTGGTGCATGGATGAATGACAAGTATCCCACTTTTTACATGGATAATTGACAAGTGTTTTAATTTATAAGTAGAGGACACTTCACATGCGGTAGATATCACCAAGTAAGCATCTACAAGACCGTGATAGTTTGGTTAAATTCACCTAACAATTTTGTAATCAACCTTGTGGTCCAGTGGTTGAGACGTGTGTTGTAAAGTGATTGACCCGGGTTCAATCTCAACGTGTGTGCCCCTCCCATATTTTCCCTCATTGTACTAAAAACAAATTCATCTAACAATTTCAGAAGTCAGCTCCAATATATATATTTCAAACGAATTAATCAACCTGATCAATAAAATTCCATTCTTTTTTTTTTTTTTTTTTTTCTGAAAGGACCTAATCAATAAAATTTATATATATGCAAAGACTTAACTAGCAATACTTTGATTCAACTATAACAGTCAAATTATAATAATTTGCATTAAATGCTATTGCCATACTAACAAGTAACAACTAGCTCCCAGTAGCAATAAACTCTCCGTGATTTGGCTAACACATTTTTCTCGCATTTTGACCACCGAAATAGTCCTGTGAGAATATATGACTTCATAACTATGACCAATTTTCCCTTCTTCACACAATGGATCCATTAATCCCCAAACGTATACTTTCTCATTTTGTATATATATGTCCATTTCCCGTTTTAATAATTACTGTATTTTTTTCCACTTAATCAATGGACAACATAGAAGTTCCCGAGTATTTCATATGTCCAATTTCACTCCAAATCATGAAAGATCCAGTGACAGCCATATCAGGGATCACGTACGATCGAGAAAGCATTGAACGGTGGCTATTCAAGAGCAGAACCAACACCATCTGCCCCGTCACTAAACAGCCGTTGCCCAGAGACTCAGATTTGACGCCCAATCACAATTTGCGCCGTCTGATCCAGGCCTGGTGCTCTGTCAACGCAACCAACGGCGTCGATCGAATCCCCACACCGAAACCGCCCCTCAGCAAATTCCACGTGATTAACCTGATTAGGGACCTATACGTCCCCGATCTGCAGATTAAAACGCTGCAGAAATTGGAAGCTCTGGCGGCGGAGAATGAGAGAAACAGGGTTTTTATGGTTGAGGCTGGTTTAATTAAGGCCTTGGTATCTTTTATCGTGTCCTGTTACGAAAATAGTGAAACGAAAGGGGTTGAAGAAGCTCTGAGTTTATTTTACCTCGTGAATCGCACTTCAATCGGCCAATCCACGGGGATCTTAACCGAAAACGGAGAAATCATAATCGAATCGTTGATTTGGGTGTTGGGTGGCGATGATTGTTTTCAGGATAACGCGGTGGTGAAATCGCACGCAACGTGTTTGATGAAAGTCCTCATCCAAAAAGCAAACCCGAGATTGCTCGAGAGACTGAATCCAGAATTCTTCAGAATTATATTATCCAACTTACGTCCCGAAATCGGAATCTCTCAGCAAGGAATAGTTTCCCTCTTGCATATCCTGCTGGATACGTGCCCTGGGGAGAAACGGCGTCGTTCTGGTCGAATTAGGGGCAGTTTTGACCTAATTGAGTTGGAACTGAGAAATCGGCCGCCGGAGAAGAAAACAACAGAGCTCGTGTTGGGGATATTGTATCATTTGTGTTCGTGCGCCGATGGGAGGGCTCAGCTTCTTAATCACACGGCTGGGATTGCAGTAGTCACCAGGCGAATTCTGAAGGTTTCATCAATGGCGGACGAGAGAGCGATTTTCATTATTTGGCTGATATCGAAGTACTGCGGAACGAACGGAGTTCTTATGGAGATGGTGAGGGTTGGGACGGTTGCTAAGCTTTGCATGGTGATGCAAGCGAACTGTGGAGTGCATCTGAAGGAGAAAGCAAAAGAAATACTGAGAACACACTCTGATGTGTGGAAAGACTCGCCTTGTAGAGTTGTAGTGAAGTTGCTACTTTAACAAGGTTTGCTGATTCATATAATTAAAAAGAAAAAAAAAAGTAATATGTGCTTCAATTGTAGCTTCCTCTTAATAATCTCAATGTTTATAGGGACAAAATTTTCCTTATTTACACACACGTACAGCAAGATGTGGAATATTAATTTATGTGTTGTATTATGAGTGATAATTTGCACTTGTCAAAGACTTGGGTTAAGCAGTATAACGGTTTCTTTCGTTAGACAGATCCAACTCGGTCCGGGTTTTTTTTTGTAATATCATGTAACGATGGCATTTTTGTAATATTACGAGCCTTTAAAAGTATAAGTTTTTCCCCTGGAAAATATTAGTAGTATATCTGAAAAGTATTAGTAATTCTCTTGAACAATATTAGGCAGTGAAGTAATATTAGACAACCCTCAAAAGTATTACTTTTTCCTTGAAAAATATTAGCAATTACTTGGAAAAGTATTAGTAATTCCCTAGAAAAGTATTAGTGACCCTTTGAGCAGTTTTTTTAGTAATCCTCATGAAAAATATTAGTTTTTTCCCGCAAAATTATTAATATTTTCCCTAAAACGTATTAATAATTTTATTAAAAGTTATTAGGTTTTTCGATTAAAAGGTAATTTAGTATTTATCTTGAAAAAGTATTAATAGTTCTTCCAAAACGTATTACGGTATTAGTAGTGTTCTAAAAAATATTAGTATCCTCCTAATTAATATTAGCTTTGTCGGCCGAATGTTGTTGTTGTAGAATTAGCGGTTATGCGGGTCGATAGGCGGATTGATTGGGTAGGTATTTAAATCCGTCTAACGAATTAAATCCGTTAGACAGTCTGACATGAGACTAACCCTTTGCACTTTGTTGTTTATTTGTAGCGGTTCGGATTTACTTGTCTTTAGTTCGGATTTTCTAGTCTTTACGGTGTTTTATCTAGTGTTTCAATATAATATGATTGGATGAATGATGTCACTTATACAATAATGACATCATTTTATGCGCGTGACATTCACTTAGGTTGTGTGTGGATCTAATAATTTGGTGATAAGTTATATAAAAAGGAAAAAAAGAAAGAAAGGTTTAATCAATTAAGAAAAATATCATTCTGATTTTTTTATGATTTTAAAATTAGTCTATTGCTAAAACTTTACACATTAATGTGTGTCCTCAAAATGTTTAAAGAGTGCCCATGTTTTTTAGCATTTTCTCTAATGTCAAAATATTTTTAAGATCATTTTTTTGAAATACATGATTTTTAGCCATTTGACTATGTGAAAAATTCAATTTTGGCCTTGAGTCAATTTAATTACACCAAGACATACACCCCTCTCTAACTCGACAAACAAAAACTTGAGAGAGAATTGACTATCATTGAACGATCACCGATCAATTAATGACTTAGATCCCGACGACTGAAGTAACGAAAAAACCTCTATGAACTTCAATTCGATTAATTTTATATTTTTGGTGAATTAGTTTAGGTTTAGATATTTTAGGATGTGATTATTGTTGATGTTTGTTGCATCTTTAATGGTGGTTGGGGTGAATGAGGAAGATGACAAGAATTATCGTAGCTCGTAACTCGATACTATAACTCGTGTAACTCGTCGTTGTAGCTCGTAACACGATATTGTTGCTACAGTAACTCGATATTGTAGCTCGTAACTCGACACTGTAGCTCGTAACTCGATATTGTAGCTACAATAACTCAACACTGTAGCTCATAACTTCGATATCGAGCTATAGTAACTCGATGCCAAGTAACGATCTTTTAAGTCAGGACTTCGTATTTTGTGGTCTTTCTTCATCGTAAAATTTTGAGAGAAGTTTAATATCTATACGAAGTTCACTAATAAACGAAATATCGAAAGAGCTTAATTTTTGAGATACGTTTAGATGGATAGGAATTTTTTAAAAGTTTATAATAGATAGAGTAAGAGAATATATATATATATATATATATATATATAGAGAGAGAGAGAGAGAGAGAGAGAGAGAGAGAGAGAGAGAGAGAGAGAGAGAGAGAGAAGAGAAAAGTGAAAAAAAAAAGAAATAGTCAAATATCAAACAAACATCTTGAAAAATATGAATGTCTTTTTGTTCCACCAAAATTACTAAAAAATATTCGTTTTGAAAAGATGACTAATTTTCATTCTTTTTATTATAAAAATGGTTATTTTGACCTATTAACACATGTTAAAAATTTAAATGTTACCCAGTGTTCATTCTGCGTAAAGTGTGTGTACATATATACATTCATAGTTAGTTTTTAGTCAACGATGGTGATGCTTTGATGTAAATTTGTACAATATTAATTGTATATTTGCATGACATGTATGATATATTTCAAACCTTTGAATTTCACAAAGACAGCAACATATTTGTTTTCATGATGTGATAGACCACGTCCTATTTGTTATTAACAATTCTATTTCTCCAAAATTTGGATTTTCTCACCATCCACGTCCTATTTGATGTCCATTTGCACGCCTACGATCTTTGAGTAAATCACGCTAAACTCCTTGTACTATTCGCATTTTTACACTTACCATACAAATTATTTTTTGTTACGTTTACCATATAAGTATGTAAATTTTCTTGCTTTCCCTATATGGATGATTTTACCCCTAAAATATTATTTTTAAAATAATAAAAATAGTTAAATTCTGACCATATTAAATCTCATCATACTTCGTATAAAAAATTAATTGTCTTTTAAATTCATACATTACTTGTTGAAATGTACTTGAGTATTCCTTGTTAGTGTGAATATTTTCATTGTTAATGGACTAAAATTATACTTTTTTTATTTTTAAGTTAGTGATGAATACCTAAGATTGGTCACTAATGTCTTAATGTAGTGGCAATTTTTGTTTTTTGCTGCAATTTTTGATTTTTTTTTTTGTCATGTTGGTACCAAACTACTAATCATGTGATGCATGTTAAGGGTGTAAGGACCGGTTGTAAATTTATACGTGTGAAGAACAACCCAAATATCGACTAAGAATATCTAACTACATTTCGTTGAAACAAGGTCTGAATTTTAGGAAATATTAATTTTATATAGAATAACATGATAGGCATGATGACCATGCATAATAAATTATATTCATTATTCTAAGAAAAATAAAATTTAGTGGCAAAATTTTCCATATAGAGCAAAGTGGAAAGTTTTACATAGTTCATATGTTAAAGTGTAACAACAAATAATTTATAAGATAAAGTGTAAAAGTGAATAATACATGGGTTTTAGTATAATTTCCTCACAATCTTTTTACTACCCAACAAAATTTGTTAAAGATAGACCACGAACTTAATCATTATTGCGGCGTGCTCGGGTTTTCAATTTAGGTCATTTTTTTTTTTTTGATAACTCGGCTTCCGAGGCTTACGTCGACTATGCTCGAGGACAACGGCTCCGGCTCCTCATTCTTGCCGCCAAGGTAAACCGCGGGATGTGCACGATGGATGTTACGGCGAAGTGGCGACGTACAACGAGATCCTCCCAGGTAAAGAGAACAAATTATGTTCGACCCCCAATCTACTAATAACGATCTCTCCCGAATCGAATCCACACGGATGCTATTCAAGTATGAGTTCCCACCAAATCTTCACCGGCTCGCATATGGGGAGCAATTTGATGGAGTAGGGATATGAACCCACGACTCCACCCCACAAACAATTTGATGGAGCGGGGATTTGAACCCCGACCTCCATCCCACAATTGCTTGTGGTGGCGGGGTGGGCTAAGCCCACAGTTATTTAGGTCATTTCTTTGATTTTACGGAATTGACAAAGTTTGCACGTAAAATTTTGAGTATAGAAATGATGAAACTATGCGAAATAATTAAATAATGAAAAATAAATGGCTCACTAGATGGAATTTTAGAATATACTTATGCTCAATAAAAACTTATGAATTTATAATTACTGTGGTTTAAAAAAACACAAGATTTTATGAACAATAGTGAAAAACACACGAATAAACATGAATATTATGTTTATTATGTGACTTTCGTATTTGAAATTATCTTAATTACTCAACCAAATATACTCTCATTTACAAATCTAAATAAAGTTTTAGTTTCATTTATTTGAATTCAGTTGTCATAATTGATACTCCATATAAATATTAAAATAACAAAAGAAATCACTAAAAATACCTTTGCCTCCATAACATGATTTGAAAAGTTGTCCAAGAAAATTGAGCAGTGTAAATGGGCCAAACAGTGCATAGGGCCCAAAGCAAATTTAACTGAAAAGAAAGAAAAATTTATTTCATGAATGCCAATTGGTCCAGCCCTTTCTTCAGCTCCAGCCACTCATGAACCATGAAATTTTATTTAGTTGCCGTTGGATTGAATGCTATTCAATGTCAATCCAGATAAATCATAACCACACAAAATTTATTGCCTTTGGATTGAGGAATTTACATTTAAGAAAGGGTTTTGAGCTCCTAAAAAATAAAATCTTAAATGAATTCATCATTATGTACATTTTTAAAATCGTATACATATATGCTCTAAATAATTGGAATCCATTAAAATTTGAAAGTCTTAGTTGTGAAATGCAACTCATAAGTTAATCAATGCCTATAACCCAAAAAAAAAAAAAAAAAAAAAAAAAAAAATCATTAGCTTGCATTTTTTGCTATGAGTTGGGACTTGGGAGGAGTGGTTAGACGTGAGAGGATAAATTTTGGAGAAACTAAGGTAGCAATTTGATATGAGATAAAAAAGTAATGATGAAAGTTGATTTGATATAAAAATAGTAAAATCTTTGGTTGGATATGATTGGTAGTTAGAAATGTTTGAGTGAGTGAATAGTAGAACTTGTGGGAGGATGTTGTTGGGATTTTTATTAATTTTCCATGTGGACTTACATATGTAATTACAATTATATTATGGGTTATCTAATTTAATGGAGCCAATTAAGTGGTCTAATTTAATACGGCTCTAGAATATCTATGGGTATGAGCTTTGCAATCAATATGTACGGACCCAATACTAGTTAATAAGATTGATGGGCTTCTAATTAACCTAGTATATAAAGAACTCTCATTAGGGTTATGGTAAAGTATGTCAAATCGATCGTCACTCTTCTCCTCTTCCACATCTTAGAGAGAGGCGGATGGAGTACCTAAAGGATTTGGTTGTGGAAGATCTTAACCCGATAAAGGATTCACACGCATTTGTACGGTTTGAGGTATCTATTTGTGTCATGGATTTAAGGTGACGCTTCCGATTTAGTCTCAGTTTTATATTTCGAGTATGAATTAATTCTATTAATTCTAACAAGTGGTGTGAGAGCAAATCAGGTTGAATTATCAAGAATATTATATGTATTATTTTGATAATTATATTCAGATTTTAGTGATTTTTGGAAAGAGAAATCTTGAAATCTGAATTATATCTAAATAATTTGAGTAGTGGTATTTCGCAAGCTGTAGAATTTTGTTCCAACACAAATTCAGATTTAAGTTACTGCTGTATTTGTGGGTTTATATATGTTGTTCAAAGTTACAAACTTACGGCGATGCGGAACGAGGATGGTCTTCACTTTTAAAGCTTATGATCCAGGCAATCCTTTTGGCATGTTTAAGTTAAATTCAGAATATTTTGGAATAGTACTTCGGTTTATGTTTGGATGATGTTCGTCATCCGATTTCTCGGCAGCGCCGATTCCCACCATCACCAGTTCACCACTTCACCTCACCACCCTCAATAACCCAACAGCCAGATTATGTTCGTTATAAAAAAAAAATGGAGGCTGTTTCTATTTTTCGATAGCAAGCACAGTCACTATCAGGAAGAAGGACAGTGGTGATGGGCGAGATGCGAGATGACCGATCTGGTTCTTCGCGGTCATGGGTCTTTTTCTTCCTCATCACCGGCTATGGCGGATTTGCAGCAGTCGGCGGTTGAGGGGCCACGGTTTCTTTCAGAAATTGCCGCCAGCGGATGGATTGGCTGATGACAGATTTGGGCAGCAGTGGTTGTCTACTTAGCAGCGGAACGAATTTGTCCAGCGGACGGCGGACGGTCTCGTCAATGGCGGTTTCGTTCAGGCGTTATGGGCTGGCGACGACGGAAGGAGGTGATTTTGGGAGGCTGTACTAGAGTTCTGCACTTCTGGTATGAAGATTGGAGGAAGTTCTAAAGTTTTCTTTGAAGAATTAGATGACGGCTTTCAAGTTAGGCTCAACGTTTGGGCTTTGTGTTCAAATATGATTTAGGCCAATCTTGATATGAAGACTTCTAGATCAAATTTTGGGTTATTTTGGTTGGCCTATATCAAAAAGTTGTTAACCCTTTTTTCATTAATCCATAATTAAGTTAGATATGGGTCTAATTTTGCATTGGATCCTAATATCTATTTAAAGTGAATTTTGGATTTGAGTTAGTTTGAACCCAAAATTCAAGTAAGGAGATTTTGGATTACTAATATGGGTTTAGGGTATTGGGTCATTAAGGGCTAAGTTAACTCAACCCATAAAGATTGGATTATTTTTTGAATTTTACTCAAATATAATCCATAAAGAATTTGATCTAAATTCGGTGAAAACCGAAGAAAGTCTAATAATTTGATTTTAAGCCTATTTAATTTTCAGGCTTTAAATCAAAATAATGAATTAAGATTTGAGTTTAATTTATATTGAACTCAAATTTATATGGTTTAATTTTGGGCCTAAACTTTTGGGTATTGAATTTGATTTGGATTCAACTTACAATGGGTTAGATTTATGACTCGATCGGTTACATGGGTTATTAAATTTAAATAAAGTTGAATTTAAAGTCTTGTTTGGTTCTCTTTCGACTTAAAATTTGAATAAGGTTAATCTTGAAATCAATTTCATATAAAGTTGAGTTTAAGCCTAATTTAGTATTTTGGGTTTTAAGTCAAAATAAAGATAGATTTTGGGCTTGTAGTTAGAGCTCGAGTCATTGGGTCATAAAGTTGGGATGAATTTATTCATGCGTAAGGATTGAAGTAGATTTAAATATGGGTTGGATTTAAATTTAAATACGACTCAATTTAGTTATAATCTGATATATTAATTTTTATCTTATTAGCGAATCTTATCTTTATATTTTGAAATAAATTGAAATAGCATGTCGCCAAAGTGACCCTTGTTACTAAATTTATTTTGAAATATTAGATTCGGAGTAAAAGATTTGTAATTTGTCTATATCTATGCGGATAATAATCGGCCCGAAAAAGGAAGGTTATTATGCGGCGGATGATAGACATGTGAGGCAAAATCAGGATTATATTTGATGTCGATATTTCATTATAATTTAATTGAAACAATCATTTGCCAAAGTAACCTCTATTGTGTAGATTTATTTATTTTAAAATATTAAGATATGTATGTCTATTATTTATGCAAATAATGACCGGCCCAAAGGAAGGTCATTACTTGGCGGATAATAGACATACATACATGTGGTAATAAATATGTGATGATTATTAGGTTATCCATGTAAACAATAATCGGCCCAAAGGAAGGTTATTGTTTACAGGACTTATTGTCGAGTATGTGATTACTACATTTGAGAGTACCACTTACAATTGATGCTCTTGTCCAAAGATGAACATCAATGTTGTGCTAGGTATCTCAAGATGAGCCCACTATCATTTTCTAATGTCATGCATAAATATGATTTTTCTTATTATTATGTTATGACATAATTAAGTGTGAGCATTTTTAATTGCATTCCCCGAATTAAATTTTCGCTTGTATTTTTAAAGTATTTGTCTATATGGATTTTATTTATGTTATCTCATTGTTTTAAATTTTGGGGCATTATGTTTGAGGAGGTTAGTGCGGAGGAGTTCCTTAAAGATCCGGCTCGAACAAGTATTATCTCAACTAATCTTGTTTCAATAAGGTTATAAATAAAAATGGAACATATGTGAGTATATTAGGATGTGTCTTTCTCGCTTTATAGTAAAGTTCATAAAGTCGAATTCTCTATGGTTTTATTCAGTTTCTTGTACATTAAGGATTTATAGTTAGTAACAACACCCTAAAGATTGAGATGACTCTTCGGATATCATTTCTCATTGTGCAAGAAAATAAAGTTTGAGCGAGATAACACTAAAAGTACTCACTTAACATCTTCTTCCTCGGGATATAGATATAAAGGTTGTAATCGGGACACCACAAGCGAGCACGCAAAAGAAACGATGAGGAATTTACTTGTTCTTCGCAAGAAGGGTGGATACGTGTGAGAAATGTCCCAAGTAAGTATGTCATGTTAAAGTTTGCTTCACACTTGACTATGTTTCATTGAGTCTTGTTTTGTACCTAGACATATTTTGTGGGTACATCTTTTGGTTCTACTACTTACATGTGTTTTAATGCAAAGTTAGTTGTGGAGCCAATTACAAATTGATGTTGAAAGATGCATATGTGATGGTAATGGTTAAATAATTATGGTTGAGACTATACATATTTAGGTTTAATCATTGATGATAAGGTTATTGAACATTGAAAGGACTCGGGATTTTGTTTCTATTTCTATTTAAGCAAATTTTGGTTATATTTGTTCAATTTGGATATAGTAATTTTGCTCTCTTTCAATATTCATGTTGGTTCTTTATCATTGATGATGTGGTTGTCTCATTTAATGAAACTTTGCATGCTAGTTCACATGGTACAAAACATATGAAACGATAAAAGAATTATGAATGTGGTAAGAAGTATGATTAATCATTCTTCCTTACTGAAAACTCTCTGAGAGAAGTAATAAGGATTACGACATGGATTATTAATAGGGTTCTAATCTAAGCAGTAGCTAGCTAAAGCCCCTTATGGAATTTTGATATGTGAACATTCGATATTGGATATTTGCATATTTGGGGTTGTCCGATTAATATAAGGTCTTCGGCCTAATAAGGGAAATTGGACTCAAAAACTATTAGTTATTGCTTGTTAGATACTCTATAAGGTCACTTGAAATGGGAAACTTGAAGGTTCTTATGGAAGTTGAGTTTGAGGGGAGAATAATGTTATAAACATTATCATGAAAGAAGAGTTTATTTTCCTCCTACTGATTTGCAATTGACAATGATTAGGTGTTCATTCCTAACATTGTTCAAGATGCAAATTCGGACTATCAAGATAATGTTAAGGAACTCATTTCATTGCGGATAAGATAATGTTTCTAAAGAGCAAACTCAACAACCTCAAGAATGGAAGCCATGAAAAATTGGATGAAATTCATGATGCCAATGGCACTTCGGATCTCATCAAATTGCCTAAAGGTGTGAAACATCTTTGATCATTGATGAACATCAAGACCAAAGAGGTTCAAAGGTAATGTTGAGAGATATACAGTTTGCCATGTTGTCATGAATTTCATCAAAAAAGTAGATATTGATTATAAAGAAACTTTTATTTTAGATTTATCGAAAGATTCTTTAAAATCATTGTGGTACTCATGGCTCATTTTAAATTTTTGGCATGTTTCTCGTTTATGGTAAATAATCATCGTTAAGTTTATCTCGTTTAGTTTTGAGATATATAAAGTTGATGATTGTATATACCGTAGGTTTAGTGGGAGAGAATCCCATTACTTAAGAACTTAAGTTTAATTCGTTTAGTGCCCCAAGAATGAGTCTAAAGTCGTAGATATACAAAAGACAATTTATGCATCAACTATGAGAGGTCTTTTGTATTTTCAAGTATGTACACATCCGGATATAGTGTGCATAGTAGGATTATTAGACAGATATTAACCCCAAGATGGATCATTTGGAAAGCAGCCAATAAAGGGGTTATAAAGTATTTACATAGAACAAAGGTTTATATGCTCACTTATCGGAAATCAAATCTTTGGGAGATCATTTGGTATTTCTGATTTCGATTTTATTTTATGCCAATAAAGTAAAGAGATCCGATTTGAGCTATACTTAATTGTTAGTTGGATGAGCTATTTTTGGAAAGTGCCAAGCAGACACTTATAGCTCATTCCATAATGACAACTAATTTTTAGCTTGTTAAGGGGCATCTTATCAAGGGATATGGTAGATATTGTCACTAGGCTGCATGTTAAGACTGGTATTGACATACCATAAGGATAATGTGATAATAACTCGATTTTACCATATTCCAACAACAAAAACTCTTGAAGTTGAGGTGCACATAGACTTCAAGTTTCTTGTTGTTATAAAGGAAGATTTGAGCCATTAGCGTCTATAGAACATATTGGACAAACTCCAAATGTGTCCACTCACCAATGTTTTACCACCTAAGGTGTTTACGAGCATAATGCTCATATGTGTGTTGTACGGTTTTAAAGATGTGCATGTCAAGTGGGAGTTTGTATCTTGATGTTCTTTGAGTTAGACACATTTTGAAATTATCTTAACGAGAATAAATAATAAAATTTTGGTTTTGGACTCTAAATAATTCGCATTTTGCATGATCTCATAAAGAATAAAGTAGGACCGAGTTGGAAATAGGCATGTTAGAGATCACGTTACATGTAATTTCCATGCTACACATCCATACTTGATCTATGTCTTTTAATATATTGGTGTGATGACCATTGATGGGTCTAGTTACCATTTAAGTGTAACGAAAGCCACTTTGATCTCACACTTGATGTAGGAGATGGACAGATTGTATCTAAGGGGATATCTCAAGGATATATATCATTTTCGATCTTGCTTTTCAGGATTTTACAATATAATTGTCTCTGGCGACATATGTAGTCCAAGTGGGAGATTGTTGGGATTTTTATTAATTTCCCATGTGGACTTACATATGTAATTACAATTATATTATGGACTATCTAATTTAATGGAGCCAATTAAGTGGTCTAATTTAATAGGGCTCTAGGGATATCTGTTGGGTATGGGCTTTGCAATGTGTAGAGACCAATACTAGTTAATTAGGATTGATGGGCTTCTAATTAACCTAGTATATAAAGAACTCTCATTAGAGTTATGTACCTCAAGTCCAATCAATCGCCACTCTTCTCCTCTTCCCCATCTTAGAGAGAGACCAATGGAGTACCTAAAGGATTTGGTTGTGGAAGACGCTAACCCGATAAAGGATTCACACGCATTTGTACGGATCTGAGGTATCTATTTGTGTTTATGGATTTAAGGTGCACTTCCGATTTAGTCTCTGTTTTATATTTGTTTCTTGATAATTCACGTGATGATTAAGGGTATAAATTAATTCTATTAATTCTAACAGGATGTGTAATAATGATTGATGATTTGATGGATTTTTTGAAAATGTGTAGAAGTGATATTGTATGAAAATGTGGAAGAAAAAAATGAAAGTGAATAAATAGTGTATATTTTTGAAAATTTCCATAAGCATTCACATTTTGGGGTAAAAATTTTCTAGCGAAAACGAAAATGAACATTTTTCATAAGCAAACGCTAACCTAAAGTGCGATTAGATATGCTTTCATTTTGAAAATTTTCTTTTTACTAGAGAATAGTTAAAGTAATGATGAAAGTTGATTTGATAAAAAAATAGTAAAATAATGATTGGTAGTTAAAAGGATGTGAGTGGTAGAATAATATAATTTATGAAAATGGGTAATAATGATTAGTGATTAGATGGGTTTTTTTTTGAAAAATGAGTAGAAGTGATTGATGGGAGAAAAAAAAGTGAAAGTGAATGAATAGCGTATTATAAAAAAAAAAAAAAAGTTTTATAAGCATTCACATTTTTGGTAAAAAATATTTTCGATCTAGCGGAGCGAAAATGAAAAAAATTTATAAGCATCGTAATCTGAAAGACTCAGGGAATCGAAAGTTGATTTAAACTCTAATAAAGGATCAACGATATCATTAGCTTGCGTATTTATTTTTGCCATATTCTTGAAAAAAAGTAAATATACGATGTTTGGTACTTAATTTTTTTTTTTGGTCAAAAAGAAATTTATTAATAATTGAGCACAAGGGTGCCCAAACCCAAAGAAAAACGGAATACAACTCAATCCGCATAAGCACAAGTTAGGCTCTAGTAACCAATCCGAATAAGACACACAACAAAATTTCGATTTTTGGGCCATCAACCAAAGCCACACCCTAACTTTTATGAGCTCAACAAGGTGGGATACCAAAATATTTTCTGTTGGAAGATACATCTATTTCTAGCAATCCAAATACTCCATATCGTTCCAAACCAGTTGAGTTCCATTCTTGTTTCGATTCTTTTTTTGAGCCCCTCGTCTTTGGAGGAGACTATTATCTAGCCATTTGTAAATTTCCATCCACACATTGTAGGCAAATCCGAGGAGAAGAATAAATGGGACACATCTTCTTTCTTTGTGATTACAAAATGGACATAGAATGCATCCTCCTGGATCAATAATACCTCTTTTTGTAGATTAGTTCTCGTAGGAATTCGGTTTTGAAGGAACTTCCACACTGAACGCCGCTACTTTGTTTGGTACAATTTTGTTCCATGCCGACTTGAGATTGTTGTGATCCACCTCTTTTGCTGCGTCGGATTTGTTCGAGGATTTTATATGCCTCTTTAACCGAAAAATATCCTTTGTCTCGCCTCTCGGCTCCATATGTCTTGCTCATTTTTATCAATTTTATGCCTCTCCAGGTCAACATTAAGATCCCGAAATAAATCCTTTTCCTATTCAAACACTCACGTCTCCATTTCCACGTCCATTTCCACACGCCCTCATCCCATTTTCCCCTTTCACTAATTTTCGTTCCCTTTGTGGGTGTCTAGTTTAGCCAACCTTTCAAATCTATGATTGAGGCTCATCTCCTCCATCCAAGGGTCGTGCCAAAAAGATGTGTCCTCGCCATTTCCGACTTTTTTCCTTAGCCTATCAAGAAACCAGTTGCTGCCATTCTCCCTTTCTAAGATATTCCATATATCCTTCCACCACCTTGAGCCTTTCGTACTCTTGCTCCTCCTGTTTTTGTCCCAATCAAGCCATCCTTTTTCCCCATACTTCGACTCAAGCACTTTAACCCACAATTGATTTTTCTCCACAAGGAATCTCCACACCCATTTAGCTAGGAGGGTATCGTTGAAGATGGTAATATTCCTAACTGACAGCCCTCCACTCTCTTTCGGTTTGCAAATGTTGTTCCACTTCACCCAAGCTATCTTGTGATTTTCCGAGTCACCTCCCCAAAGAAAGCTTCTCTGTAGTTTCACAATAGCATTAGCAACAGATTTAGGGATTTTAAAAAATGAAAGAAAATAAATAGGCAAGGAGCAGAGGACAGAATTAAGAATAACAATCCTTCCACCAAATGAGATATTTTTGTTATCCCAACACGCAAGGCGTTTTGATTTTTCGACTAGCGGTACTGTCAAAAGTTTCTTCTCGATGGTAATCCTCCGATCGGGAGTCCCAAGTACTTAAATGGTAATGTATCTGACTTGCATTTGAGGGTGTCTGCTAATATTTCCAACCTTTCTTTCCCCACCCCAACTCCGTACAGACAACTTTTATGAAAATTGATTTGAGGAGGCGGATATCGGCTCGAAAACATCGTAAAATACATTTCCATCTCCATGTAGTTTGTCTCGATGCATCACCAAACAAAATTGTGTCGTCTGCAAATTGAAGATGGGATATTTCAATTTTATTTTTTCCGACTGTCATCGGCGTCATGTGGCCTGAACTCTGAGCAAGATTCACCAATTTACTTAATCCTTCTGCGACAATCAAAAATAGGAAAGGTGATAGCGGGTCGCCTTGCCTGAGGCCTCTCTGAGGTTGTATTTCTGGCGTCGGACACCCATTAATAAGAATGGAAGTTGTTGCTGATCTAAGGCAACTTCCAATCCATCCTCTCCATTTATTCGAAAAATTCATCTCCTCATACAAAATCAAGAAAAATCCCAATCTACCATGTCGTATACCTTTTAAAGTCTATTTTAAAATTTTGGTACTTAATTAGAACGAGAAATATGAACTCATAATCCTTTTTTTTTTTTTACAACTAAATATCAACCCCTAGTGTTATCAAAGATGCATTTAGTATTTGTTAACAACACCTAATGTCGCACATTCAGTGCAAACCAGCAACACTATTACAATTTCTATTTGATTTTTTGTCCACAATTAAGTAATTAATTCCATTAAAATAAGCATCGTACTTAAAATTTATCGCTGATAAGTGTAAAAAATCTTAAGTTCTAAGTAGACGATATAGAATTAATGAGTTCTACCAAATGTATTCCTACCAATTGCTTAATTACAAAATACCAACTCCTAAATTTCAGAGTTAATAACTAGCGATGATAGTATATAGTATATACAGGCGAAGATCGATCTAGCTAGGAATAAAACTAGTGATGAACATATATATGTATATAGACGTGCATATATATATATATAAATATTATATATATATATATATATATATATATATATAAGGATTAGTTCAAATGAGACCAATATATATCTTTGGAGTGAGACCATAGAATTGATGCGGGGCGTTTCTTTTTAATTTTGAAGGGCTTAGATTAATCCATTATTTTAGGTGATTTAAAAGGACAAAAAACGGTTCGGGGATAATTATGTAAATGTACAAATAACGGTTATTTAATTAAGGACGATTTTGTAATTTGGAATGTGATCTGTTGAGATGGATTTTGATATGATCGAAATTTTTGGGAGGTGAATTTATTCCAAAGCGATACACACGTCTCTTTAACGCCGGTATGCAAAGATAAAGACATTGAAACGTTTGGAAAAGAAAAAGAAAAACATTTATGCTTATGAATATATATGTTTGTGTTATATATATGTTTATGAATATAATAAACCACAAACAAACTAATCTTGTATTAGTTAACCTACCGATTGTAATACTCAAAATTTATGCACTTCGAGGATTTTGTTCTTGTTTGCAAGATGATTCTTGGTGATCGAGTTGATCACCCATTTGTAAATTTGTTTCGTGTTTAATGTTATGTTACGAAGGAAATAGTTTTATGATATGATAGATTTTTTATTTTATAGTAAGGTTGGAAATGAGAGGTTTATTTTTGTAGGTTTAATATAGTATGTAGTGTAAGTGAAGGAGATAGATTTGGTTTATAGAAGAATGGAGGAACTAAAGGCAAAGAGAGGTTTGAACTTTGAAGTAGAATATTTATTGTTTGGTCTTTGGTTTTGCTTGCTTACACAAGAATGCCTCCACATCTATTTATACTAGTCTAAGGAGGCTTCTAAGTACTTGTTCTAGATTTTTCTAGTTTTATTTTGTAATTTACATGCTTCTAGATTTGTTCTTCTCTAATCTAGATTTTTCTTGTTTTACTACCTTTATCACAGAGTTTTCTCTTTACAATGTATTCTCTAGATTTTTCTAGTTAACAATACAATTACATTCTAGAATTGGACTTATCTAGAAATTTGCAACAATTTCTAATACTCCTCATTGTTGCATAGTTACGCTACTCCAATCATATCTCGTAGTATCTCAAACTTTCCTCGAGGTAATGCTTTTGTGAAAATATCGCTAGTTGTTCGTCGGTCTTGTAATGCTCATTTCAATTTCACTATTTGCTTCTCGATTCTGGATGAAGTGATACTTGATTTTGATATGTTTAGTTACTGCTTTGTAGAACACAATGTATTTTTGCCATTGCTATAGCAACTATCGCAAAAATTTTTGTAGCCTTTTCTTGTACTTCTCCCATGTCTTCAAGTATGCGCTTCAACCATATTGTCGATTGGTAGTCATTGTTTCTTTGCTATATATTCAACCTGGCGATGATTGTGTATTTGTTGCTTGCTTTTTGGATGCCCAAGAAAATATTCACGAACCAATGTGAATGCATAGCTGATGTGTTTTTCATGTCGTCGATTGATCTGCTTTCGATCATTTATGTCTCAGTATAGCCTTTATTAGTTTTGAGTTTGTCACAGATTCATACCAAATACCATAGTTCTTTGTTCTTGCAGGATATCGGAGTACTCGCTTTGCTACTCCGTAATGAATTTATTTGGGATTCTGCATGAATCTTGATAGGAAGCTAGTTGCGTACATAATGTTGGGTCGAGTTCTTTGTTAGATAGAGTAAGCTTCCAATTAGACTTGAAATTGTGAGTTGTTTGCTGCGGTGAGCCATCTTCCTTTTTGAGTGCCTTGTTGTTGTCAAGTGGAGTTGCTCGATCTTCCATCCTTCCATCCGAACTTTTTAAGTAAGCTTTCTGCGTATTTCTTTTGTGAGATAAAAATACCATCTTTTCTTTGATGTATCTCGATACCAGGAAAATAGTGCATCAAACCCAAGTCCGTCATCTCGGATGTCTTCATCATGTCTTCTTTGAACTCCATAATCATATTTTCATTGTTTTTCGTGAAAATGAGATCATCCACGTATAAAGAGACAATGAGTGTATTGTTCGTACCTTGGGTCTTGATATATAGTGTTGGCTCACTCGGCTCCTCCCGAATCAAGCTCGGTGAAAGTAGCCATCAATTACGCTATACCAGGCTCGCGGGGCTTGCTTTAATCCATATAGTGTTTTCTTTAGTCCGAGAACTTTATCTTCTTTTCCCTTGTACCACGAACCCTCGAGGTTGTTCGCGAGATTTCTTCTTCAAGATAACCATTAAGGAATGCGAGACTTCACATCAAGTTGATATATCTTCCATTGTTTCGATTTGCTAATGCAATAAGTGCTCGTATCGTGTCAGTCGGACTCTTGGGCGAAAGTCTCTTGTAGTCGATGCCATCTTGTTGTGCATATCCTTTTGCAACAAGTTTTGCTTTGTATTTTTGTCTTGAACCATCCGGGTTAAGTTTTGTCTTATAGACCCACTTAACCCCTATGGCTTCTTTATCTTGCGGAAGATCGTGAGCTCCCCGCGTCTTATTTTTCTCAATCATTTTTATTTCCTCCTCCATTGCTTTTACCCAAACTTCTTGCATTTTAGCGGTTTCATAGCTATCGGCTCCACAATCATCAAATTGCATGTTTGATATATTTCTCTGAGCGATCTAGTCCTTTTTGGTGTTGAGTGCGGAGATGTGTCGGGATCTCTAGTTCTTTGCTCGTTACGGCGTCTCAGGCGGATCGTTACTAGTTTCTTCTTGTTCATGAGTTAGTTTAGGAAGGTTGATACTCCTCTTTTCCACTTGGTTTGTCTCCCAATTGTATGCAGCATCTTCATCGAACATTACGTCTCGACCGATGATCAACTTTCTTGTGCTTAAGCTATAGACTCGATAACCTTTGGATTGAGTGCTATAGCCTAAGAATATACATTTTTCAGTATTCTCATCCAACTTGCTCCTTCTTTGTTGTGGAATATGAACATAGCGAGATGCATCCAAATACTCGTAGATGTTTAGGCGATGGTTTCGTCCGCTCCAAGCTTATTTGGTGTCTTGTCTTGTCTGACTTTGGTAGGACATCTATTTAGTAGATAGATCTGCAGATTTACGACACGCTGAGGAAGGATTTGGGAAGACCTTTCTCCATTAGCATAGATCTTGCAGTCTCCATTATTGTTCTATTCTTTCTTTACGAGACGCCATTTTGTTCTTGTATGTATCCCATTTGTGAGTTGATGCTCCACGCTTCATCTTCACAAAATTTTGTGAACGCGAGTAGAAGTGTATTCTTTTCCATGGCCACTCCTTATTGTTTTGATTTTGTGACCACTTTGCTTTTCGATATATGCCTTGAATTTCTTGAAAATATCGAATACTTGCGATTTTTCTCGTAGAAAATAAACCCATATCATTCTAGTATAATCATCTATAAACAAATTAGGAAGTACTGTTTTGTTCATGTGAAGAAGGGCACGCGATCGGACCGCAAATGTCTGTGTGTACTAGCTCCAATGGCTTTTGGCTCTCCAAGCTTTTTAGGATGGAAAAGGTTGTCGGTGTTGTTTCCGAGCATGCGCCCTTCACGAGACTCCATCAAGCTCTTTGATTGTTGGCAAGTCACGCATCATGTTCTTCGATTTAGGATCTTTAATCCTTGTAAATTGAAATGTCCGAACCTTCATGCCATAGCCAAGTATCGTCAACTCGGGCGTCATTGCGGCGTCGTTTGCATATCTCCATTGGATGGGAAAACATCTATTTTCCCTCATTTTAACTTTTGTAATTACGAAGGATTTATCCTTTTTATCATAGATTGTGCAAGAATCTCCTCAAAATGCAAAGAGTATCATTTCTCCATCATTTGTCCCCACTAAGTAGATTTTGATCTATTGTAGGGACTAAGAGAACTTCATTAATATATCTCTTACCCTTTTTCGTGTCTATAGCAATAGTGCCTTTGCGAGTTCTTATAATCACCATTTCCAATTTTTATCTTTGTACTTATTTTATCAAGTTGGTAGAAAATACTTTCATTTTTAGTCATGTGGTTGCTACAACCACATTTGTCCAAATACCAAGTATCTTTATTTTCTTACGATGCGACTTAGCGGACATAAAAAGAGATTATTCTCGATTTCCGTATTTTCAGAGAGAAATTAGCACGATGTCTTTGCTTTAACCGACATGATTTCTCTACATGTCCAAACTTCTTACAATTTTGACATTGTGGTTTTCCTTTAAACTAACAATATTTTTCCAAGTGACTTTTCCTTTTGCATATACCACATGGAGAAACTTGTCATTATTATCTGTTGGTTCCCTTCATTATATTTTCTCCCATTTTTCTTATTTTTCCGAGATTGCATACTTAATTTTGATTGAAATGCATTATCTATGTCTTTTTTCGTAACGTCTTTCTAATCTTTTGTCGTGAGCCTAAAGTGATCCCATTAATTCTCACATGCTTGATTAATTTTTCTATATCTTTGGATTCTTCAATAGCCGCAAATATGGGTTCATATTTTTTCGTGCAAGTAATTAAAATTTTGGAAACAATTTTACTTTCCGGATTTTTTCCCCATAGGCTCGTAATTGGTTTACTACTTCATTTACTCTTGAATAATAGTCTTTAGCGAGTCTCGAGAATCTAACATTTTGAAATTCTCAAACTTCCTTCTCAAAGTTTGAAGTCTAGTAGCACGTACCTTTTCATTTCCTTGAAACTCCTCCTGCAACTTATCCCATGCCTCTTTAGCAGTTTTTGCTCCCATGATCCTCGGAAAATATTAAATGCCGCCAAGCTCATCTCGAAGAGCAAAGAGTGCTTGATAATCCTTTGTTGATTCTCCTTAAATTCCTTCTTTTGTACCGCGGATAATGTGGAAATATCGTTTGGAAGAATATATCCAGTATTAATAATATCCCACAAATCTTGAGCACAAAAGTAGGTCTTCATTTTAATAGACCGAGAAATCGTAGTTTTCACCACGAAAGAGACCGGAATTGGAATAGATGAGCGGAATGTGTCGGCCATGGTATCGCCCGATGTCGAACGAGGCTCGATACCACCCTTTGAAGGAAATAGTTTTATGATATGATAGATTTTTATTTTATAGTAAGGTTGGAAATGGGAGGCTTATTTTTGTAGGTTTAATATAGTATGTAGTGTAAGTGAAGAAGATAGATTTGGTTTATAGAAGAATGGAGGAACTAAGGCAAAGAGAGGTTTGAACTTTGAAGTAGAATATTTATTGTTTGGTCTTTGGTTTTGCTTGCTTACACAAGAATGCCTCCACATCTATTTATACTAGTCTAAGGAGGCTTCTAAAGACATTCTAGATTTTTCTAGTTTTATTTTGTAATTTACATGCTTCTAGATTTGTTCTTCTCTAATCTAGATTTTTCTTTTTTACTACCTTTATCTAGAGTTTTCTCTTTACAAAGTATTCTCTAGATTTTTCTAGTTAACAATACAATTACATTCTAGAATTGGACTTATCTAGAAATTTGCAACAATTTCTAATATGTTCAATCATTTTGACAAAAGAAAAAGAAAAATCGGTGGAAGGATGAATAAATAATTGAGTCTGTAGCGTCGATCTTGAGAAATGTTTAAATTTGAGTCATAGTCACAAATTTAAAAGGACAAAACAATAACCAAACACAATACAAAGAGATGGTCTCTGTTAGACCGTCTAACGGATCTATATCCGTCAGACGGATCCTAACCACAAACCCGATCCATACCCAACCTACAACCCAACAAAAAAAAAAAAAAAAAAAAGTGTTCTTTTTTTGCAAAGGCTCTTCTTGCTACTCGAGACGAGTAATCGGACCTCGTTTATTGATTATAGGAATCGACGGGAGCGGTTGCGATCTCTCTTTCGGCAATCTCGATGGAGTCGTTTGCGAAAGCTTAACTCACCAGGAGAAGAATGCTCGGGATTTCGTCAGAGAACTTTTCCTCCTTCTAGGAGCTACTACTGCTCATATTTATACGAATGATCACGCTATTTGCATCATTCCTTGAATTATTTTTGTATTTTTTACTTTATATGTTCCCATTATTTTGTGTTCCATGATTAGTTTTTGTGGTTTGGTTTCTAATGCGTGATTTTACATTTAGGCTTAGTTTTGTTTTTGCGATGTGATATTTGAAGATGAAGCACTAATACAAGTATTAATATCAACTAATACTTTTATGGAGAAATACTAATACATTTTATAAGAAAAACTAATACGTTGCGAGAGCACTACTAAAATACTCTCTAGGAAATTATTAATACTTTTAGAAACTACTAATACTTTTTCGATGGACAACTAATATATTTGAGGAGTATATTCATGATAAATACTAAAACTCTTGAGGAACTACTAATACATTTGGAAGAAGCTGCTAATACTTTTTAGAAGGACGACTAATACTTTTCGGAAGGATTTGTTTGATAAATGGTTTTATCATGATTTTGATGATTTTGATTTTACACCAAAACAATGTTTTTAAAGGTTGTCCAAATACTCCTAAATGTTTTAAAATGGTTTTGGAGTATTTCCTCAAGTTTATTTTCGATATAAAATTGGACAACACATTTAATGCTTTTAAGTCAATGGGTTTTTACATTGAAATTATGTTGTCCTAATACTCCCAATTGATCTAAAATGTTTCTACTATCTTTCGGAGTATTTATTGGTATTTATATCGGACAACACTTTTTGTGTAAATGTTTTATTTCTTCAAAACTATATTTCTAATGTTGTCCTAAATACTCCCGATCGGTTTAAAATGTTTTTACGAATTTTTTGGAGTATTTCTTGAGGTTTATTTTTGATAAAAATCGGACAACTTGTCAATGAGGAGGTCGACCGGTCGACCGGCGAGCGACCGTACACAGGAACAAGTTTCGTGAAAGAAACTTGAGAACTCTCAAAATTGATCTGCAAGTCCGGCCGCGCACATAGGCTCGACCGGTCGAGATGCCCTTCGACCGGTCACCCCGTGTTAATTTGGTGCTTTATGTTTCAAACTTATTTAAATGCGACCGCCCTATGCTTTGACAATGAGAAAATTCTAACCGTTGTGCGTGTGATGACTTTTCCCTAAATTATGGGATTGATTTCTAACAGCTATAATCTTGATTCTAATTGCAATTTTTTTGTAGAAATCAGATTCCAAGAGGAGCCTATCTAGTATCAATCATCTCCTATAAATAGAGGAAGAATTGAAGCAACACAACAAGAGAGAAAACTACAACACAACAAGATACACTCAAGAATACACTTGTTCTTACATTGTCTTATTTCTTGTTGTAATTTGCCTAGCTATTCACTTTCACATTCTTGAGGTCTAGGCTATTCTTGATTACACTTGCACTCTATTGTATTATCAATTATCGAGTTGTAATCTTGAATTTGTGGTCGTCATTCAAACACAAGATATCCTTGTGAGTGTTCTTGTGGTAAGAACACACTTGAGTGAACTAGGTGTTAGGTGCAAAGAAGATTGTGGTAATCTTCTTGTTGAGGTGTTGAAGAGTGTGGTGCTCTCAAGGGTGAAGATTGTGGTAATCTTCACAAGGTGCCGTTGGAGATTGTGGTAATCTTCAAGTGAGATTGTGGTAATCTCAAAGGTGGTGTTGAAGAAGAGTGTGGTGCTCTTCAAGGTGTTGGTGTAAGATTTTGTTGTAATAATTTTGGTAATTATTAATAAAATCTTTTTCTTTTCTCGAAATCCATCCCGGATATACTGGGGTGGTAGAGGATTAGGCCCTAGGTGGGTTGAACCTCTTTAAATCGACGTGTGTTGTTTACATTCCGCACCTTCATTATTTTGTTTGAGCATTCGGTTTGAAAAAGAGGGCGAAATCGAAAAGATGGAGATAATCTATTCACCCCCCTCTAGATTATCGTAGCCGCTTGGACTTACAAGTGGTATCAGAGCCAAACTCTTTGGCAAGCTCGTTTCACATCGCGAGTGAAGAGAAACGATCGTCGTCTCTGACTTAACGAAGCTCAACTTTCCTAAGCACCTCCACCACCAAGCCACCTCGGTTTGATTCCAAAAATTTTATATTTTGGAAAGAAAGAATGGAATGCTATTTACAAGGTTGCGGGTTCGATATTTGGAACACCGTCATCAATGGAGAATCCATTCCGATGAAAGATACACCACACACCTCAAAAGGCTTCAAAAAGCTCAATGATGAAGAAGAAAATCATCTCCTTAAATGGTAAAGCTCTTAATATTTTACATTGTTCACTTACCACTTTGGAATTTGATCATGTTGTAGGTATTCGGTCGGCACATGAAGTATGGCAAAAATTAGAAGCCATCTATGAAGTATATGCAAATGAAAGGAGCAACTCAAAAGCATCTACTTCACAAATGGATACAACATCAAATTCAACAACATGGTATAAGCCTTCTACAACCTCCCATGATGAACAAGTTGAACAATGCCTCATGGGCATCGAAGAAGAAAACGAGGTAAGTTCTAAACCCTCTACTTCTTATGACAATGAATTGCAAAATGAATATAGTGACTTGCAAAATGATTATGATGAGCTACAAGATGAATTCCAAAACTTACTTGTTAAATACAAAAATTTGAAAAAGGAATTCATTGTTTTAAAGAATGATAAGGATAGTTTATTTACTTCCTATGAATCACTATCATGTGCTCACACCACCACTCTTGACAAAGTTAGAAACCTTGAGAAAGAAAATAGTACTCTTGTCGAGGATATAAATTGCTTGAAAAATGATTTATCTAAATCCAACTTGAGTACCGATAAGATGACCAATATTGTTGATTGTTGTGATAATTGAAACTAGAACTTGATCATAAGCCTAAGGGTGTCAATCACATTAAAAGGAATCAAGTCTCTAAGACGTTGGTCATTATGCTCCTAGAATTATTACATGCTTTTATTGCGGTAAAAAGGGTCATACGGTAAATACTTGTCGGGCTAGAAATAGCTCCAATTATTGTTGGAGACCTAAAAGTCTCAAGACTAATCCCAAAGGACCCAAACACATAAGGGTACCACAAAACAATGTCATATTAGGTACCCAGCGAAATAATGATCGAAGAAAATTTATACCGCCAAGAAGACATCAAATGACCGTTTCATTTGATCAAAGAAGGAGAAACTATTTTAAACAAAGCCAATTTCAAGAAGAGGGTATAATCAAAAATGGGAAGAACACAATCCTTGGAAATGGCAAAGACATCATCAACAAGATGATTTTCAAAGAAGAAGAGACTTTCAACAATGGGAAAGCAACAAACCTTGGAAATGGAGCAATCAAAGAAGTCATCATCAACAAAGTGACTTCTCAGGGAAGATATCATCAACAATGGGAACGACACAACCCATGGAAATGGCGTAATTGGTAACCCGTATCTCCTATTTAAATATGCATTTTATTTTGTTATTATGCATGCTTTTATTTGTGTCTTAATTGCAAAATGAGTTTTCAAATATTTATGTTTTAATTAAGGTCTTCAATATATACTTGTGCTTTTAAAATATTTTTGAAAAAGAAGACCTTATATGATGTTTTTAAAACTCTTGTGCATTTTTGTAGACTAAAGTGTGTTATCATCTTTTATGGATTTTTATGGCATGAGCTTACTTGTGATATCTCTTAGCCTACACTTTTATCATTATGATTTGTGCTAGATATTTTTAAGAATTGTGTAGGATTTACATATTTTCACAAATGGCCATTTACGTCATTATTTGTCAAGAAAGGCATAAATTATCGAGGTATGCGTTTACTTGTGTTATTCTTACTCTTATAGACTCGATATATGTATTGCCATGTGCCTATGTGCTTGTTTTTCATAATATTTCATACAAGTGCCATTAAGAGGATTTTTAGATTTTTTGAAAGGCACTATTCGATATTTGATTGCACAACTCTTGTTCAAATACTTCTTTTAAATAAGGTCTCAACTATATGCTTTCGGATTTTCAAATTTCAAAAGAGACCTTCTTATAGCTTTCTTAAGATTATTTGAACTTGAATGATTTATTAGACTCTTGATGATTTTCTAAATGCATAGTATGTGTTTTTGCTCCATGGTCTATATATATAGTGTCTATTTCTACTATGCTCTTATGCAAGAGATTTTGTGATTGATGATTGAAGCATGTTTTTACACTTGGGCTATTTTTCTCTTGCTTATATAAGCGATGCCGTTAATGAGTTTGTTAAGTTGTGTAGATGAGAAATGAAGTACTTCAAATATTAGTTACCTCAAAATATTTGGATAAATGTTCTTTTATGAACACCTTAGACCAATTGATTGCCCTATGATGAAGAAGACAAAAAGGGTATTAGGAACAAAGTCGATGACCAAGGCAACATTGGTCGAACTAAAGCGAGAGTTAGCCCGAAGGTATTTTCAAGAAGAAGGTAATTAATTTTGTTGTAACATTTGCACTCATAGCACATTTAGTAGCTATTTGCATTTTACTTGCCCATTCTTGTTTTAAAGAAAATTTCAAGCTTTACCAAATGGATGTTAAATCCAACTTTCTAAATGGTTTTATTCAAATATAAGTCTATCGGAGTCTAAAATTTTAGGCCAAATGATTTTTATAAAAGGCCTTGTACAATTGATAGACTTAGCTATTTTTGCAAAATGATTTTACAAAAGGTAAAGTTGATACTACACTTCTTGTTTTGAAAAAGGGCAAGGTTGTTTACTTGTGCAAATTTTTGTTGATAATATTTTTGGTGCTACTAATGAATATTTGTGCAAGATATGTTTTTCTAAGTTGATACTAGGTGAGCTTGAGATGAGAATGATGGGGAGCTCAATTTCTTGCTTGGACTACAAATTATTCAATGCCAAGAAGATGGTTATATAAGAACTCTTGAAGGAGTTAAGCATTGAAGGAAGAAGAACCATCTCAACCTCTATGGCTAAAGATTGACAAAGATTGAGAAAGGCATATCGGCCGACAAACAAATTCGAGGTATGTTTTCTTGTATTATTCCTATAGACTCGACATTCCATATGCCTTATGTCTATATGCTCGATTTCAAAAACTATCCTAACGAATCTCATTAAAGTGCCATTAAAAGAAATTTTCAAATATTTGAAAAACACTTCCTCTTATGACTTGTTGTATCCAAAGCTTTAAAACGTTCTTATTTTTCGGGATAACAAGTTCGGTATCTATTATACGGTTATTCGTATTCAAAATTTGGCTCTTCATAATCGAACTAAACATATTGAGATTCGATATATTTTTAAGGGATTGTGATTTTTAACAAAAACTTGAGATGTGTTTAATTCCGTCTCGGGGATAACTCGCGGACTTTTTGATCGTTAACCGCCGAGTATTTTACCTCATTTCGAGCTTGATTATGACATAATGTATATTGAATGAGGTCTACATTTGCATTTTGCACGTTTTAAAACTTAGGGGCGAAAAATCGGATTTTTGGATCAATTTCGGATTTTCAAAACAGAAAAGAACCATTGGGTGTTGGGGCAAAGGCCGACCGGCCGCCCAAGTCCGTCGACGTCGGCCGCCCGCCCTGACCTGGACCGGTCGCCTAAGCAAAATCTTGGATAAAATGGTTCTGTCTTGAGATTCGTCACTTTGACACATTTTGGCCATTTTTCGTCCCCTTTGCAAATTTCACACACAATTCACTTCAAATGTGTTTTGTTGCATAAATTATATATCTTGGGGATTATCTAGCTCGGTTATCATCATCATTGCTCGACTTTACCGATTGAATGGTAAGAATTTCACTATCTTT
Organism: Rehmannia glutinosa; assembly: GCA_016081115.2. Classification (NCBI taxonomy): domain Eukaryota; kingdom Viridiplantae; phylum Streptophyta; class Magnoliopsida; order Lamiales; family Orobanchaceae; genus Rehmannia; species Rehmannia glutinosa. The sequence goes on along the minus strand of CM071934.1, from coordinate 9,558,970 downwards.
AGCTCAATTGGGTTGAACCTTGAGTTTGTGGCTTATATGTATTTTTCTTGATGTAATTCATATATGTTTGTGATGAGCTTATTGATTGTTGATGTATGATATTTGTTATATTGTATTTGGTGATGAAAAACTTGGCTTGATTTCATTTACAAAGGCTATATATATCATTTTCTAATTTTGGCCCGCCAAGTGTTCGATAAAATGTTTCAATGAAAAATTCATCACCTACATGATTCTCTCGATTTCAAAAGTCTTATATATTTATAGAGATCATGTTTTGCTTATCAAATGAGTTTTCATAAGCTTCTACAAGTCGTATGATTCGACTTTTCCTTCTATTTGGTTTAATAAGTCTCAATGTTCAAATAGCTCGATACATCGGTTTAATTACGCACTTTGATATGAATATATGATGTATTTATCGTGCTAACATTCTTTTTGATGATTCCAAAGGGGAGAAACAGGTGAAGAAACAGGTTATAAGCTCATTAGCTCATAAAAGCTAAGATAAGCTTAACGAAAAAAAGAAGCTATAAGCTATGGCTTCATAAAGCCGTAAGTTGTGGATCATATTTAGTCCACTTGGTGCATTATGGTTATGTATGAATCATGGTCCATTGGTTGGACTCATATACGGTTCTAATGATGTATCTTTGACGAGGGGAGCTTTTAAGCTATAAGCTATAAGCTATGGCTTCATAAAGCCGTAAGTTGTGGATCATATTTAGTCCACTTGGTGCATTATGGTTATGTATGAATCATGGTCCATTGGTTGGACTCATATACGGTTCTAATGATGTATCTTTGTGGGGAGCTTTTAAGTTTTTGATACTTAAGCTCAATATCGAAAAGCTAATATTTTAGCTTATGTTTAAGTTCTTCTATATAACTGTTGTTGTGCATGTTGATAGGGGAGCATTTGCTATATATGTTTAAATATCTCTACTCCCATCCTTGTGTTTTTATTGCATGGAATGTTGTCGCTCACAACGGATAGTTCTCTTTAACTTAGGTAAAATTATTTTGTTTTCAAAATCGATCTCGTTAAAATTGTTTTGGTTTGTAATCATCAAAAAGGGGAGATTGTTTGATAAATGGTTTTATCATGATTTTGATGATTTTGATTTTACACCAAAACAATGTTTTTAAAGGTTGTCCAAATACTCCTAAATGTTTTAAAATGGTTTTTGAGTATTTCCTCAAGTTTTTTTTCGATATAAAATTGGACAACACATTTAATGCTTTTAAGTCAATGGGTTTTTACATTGAAATTATGTTGTCCTAATACTCCCAATTGATCTAAAATGTTTCTACTATCTTTCGGAGTATTTATTGGTATTTATATCGGACAACACTTTTTGTGTAAATGTTTTATTTCTTCAAAACTATATTTCTAATGTTGTCCTAAATACTCCCGATCGGTTTAAAATGTTTTTACGAATTTTTTGGAGTATTTCTTGAGGTTTATTTTTGATAAAAATCGGACAACTTGTCAATGAGGAGGTCGGCCGGTCGACGTGAGCGAGCGGCCGTACAGGGAACAAGTTTCGTGAAAGCAGAGAAACTTGAGAACTCTCAAAATTGATCGTCTGCAACCGGTCGCACATAGGCTCGACCGGTCGAGATGCCCTTCGACCGGTCACCCCGTGTTAATTTGGTGCTTTATGTTTCAAACTTCTATTTTTGCGGCGACGGCCGCATCCTATGCTTTGACAAAGAAAATTCTAACCGTTGTCGTGATGACTTTTCCCTAAATTATGGGATTGATTTCTAACAGCTATAATCTTGATTCTAATTGCAATTTTTTGTAGAAATCAGATTCCAAGAGGAGCCTATCTAGTATCAATCATCTCCTATAAATAGAGGAAGAATTGAAGCAACACAACAAGAGAGAAAACTACAACACAACAAGATACACTCAAGAATACACTTGTTCTTACATTGTCTTATTTCTTGTTGTAATTTGCCTAGCTATTCACTTTCACATTCTTGAGGTCTAGGCTATTCTTGATTACACTTGCACTCTATTGTATTATCAATTATCGAGTTGTAATCTTGAATTTGTGGTCGTCATTCAAACACAAGATATCCTTGTGAGTGTTCTTGTGGTAAGAACACACTTGAGTGAACTAGGTGTTAGGTGCAAGAAGATTGTGGTAATCTTCTTGTTGAGGTGTTGAAGAGTGTGGTGCTCTTTGAGGGTGAAGATTGTGGTAATCTTCACAAGGTGCCGTTTGGAGATTGTGGTAATCTTCAAGTGAGATTGTGGTAATCTCAAAGGTGGTGTTGAAGAAGAGTGTGGTGCTCTTCAAGGTGTTGGTGTAAGATTTTGTTGTAATAATTTTGGTAATTATTAATAAAATCTTTTCTCTTTCGAAATCCATCCCGGATATCTTTGGGGTGGTAGAGGATTAGGCCCTAGGTGGGTTGAACCTCTTTAAATCGGCGTGTGTTGTTTACATTCCGCACCTTCATTATTTTGTTTGAGCATTCGGTTTGAAAAAGAGGCGAAATCGAAAAGATGGAGATAATCTATTCACCCCCTGCAGATTATCGTAGCGCTTGGACTTACAAGGATTGTTAATACATTTCGGGAAAAAAATTTAATTATATTCGGGGAACTATTAATACATTTCGGAAGAATCGCTAATACTTTTTAGAAGGACGACTAATACTTTCGGAATGACTATTAATACATTTCGGGAGAAAATTTTAATTTATTTCAAGGAACTACTAATACTTTTTCGAGGAACTACTAATACTTTTTTGAGGGATTGTTAATACATTTAGAGTATATTCAGGAGAAATGCTAAAAAAAAACTCTTCAGAAAGAAACTACTAATACATTTTGAAGAAAAATAATACTTTTTAGAAAGACGACTAATACATTTCGGAATGATCGCTATCTTGGTGTTCGCAAAACTACTACAACACCATTCTTAATATTACGGAAATACCACGGATCATGGTCGGACCCGTCTAACAGGGGTCAAACCCGTTAAATCGGTCGACAGGAGTTTTTGTCAATACAAATGACTTGTTTAGAAACCACTAACACTTTTGACCTACGAGAATAAATAGAATCTTTGACATAGGTGAGCAAAAGGTGTTTGTGGTTGCATGGCCCTTAATTAGGATATTCGATATTCAAAGGGAAATGCTGATAATTTTTTATTTTTTTGAATATGGAAATGCTGATAATTAAGCCCACACAATTTGCAATTTGACATGTGATGGATTGGTTAACACTATTATCACCACAAGAAAACGTGGTGAGAATTTGGTCCAAATTGCACCTTTTTTATAGCTTTTAAATTCAACTCTTCCTATATTTTCTTTTGCATTAATCTAACCTACTTCATTAATGGAATCCTAATTCACTAGAAGGCAATTTTTTACAGTTTTTTTCCCTTTTTCGTAATTGTTGCGTTATATATTGTGTTTGAAATTTCCCAATTTTATGTGAAATAAAGTTATCATGAAAACGTATATACTCCCTCCTATTCACAATAAGTGTCTTTTTGACACAAAAAATTATTCAAAAGAATGTGGCTTTTGATGTCTTCAAGACTAATAAGAAATCTTTTCCTCAAATTATCCTTATATTTTTTAACAATAATACCTAATTTTTGTTTTCTTTCAAAACAACATTTATGATTAATTAAAGGAATATTGGGTATTTTAATACATTCCTTAATATGTGTGTTTTTTCCTAAAAAGACAATTATTGTGAATAGGAAGGAGTATAAAATAGCTTATCGGAAACCACGAGCTTCTAGCTTATGTTGTATTGTTCACCCTTTTATAGGGATGTTAATCAGGGTTCGAATTAATCCTATATCTTTCGTTTCTTTTGAAATTTATTTTCTCTCATCCAACTAGTACTTTCAACTTCTTAAAAACAATAGCTTGTCAGAAGTAATTACATGCATGGCAGTATCATTTGAAAATAAGTACTTATATTTTTCAGTCACCAAACTGATCCATTGTATTTTGCGCCACAAATTAATTAGTTAACCAACTCTTAGAACGATTCACAAAATAAAATCGAGTTCAAGTAAAATAAGATTGATTTCCAACGTTATCGTCGTACGTCGTAAACAAGAAAAATAAGAATAATGAAATTATATGACATAAAAATCAAACCCGCCGTTCCTGAAACGTTAGAACCTTGATTGATGGTTCTGTCTATTTCTCCATTATGAGCCAACTCTGATAAATCAATAATTAATAAGCATATGAGAAAAATATAATAAATTGCATCACAATTAAGACTAATTAAATTATTTGCATTCCAAATCATATAAAACAGATACTTAATTTCCTTTTTTTCTATGAAACAAGATAAAATTCACCAAATGTTAGCTTTAGTGTGTCGTCTACTAGCTAGGTACATTAAAATTATATAGATCGTGCAAAATTTATAATATTCTTCTCCAATATATACATATGAGGAAAAACAAATATAGTTTTAATTTGAGAAGATCATGAAATAATATACTCCTCTCGTCCCATTAAGATAGACCACCTTGTTAGATAAATGTTTTTATCATGGTTTTGATGATTTTGTTCGATTTTGTTCAAATGAGTTTTAAACCAAAACAATGTCCCTAAATGTCGTCTAAATACTTCCGACCGTCTTAAAATGTTTTTACTATTTTTCGGAGTATTTTTGGAGTTTATTTTCGATAAAAAATTGGACAACACATTTGTTTCGGCTCTGGAGTCCCCTATAGGGCAACCCGCACTGAGTTGAGTTTTGAAACAAAAAATGGGACATAAGAAAAATGGGGAGAGCGGCCAGTCGTGTCGACCTGTGGTCGGCCGGTAAGGCGACCGGCCGACCCGACCGAAATGGGAGGGCGACTCTTTTGGTTGATCTTCCAGATTTCGTATTTCTTTCAACCTCAACCGGTCATAGTTAAGAGCGACCTGGTCGCACCCCCGACATTTGGTCCCCTGTGTAAAATTCGATGAATTTCAATTTCAATCTTATCTCTTGTGACGGTCGCACCCTTGTTTATCAACAAACTATCCGTTGCATTTTGAATGACTTTTCCCTATTTTGTGGGATTGATTTCTAATGACTCTATTGATGATTTTAAATGGTTTCTTTTAAAGCAAATCACTCCCCAAGGAGGAGCATATGTCCTGGAAATGAAAGCCAAGTCCTCTCCTATAAATAGAGGCTTCATTCAAGCAACAAGATACAACACTCTATACAAGCAAAAAAGCAATCAAGCAAACACTTTCATATATCTTGTTGTATTAGCCTTAGCACTTTCACTTGCACAAATTTGAGGTCTAGGCTTTCAATTCTTGATTACACTTGTACTCATATTGTATCAATCATTATTGAGTTGTAATCTTGATTTTGGTCATCATTCAACACAAGACATCCTTGTGAGTATTCTTGTGGTAAGAATACACTTGGGTGATCTAGGTGATAGGTGTTTGAAGGTTGTGGTAATCTTCAAAGGTGTTGTAAGAGGATTGTGGTAATCCTCGAGGTGGTGTAAGAGGGTTGTGGTAATGCTCAAGGTGTTGTATTAATTTTTGGTAAATTAATAAAATCCTTTTTCTTTTTGAAATCCATCCCAGGATATCTTTGGGGTGGTAGTAGATTAGGCCCTAGGTGGGTTGAACTACTATAAATCGACGTGTGCTATTTACTTTCCGCACTTAAAGCATTTCATCTTTGCTTGAGTTTTACGAAAAAAGAGGGCAAAATCGAAAAAACGGGATAATCTATTCACCCCCCCTCTAGATTATCGTAGCCACTTGGACTAACAAGTGGTATCAAAGCCAAACTCTTTGGCTAGCTCGTTCCGAGTAAAGAGGAAAGATCCATGGCTACATATGATGCTCATCTCACCACCGGCGCCTCCACCAACAAGCCACCACTATTCGACGCCAACAACTACGCATTTTGGAAAGACCGTATGGAGTGCTTTCTACAAGGGTGCGGGTTCGACATTTAGAATGTGGTCATTGAAAGAGTTGATCAACCAACCAAGAAATCGGAGGATGACACCTCGACTCCTAAACCTTTCAAGGAGTTCGATGAAAACGACAAAAAGGCTTTCTCTCTAAACGGTAAGGCCTTAAATATTTTGCATTGTTCTCTTACGACTACCGAGTATAATCGCATAAGAGGCATAAGGTCGGCACATGAGGTTTGGGAAAAATTGGAGACAATTTATGAAGGGACTAAGAAGGTCAAGCAAGAAGAAAGACCATGCTTGTTAAAGACTTTGAAAACTTTAACATGCATGATGGTGAAAACATCTCCAAGATGGTGGAAAGGCTTAATAATATTGTCAATCCTCTTGTGGCCCTCGGTAAAGTCATCTCGAAGAAGACAAGGTGACTAAGGTATTGAATGCTCTTCCCGGCTCATGGTCCGAAAAAGTAACGGCAATCACGGAGGCACAAAACCTTGAGACACTCAAGTTTGACGAGCTTATTGGAAACCTCCTCATCTATGAAGTCTATCTCAAGGAGAGAAAAATTCCAAACCATCCATAAATTAATCGGGTATGCAAATTATTCCTAAAGGTCTTGCTTCTTCTTCTAATAATGCATACTATGATAATGATGATGATGAGGAGGAGACGGCCGCACTTGTTCGAAAATTTGCAAAATTTGTGAATAAAAATAAAGCAAGAAAACCAAGAGATAATGCTTGCTTTAAATGCACGGAAAACCGGGCACTTCATTGCCGATTGCCCAAAAAAACCAGGACGCACATGACCCGACCGTGCGATCCGCTCCTCATTTCAAATTTGACGGACAAGCTCCCGACTTCACGGAAACGATCCAAGTAAGTACTCTTTATGCATTCCTCTTTTTTTTGTTGATAATTTTCTCATATTTTCGAGACGAAGCATATTTTAAGTTTGGGGGTTGTCAAGAATGCGTAAATTTGTCTTGTTGCATATTTTGTATTGCGAGAGAACTTTGCACTATAATTTTTAAAAAAATGATTTTTTGTTAATTTTAGTTATTTTTGTTTTAGTACGTTTACCGCTTTAGCACGTTTAATTGTTTTTGTGTGTGGTTTTAATCCGACTTTTATGCCTTGACTCCCTATGATTTTACTATAAATATTTTATGGCATGAGATAACATACTTGTGGGAATAATGTAATAAATTCTTAGAAGAAAAGTTAATCATTTGCTTTGCATTTATTAAAAAAATTGGGTATTCGAGCATGTTGCGAAAAATAAGCCTGTGAGTTTTTGTGCCTTAAATGCTTTATATTATGCAGACTTATTTTTTTTTTTAGTGTGTCATTCATGATTGATAGAACTTTAGAATTTGATCGGTATCTTCATTGAAGCCATGCACGTGTGCAATTTTTGAAAATGATCTAAGGCCATCTTTGTTTAGCCTACTTAGCCTAAAAAGCCTACCTATGAACTCATGATTCCCAAGTTAGCCAAGTTTGAGCCAAAATTTTTATTCTGAGCCACATTGATCTTTAAAATTTACATGTTTTTATCCCTAAAATTTCTTGAGCTTATAGAACATGAATAAGTTTGGGGAGATGATGTGAAAATTTATGAAAAGAGAGGAAGTTGGCAAAAGAAAAAGGGATGAAGCGATGATCCGAGTAAATGAAAAATACATGAAGCTCGAAAAAAAGAAAATCTACGGAATAAAAATTATATAGAAAGAATTGAGCAAAGCCAAAAAAAAAAAAGTCTGAAAATTATGGAAAAAAGTGAGAGCTTGGGCTAAGGAAAAAGAAAAGAAGGCAAAAAGGCCTAAAAATGAAAAAAAAAAAAAAAAAAAAAGAAAAACAAGGGTTCAATTGAGTTGAAAAAGGATTGTAATTGGGTTAGTGAATTAAAAGTCCGTATGCTTAAATTCTATTTGCTCAAGTCAAGTCACTTAATCCAAATTTTCCTACCCTTGCCAAAGAAGGCACATTACAACCTAATAAAAATCCTTCTTGATTCTTAGATTATGCACACAAAAGTGGTAGAGATGTTAGACTATTTGCAAGCCTATGGTAGTTCTACATTCACTGAATTGAATTTGAGCGTAAACAATATCCATACACTCTCGAGAGTCGAGTGATACACTATCCTCTTATGAATTGCGATGTCGAGTACCCAAGAGAGTATTGATTATGCCAAGTTTATCAATGATGACTTCTTGATTATGAATTACATGGTTTTATTAAGTATGGAGTCAAATGCTATTTAATGTTTATAGTGTTCTTGGGTGCTATTTCGTTTTTACCCCTTATATTGTTTTTCTAAATTTGCTCGAGGACGAGCAATGTATTAAGTTTGGGAGTATTATTATAGGCAACACAAAATCCGTGTTTCTTCTATTTTTTTGTGAACTAAGTTGTGATACCATGTTTTTCAAGCGTTCGAGAGAAGGAAAATTGGCCATCTTAATTGTGTATGTTGACGACATAATTCTCACTTGGTGACGATGTAGAGGAAATGGGCGATTGAAAAAACATTTAGCCCGGAATTTGAAATCAAAGATCTTGGAGCACTTAAGTATTTTCTCGGAATGGAAGGAGCTCGTTAAAAGGAAGGGATTGTGGTCGGTCAACAAAAGTATATCTTGGATCTTTTAAAGAAGGTCGGGATGACAGGATGTAAACCAATTGATACACCATGAGACCCCAATGAGAAACTCAAAAACACTAAGACCGAGAATCCGTAGATGTTGGGTAGTATCAAAGATTGGTAGGAAAGTTAATTTACTTGTCCCATACGGTTGACCGACATAGCTTTTTCTGTTAGCCTTGTCACCCAATTTATGCACTCACTAAAGAATGAGCATTTGGAGGTCGCGATATAGAATACTCGGATATCCGAAAGGCTCACCAGGGAAAGGATTGTTCTTGCTGTTATTATTGCGGGTGGATTGGGCACCATGAAAGATTATGTGAAGAGAGAAGGATAGATATTCAAGCTAATAATTTGAGAGAAGGAAGACTCGGGAATGGTTGAAGGCGGAGGATTTGAGTGGTGGTTATAGAGGCCCGGGCGGGCTCGGCCTACTCGAGGCCGGTGTCACCTTCTAAATCTGGGGCCGTAGTAGTGCTAGAGAGGAACCGCAACCCGGAGCTTGTCAATACAGTCTCGAAATGGTTTCCAACTAAAAAAAACTTTCTAGTTAAGGAGGTTTACCCCGTGAGCCTCATGTACTAGAGGTTGCCAATCAAGGGAGATTATTGACCTCGGGAGCCCATCCGCAAAAACACAAATTTGATAAGTGTGGTACCATCACCTGGTGCTCGAGAATGGTATGATGTAAGAAATGAGTACACCGGGTCGATCCCAAAGTGGATATCATCATTGCGAACTCCTCTCCAAAATGTCACTAACCTGAGCCCTTTTGAGGGCCAAAAATCTGAAAGCTCGAGTAAAGGAAGGACTTGGGCTAGGCTGGGGGGTAGGGGAAGAGGGAGAAAGAGTATGGATAAAGAGAATACCTAGGTAGGCGGGAAAAGAAACTGTGAAAAAAATTGGAGAGGGTAGCCTAGGAGAGGTATTTTTGGAAGAGATGGTGATGTGTAAGAAACAAAAGTCGAAACAATGGTTATGGACACGGTGGAGGAAGCCAACCCCAAATAGCCCCAAAGTCGATTTGAGAGTATGTGTGTGTGGAAGAGGATCTGGGAGAGCCCTCTCTTGTTTCCCGATTAAATGAGTCTTGAAAACTCCACCTTCATTTGATGTTTTTGTGTGAAACTAAAAAAAAGACAACTTTCATAAGAAACGTGTAATAAGCTTAGATTGGGGGATAGATGGCGGACTTTGGATCCAGTTGGAAAAAGTGGTGGAATGTTACTTGCCTGGTGAGATAAGGTTCACATACATCAAATTATAGTGAATCCTTTTTGCTTTGAAACCGAGTTTAGTTGTGATGATGGAAAAGAGAAGTGTTGGGCTATTTTATTATCTTGCTAGTACAAATGACGAGAGAAAGAGCTATGCGGTGGGAATTTTCGAGCCATGAGAGAATGAAATGGGGTGCTCTTTGGTTTTTAGTGGAGATTTCAATGATATATGTTCTAACTGGAGAAAAAAGGGGATAGGACTAGACCAACTTGGAGTTTTGTGAGGTTCAATGATTTTATCGGAGAAATGGAGATGCAAGAAATCCCTTCTATTGGTGAAGAGTATACATGGGCTAATAATAGGTGTGGTGAGGGATTTGTTGAGGAAAAGCTTGATAAAGTGTTTGGTTTGGCTTATTGGTGTCTCAAATTCCCTAATGCCACTTCTAAAGCGGTGTTTAAGCCCTCATCCGGTCATTACCTTGTTGTCCCTGGATAATGTTGTGGAGGAGTTCAAAAAGAGGAAGAGGATGTTTCAATTTGATAAGAGGTGGGTTGAGCATGAAGATGTTGGAAATGTGATTCAACAGGCCTGGTCTATTAGAGTATCCGGTAATCTTTATGTTTCGGGTCCGTCCAAGACAAAATTAGAAATTGCGAAATTGAGCTACTTAAATGGAGTCATTTGCAACAAGACTAATTCACTTTCAAGATTGATTCATTGAAGAGCTCTATTGATTCCTTGAGAGCATTAGGTGGGGAAAGATATTGGAATGAATGGGACTCTTTGAAGGCCGATTTGCACCATGAATATAAGAAAGAGGAATTTTTTTGCAATGAAAATCAAGGGTCAATTGGTGAAAGCTAGAGATAGAAATACCAAGTTTTTCATTCGGTGACCAACCAAAGAAGTGCAACTAATGGTATTACTCGGCTTATTTACGATGATGGGGTTGTTTGAGAGTGAAGTCATCAAGTTTTACTCCAACTGTTCTCCTTAGAAGGTCAGCCTTGTCGCCAGAAGCCACTTGTAGGAATCCCACAATCTATCTCTTTAGAGCTCAATCAAAGATTTATCCTCCCGTGTGTACTTACGAAATCAAGCATGCTCTCTTTGAGCTTCATCCTAATAAGGCCCTGGCCCCGATGGTATGAATGCCTTCTTTTTCAATTTTATTGGGACTATGTTGATTGGATATTTGCAAAGTTGTGGTAAACTTTTTTAACTGCGGAAAAATGCTCGAAGCATGAACCAATCTTTAATCACCCTAATTCCTAAAACCAAAAACCCTACCTCAATTTCTCAATTGGACTAATAAGCCTTTGTAATGTGGTTTATAAAATCATTTCCAACATCCTTGCATTTTAGGCTTAAAAAGCGCTTGCATCGGTCATTGGTGAACATCACCGCTTTCATTCGGAAGGCAATTTAAAGGTAATGTTGTCATTGCCCATGAGTGCATCCATTTTCTTGATAGACATAGATCGAGGTAAAAAGGATATATGGCCATAAAATTAGACATGGCTAAAGCCTATGATAGAGTAGAGTGGGAGTGTGTTAGAGGTACTATGACTAAGATGGGATTCCACTTTAGATTTATTAATTGGATTATGGCATGTGTCTCCTTTTCCTCTTGTTCTTTCAATATTAATGGTGCATCATGTGGTTATATTCATCCTTCTAGAGGTTTGAGACGGGTGACCCTATATCCCCCTACTTGTTCATTATTGTGTCTCGAGATCTTTTCTAGTCTTTTCAATCTTGTTGTTGCTAACAACTCTTTTCAAGGTCTTAAGCTTTGTAAAAATGGACTGTCATCTCACATTTGTTGTTTCTTGATGATTCCATTATTTTTTGTGAGGCTACCGTGGTTGAGGCTAGAATTTTGAGAAGTATCCTTGATAGATATCATGAATTACCACTGACTTGTCAATTTTGAGAAATCTTGACTTTTTTCGAGTTTTAATACCTCGATATGGACAAAACTAACATCTATAATGTGTCGAGGGTATTAAATTGCGAGAAATCACGCAGGTATTTGGGGCTCCCTTTGGGTATTGGTAGATCTAAGAAGGAAGTTTTTAATTATGTTCGACACTGTCAAAACTAGAATCCAAAATTGGAAGAGTACATTTCTCTCACAACCGGGAAAGAAGTGCTTATTAGATCAGTCATTGAAGCTCTTCCAATTTTTGTGATGTCTTGTTTTAAGTTGCAGTTGGGATTTGCAAGAGCATTAATCAAATTACTTCTAATTTTGGTGGGGGTTTCAGAGGGGAATCGGAAAATTCATTGGAAAGCTTGTAACTTGCTTGGAACTTGTTTTCCACTCCAAAGTAGGAGGGGTTAAATTTCAGGATCTAAAATTGTTTAATGAATCTCTTGGCTAAGCGGCTTTGGAGATTAATCTCTCAACCCAATTTGTTGATGTGTAGGGTGTTAAAGTTTAAATACTTCCTAAAAGTGATTTTCTTGAAGCTAGAATCCCTAGTGGTGCCTCTTCGCTCTGGAAGTGTTGGATGGAAGCAAAGCATGTCATTGTAAGTGGAATGAGGTTTGAAATTGGGAAGCTGCCGAGTACCAAGATCTGGCAACAACTTGGGTTCCAAATGCAAGGCTTTTCTTCCCAAGAAAGTATTTGGTTTGATTTCTGCCCCATTTGTGGTTAGTGAGTTCTTTGAGTGAAGATGGTTTACATTGGAATGAAAGACTTCTCCATCGGTTTTCTCCCGAGGAGGATGCAAAAGACATATCGCAAATTCCCTTCTTAATCCAGGCCAAGATAACAAACCTGTGTGGCATTTTGAAAGGAATGGCCGCTACCGATGAAATCGCTTATCAACACTTGATGAAGGAAAAGTGGATGTTATTGATCAAGATGAGAGTAGTGATTATGGAGGTAAGAAGTTGGGCCATGTGTGGTGCACGTATAGCTTGTGAAAGATCATTGTTCAAAGCAAAAATTGAAAATCTTCATGTGGAAATCTTTGTCATGGCATACTTCCGGTGAAGACTAATGTTTGCAAGAAATGAGTTAATCAGGATACTATTTGTCACTTTGTGGGATAGAGGAAGAGACCATAGAGCACCTTTTCTTTGAGTGTGGGATGGTTAAAACAGTGTGGAAACTTTCCCGTCGGTGGGAAGGGACTAAGATGAGGAATATTCATTTTTTTATTGGTGGCATAATCTTTGTGGTTTGAATGGGGAGAATAATAACTATAGGATTGAGTTAACCACTTATATCTTATGGTGGCTTTGGAAAACTCGGAACTTGTGGACATTCCAACGAGTGTGGAAACACGAAAGAGCAACAATCAATGCAACTTTGTTAGATTGGAGCAATTTCGGGAAGCTAATTAGGTTGTCTGTTTCTATGGTGTTGTGCGATCCATTTTCTTTTTATGGGTGTTTTAGTTCGTTTTTGGCGGTGGAAGTAGGATCGGTCTTGATCGTGCTTCTTTGTTTTGTGGTCTTTGATGGAGTTTTTGGTTGTTCTCTTGAAGCCTTGCTTAATAGAGAGCATTTTTGATCGGTTGTTGTTTTTTCAAGAAGGATTGCTGCTTGGATGAAGTTTTGATGCTTTTGGATATATGATTTCATGTTTGATCTCCTGATTTAATTATGAGATGTATTATAGCTTTTTGCATCATTCCTCCCTCCTCGACAGTTGATATTTGTTGATAATTGAGTCTGCATTCATTTGTTTGATCTTCCTTTGATGTGAAGATTTTTTAATTAGTTGAAGCTTTATAGTTTCAATTTGATGATGATGTAATTAAACTTTGGTTCCGGTAATCCATTTATGAAATTGCTATCGTTTGAGGAAAAAAAAGGATAAAAATTGATACATTTAGTGTACGATCGATCTTTGTCGAATATACTTAATTTCATACATTCGGACAATGTATTGAGAAAATTATGTATCACTTTTACACTAAAAATACCGGTCGTTGCACCACTACAAGAAAAGTCAAAAATAGCAACGGAAATTTCCGTTACTAAACATAAAAAATCCGTTGCTATTCAGATTTTAGCAACGGATTAGCAAACGTTAACATATCCGTAGTTAAAATCTTTGGTCGCTAAAAATCTAACAACGGAAAACGAGTCGCCACGAATATTGCTACGGAAATTTCCGTTGCCAGATAAAACAGTCCGTTGCTATTAATGGACGACGATATATATTGCACAACCAATATAACAACAGTTTAGCAACGGAAATTCCGTTGCTAAGTTAGCAACGGCAGTTCCGTAGCTAAGTTAGCAACGGCAATTCCGTAGCTAAGTTAGCAACGGCAATTCCGTTGCTATTATCTAAAGGAGCTTGACATCCCCCATCATCCATCAACAAAAGCTAAGAAAGCAAAAGCTGATTAAGATTTATAATACTGGAAATAAAATTACTTAAGACATTAAATTACAAATAACAAAAAACAGAAAAAAGAAAAAAAAAAAAAAGATAACTAGAGGCCTAATCATGTGACATCTCCCCACCTGCCACATTAATAGAAAAACTATAGAAGACCTAATATTATCAAGGTTAATTAGTCTGTATCCTAACCACATGCTTCTGAGCACCTCTCATCTCTCTTCCCATCCTCTTGTGCCATTCTCACCAGGGATTCCAAGAAATCTTGAACCTGCAAGCATTTTTCGAGACGGGTTTCGCCCGATTTTAGAGAAACGAAATTGGAATCGATGAGAAATGTAAGACGAAACAAGATATCAATCGATCGATCAAAATTCTCACCTCTGAAGTATCCCTCAAACAGAAAAAAGCGTTGCTTTCTTTTGGGACGGTGGACACGAGTATTCCATAACCACGATTCTTCTTCCTTAGCACCTACAATAGAAGCAAATCACGTTACAACGAAAATTTAGACAAGATCGACAAATTTTGAGGATGTTATGTCTATGCTATTAACTTGAACGCATCTTCATCCGTCTTGTCATCTCCTCTATAAATCGGGAGAACATAAGTGAACCGAACGACTCTCTACTTATGATGCTCAATTACAGGGAGACTGAAAAACCTGGTCTTTATTACCGAGACGACATGTTATTAATGTAAGGAAGCGATTAACCCAAATATTCGGTCGACACATATATTATCTATGTTTTACCTGTTATGCTCAACATGGGTAGAGGGCAAGTCCGTGACCGCAGGTGACACTGATGCGACAGATGTAGATGTCGCAGGCCTATCAGGCACACTGTTATTATCTATGGTGCTCTTTGCTGCTGGAAACAAGAATGAAAAGCCTGATGTTTTTAGTTTGCATAAATTATGCACATAGCCAAGAAAAATGGCGAATCAAATTCAATGGGCTGTGGCCAACTAAACCGACATTAATTCGTGCTATAATTCAAGATTAACCCCATAAATAGGTTTAGGTCTGCTGCATAGGCAATCCAGATAGAGAAACAAAGCTGCATTTTAAAGAAGCATCCGTTTGAATTGAAGCTAAATCAAAGCTAAGCATAGGCAATCTAGATAATGAAACAAAACAAGACACAACAAGGTACGCTAACAAAGAGCGAATTCGAGGATTAGCATGCTGATCCAGATTTTCTGTTCCTCAAAAGTCAAAAATATGTGAAGGCACGTGTCATTCATCAAATACAAAGTGGAATAAAAAAATTTAACCTTATCATTCTGTTTAAGAGAATTCCAAAATTATCTATATTTGTATCTGAAAATGTGAATAGTTTGAAAAAAATTTATTGGATAAAGATCCTTTTGGTATAGTCATTTCATCCAAATTCATCATGTTTAAAATATCTTTCAATACTTGGGGAATATTTGCCCAATTTAGTTTGCATAAAAGTATATAATCTCTTACTCAATCCTCATTAATAGAATCAGCCCTCAAATCATAAAGTACATTCACGGACACGGAGGACTACTCCTAATAATTAAAACCTAAAATCACTTAACTAGCAGAAGCAGCGGTTCAATCAATGAGAGAAAAATCAGATAATATTCGACCAAATATCCAATTATCTTTCCCAAATCATTCAATTCACCTAGATGAATAGCTTCATATATACACCACAATTATATCACGTTACTAAAAAAAAGTGCAAAGCGCACAACATTAGTCTCCATCACATCCATATCAGAAAGTTTTGATTCTTCCTTGGCCTGCTCTTAGTTAATTTCAAGCAAGATCATCTAAGAAGCTAAAAACTAGCCAGATTTTTTTTTTAACAACGCCACAACGAAGCACATTAAATTCAAAACACCAAACACTCAAAACCTTGAATCCTTACATCAAATAGAGTAAGTTCATACCTATTGGTGTGATTTAAACAGAGCTCATCTTTTTTTATGAGATATCCATTACTCGCAAGCCCTAATTCGCAAATTGGGAAAAAAATTGAAAAACCAACCTTAAACTGAACCGATGGTAGGGCGGGACTGCTGGTGTTGGCTGGTGGCGATGCGGGGATGCTGGCGGTGGGCCGGCGGGAGTGCTGGCGGTGGGCGGGAGGGAGCGTTGGCGGTGGGCGGGTGGAAGTGTTCTGGTGTTAAAAGAGAAAAGCACAATTAGAGTTTTAAAGCCTATCTAAAACCCTCGTCCAATTTACTCAAAAGAAAAAAAGCCTCGTCCAAAAATCAAAAAAAAATTAAAATCTTGCAACGGATATAATATCCGTTGTTACTATTGAAGAGAATTGCAACGGTCAATCCGTCGTTACTTCACAACAGATATAATATTTGTTGTTAAAATTAGTTGAAACGACACCGCTTCTTTCATAATAAAAATACCAACCGAAATTTCCGTCGCTAGTAGAACGGTTTTATATCCGTAGCTAAAGGTTGTAGCTATACCGTCACTATTCCGTTGTAAATATTCGCGCAGTAAATTTGGCGCCTTATTTGCTAACGGTTTACCAACTAAATACAACCGTTATTAATTTCCGTAGCTAGGCCGTTTCGATTCGTTGTTATATTCTTTTAGTTTAACATGCCGATTTTCGTAGCAATTCCGTTTTATTCCGTTGCAAATTAGCAACGGACTCGTTCCGTAGCTAAAACCGTAGCTATTTTACGTTTTCTTGTAGTACACCATGCGACCCATCTTGCACAAGTTTTTTCCCATTAAAATTGTCAATTTCTTACATAAATGATTCCTAAGTTGAAGTACTATATTTTTTTATTCGTTCGAATATAATGAATTGGGAAAAAGAAATCAAATCCTGTGCCACTTAAAAAAAAATTAGTTAACCACAACAGGTTTCAATCAGTACTATGATACTAACTTCAAAAGGCATGGAATATTAATAAGGTCTGGTTTAACTGAAATTTTAAAATAAACTAACGAGGCAATTAAAAATAAAATGAAAGAAAATGAATTAAAGAGGGAAATTTGTTTGCTGTTAATCTGTTATAGCATGACAAAAACATACTGAAGAGACAAATATACCCTTTGCCTATTAATATTCTAATCACAAATCTAGCCTAAAATGTGTTTAGGGTGCAAAGTGCCAAGCTAAGTGTATTTTAATGGTGCAATTAATATGCCAAAAGTTTAATTTTAGGGTGTATAGTGCCAAATGGGTGTAATTATAGGGTGCACAGTGCCAAATGACAAAAAAGAAGAAAAAAATTAGTGGAAGGATGAATAAATAATTGAGTCTGCAGCGTGAGTACTGAGAAATATTTCAATTTGAGTCATAGTCACAAATTTAAAAGGACAAAACAATCACCAAACACAATAAAAATGACCTGGGGTTTACCCTTTTTATGATATCTTTTTTTGAAATTTCTGATGGGACTCAAATTTCCTTTGCCACATAGGCTATCCACCTGGGCAGCGGATTTAGAGATACTGTATTATAGGGTATGCCCTATCTCCACTTTGTAAATTTTCTTGTAAAATCTCTCGCCACCCTTTTTCGAAATACAAGTGGGACCGTTAGGTCGTGACTGTCTACTCCCACTTGTTAGCTCGATTAATTGGTTGGAGATTGTTTCCCATGTCTTTTTAGTAATCCTCTTTTGAGGTTTTTAGGCTTGCTTTCTCAATGATCGATCAATCGACTGACTGTTGTCTGTCTTTGCTCTACAAATGTTAATTTTATGTCCATTCAACATTTCACCTTAACTGGGGTATGCCCCTTTTAATTTTGTACATTTTTCACCTTTTTAATGAATTTTTCACATTTTCATCAAAAAAAAAAATGACTTGTTTAGAAACCACTAACACTTTTGACCTACGAGAAATAATAGAATCATTGACTAAAAATTACATATAGTGAACTGTAGGTGAGCAAAAGGTGTGTGTGGTTGCATAGCCCTTAGGATATTCGACATTCAAAGGGAAATGCTGATAATTAAGCCCACACAATTTGCAATTTGACATGTGATGGTTAACACTATTATCACCACAAGAAAATGTGGTGAGAATTTGGTCCACATTGCACCATTTTATAGCTTTTAATTCAACTTTTCCTATATTGTCTTTTGCATTAATCTAACCTACTTCATTAATGGATTAATCCTAATTCACCATAAGGCAATTTTTTCCTTTTTCGTAATTGTTACGTTATATATTGTGTTTGAATTTTTCCAATTTTATGTGAAATAAAGCTATCATGAAAACGTATATACTCCTCCTATTCACAATAAGTCATGTCTTTTTTTGACACAAAAATTAAAATTATTCAAAAGAATGTCCTTTTGATGTCTTCAAGACTAATAAGAAATATTTTTCCCAAATTACCCTTATATTTTTAACAATAATACCTAATTTTTTGTTTTCTTTCAAAACAACATTTATGATTAATTAAGGGTATATTGGGTATTTTAATACATTCCTTAATATGTGTTTTATTTCCTAAAAAGACAATTATTGTGAATAGGAGGGAGTATAAAATAGCTTGTCGGAAACCACAAGCTTCTAAATTTCACAGATTGTTCACCCTTTTGAAAGATGTTAACATGGGTTCAATTAACCCTATATCTTTCAATTTCTTTTCAAATTTATTTCTCCGCCTCCAACTAAGACTTTCAACTTATTAAAAAAAAATAGCTTGTTAGAAGTAATTGCATGGCAGTATCATTTGAAAATAAGTACTTATATTTTTCCGTCACCAAACTGATCCATTGTATTTTGCGCCAAAAATTAATTAGTTAACCAACTCTTAGAACAAATCACAAAATAAAATCGAGTTCAAGTAAAATAAGATTGATTTTCCAACGTTATCGCCGTAAAATTAAGAAATATGATTTGTCAAGAAAAATAAGAATAATGAAATTATATGACATAAAAATCAAACCCGCCGTTCCTGAAACGTTAGAACCTTCATTAATTAATGGTTCTGTCTATTTCTCCATTATGAGATTCTCTGATAAATCAATAATTAATAAGCATATGAGAAAAATATCATAAATTGCATCACAATTAAGACTAATTAAATTATTTTCATTCCAAATCATATAAAACAGATACTTAATTTCCTTTTTTTTCTATGAAACAAGATAAAATTCACCAAATGTTAGCTTTAGTGTGTCGTCTACTAGCTAGGTACATTAAAATTATATAAATCGTGCAAAATTTATAATATTCTTCTCCAATATATATGAGGAAAAACAAATACAGTTTTAATTTGAGAAGATCATGAAATAATATACTCCCTCCGTCCCATTAAGATAGACCATTTTCATTTTTCGTCTGTCCCAAATTATAGGTTGGTTTCCTATTGAAAGTATTAATTACACAACAATCTAAACTAGTCTTATTTAATTCATTTGTTTAAGACCAACAATGATATACTCTCATTTAATGCAAGGGTAAAGTAGGAAGAATATAAAAAAATATTATGATCTCAATTATATTTATTGTGTTTTTTTTAATCCGTGTGAAATATAATAATATGCTTATCTATCTTTGTTTCACGGAGGGAGTATATATATATATATATATATATATATATATATATAGGGGATCAAGTGAGACAACGCCTCTCTAGGTGAGATCAATGGATTAATCTCAACTATCCCCACTATTAATCAATGAGTATGATTTAATGGATAAAAATATATTAAAATATTAATTTAATCAATATAAGGGTAGTAGAGTAAAATAACATAACAAGTTAATTACAAAAATAGAATCAAATCTCTTTCTCTCATACATCTCTCAATTTCCCCAATCTCTCACTCTCTCTCTCTCTCTCTCTCTCTCTCTCTCTCTCTCTCTCTCTCTCTCTCTCTCTCATTCCTCCATTAACGCAAATAAAGAAAATTGTGAAGAACTCGAAAATTATAGTTCATGAAAATTACATAGAAAAAAACAAGAAATATCGGTGCAATATTACACGGAGAAATAACGAACAAAAGTGAGTTCAAAAACTATATATGCAACAAAACTCAACTAAATATGCATTATTTGAAAACTATTTACGCGCAGTAAAAAAACTAATACGCAGTCGCATTATATCCAACTATGTAAAACATCATAAATTAAGCTATGCAACAAAATCAACTAACTTTATGTATTATCTAGAAATTATCTATGTATTGTGGAATAACTAAATATGCAAAGATATTATGTAACATCCTATTTTTATAATTTCCAAAAGCAACATCCCATTTTCATAACTAAATATATATTATATTAAACCTATTTATGCAAATGTAGTATAACTACATATGCAATACGTTATATTCAATTATGTCTTGTTTTCGTAAAACAAAGTGCCAACAAAATAACTAAATATGCATTATTTGATGTCTAATTACGCAGAAGTTAACCCTAACTATCTTTGTAAAATAAAAATATTTGGAAAGAAAACATGTTCCTTAAAATCCGCCACAAAATCCGACAGCATTAATTTCACCATAAAATCCGTTGGGACCACTAATTTGAATTACAAAATTATAATCTTACCCTTAAAATAAGCGAAAATTAGGAAATAATTAAAAAACCGAATTAATCACATCCCTTCATTTTTTAAGAAACATGGGTAAGATAAGTTCACGTTCTCACATGTAGAGGGTGCCTCATTTTAATCAAATCCTATATATATACGTGTGTGTATTGATTAAATAGAAAAACAATGTGTTTCCTTATATATAACGTTCATTTTATTTCGGTCACAAAGCAATATAGTTGACTTAAACAAAAAATAAATAAATACATTACTCTAAAAAGGCTCATAATACATGCATGAATATTTCCAGATCCTATTCCTAACCCAGTGGGTGAGAGGGGATTGGTCAACCCTCAACACCGCCAGGGACCAGACTGTGAAAACCCAGCCGCCAACTATGAAGTAGTGTACATAATGCTCAAATCATGTGTATATATATGCAATTCTTAATTAGTCCTATCCATTATTAGCCTTTATTCACCACCACTTGTCGCCAGCCATGCAAATGTATTTATCACTGCATATATATATAAAAGTTTTATTTTATTTTTTTATTCAACTTTTAGTTTTATTATTTGAATTTCGACAAATATATGCTCAAATAATATATCAACAACATATATATAATTATCTTATGGATAGATATTAAGAAAGTAAGATACGAAGTTGAATAATAAATTATAAAAAGTGAAACAAAAATATGAATCCTACATTTTTAATCATGGGTGTTTAATAAATTAACTAATGGGGCTAGCTCAATAGCCACCGGTATTACTCTTCATGAATGACAGGGGCTAATTTTTTAACGTTATACAAAAAAAAGCATATATGTTATTTTTCAGCTTTAATTGGGAATTTTAAAATTGTACTTGAGTTGATTCTAGCTTGGCCATTCGAAAACTCGTGGTAAGTGAGACTCTGATTATCCCACTTGTATTGTAGCCACATGTACATTACACATATATTAGGATCTACTTCACAAAAAAATATACACATATTTATGAGCAAAAGGACAGGGAAGCCGAGCAAGATACTTATTTCCCTTGGCTATGTCGACCATATACGAGAATTTACAATTTTTGTGAAGTTCTTGAATTTGATTAATAGTTTTTATTTTATTTTCACAGTTTTTACCAATAAAGCCAGTAAAATTGAAATGTTAACGTTATGTGACACATAATGATAGAGTTACAACAATATCAATAAAATATCAAATTTTGGAGTGCCACTAATTATTTTTAAACTCGGACCGAATATTGAATCATACAAAGAATTAGGTCATTGGTCCGATCGGCTAAACCTTTTAAAAAAACAGGTTGAACCATATATATACATGTATAGGAGCAACTACTCTAGAACAAAAATTTATATAATTGTTGAATAAGATTGAGAAGCTTAATTATTTATACCCAATTCAATTTAATCTCTCTTTGATGATAATCTAAAATATCGAGAATAGATTAATTATTAAAAAAAAGTACTTAAATCTCTACTATAAAAAATATTTAGGAAATATTTTAACATAGTAAATTCCATTTATATTTTCATATTCCTTGTCCTAAGTTTACTAATTAACTTATTTATCATTTTTTTTATTTTTTATAAAAAAAGGCAAATAAATCGGGTCAAATGGGGTTGGGGTCACCGGTTTTTATCCAGATTTTCTCGGGTGGCAATGGTTTTTTCGCCACCCGGTTTAGATATACAAACAGGCTAGTGCCACGATTGGTTCCAGGTTAAATCGATCGAATCGACAGTTCGGTCTGGTTTTGAAAACATTGGTGACACTTTTATGATATGTTATATGATAAAAGTTACAAGGTATAATAATATAAAGTAAGTGGCAGGCACTCATGATCCAAAAATAATTTTAAATAATAATCATATATAATAAACTCAAGATTTATAAACCACGCAGTTTACCGCCAGTGGTATCAGACGTTTCACTTTGTAAGGGCAGATTAATCGGTGTTCGAATCTAGTATCTTTCAGTTTGTTTGAAGGTTATCATCTCCCCTCCAACCAGTACTCCCAAAAAAAAAAAACACTCAAGATTTATAATTTAATATAATAGATTAGCAGGCCCTTTGACCACCTCATGATATACGGCCGGTTAAAAGTGAATTAATTAAGCACGGGCTTGAAAAGCAGCACCACAAGTTTTTTCTCTTAATAAGAGAAAGTCAAAAAGGACGTTTTAGCAAAGAGTGAATTGATCTACTCAACCAAGATTAAGACCAAGTGTCCTAGAAAAAGTCTCTAGTCCAATAACCCCAAATATTAAATTAACATTAAAAAAGATAATCAAATCTCTTCACTCTCTTTGGCCACCCACACAAACTGCACACTCAATTTCCGTGTTTTTGACTTTCCAATTTGCCATTACTATATATATAACCCAAATCCTCCCAACTCTCAAACATAATTCAAACCAAATCCACAACTACTATTTCTCAATACTCAAACAGCTTCACAAAATTTTCCATACATATATACAAACTAATCATCTCTGTAATTATTATTACCTCAATTTCGATTTTAATGGCAGAAATTGATGTTCCTCCGTATTTTCTCTGCCCGATTTCGCTCGAAATCATGAAGGACCCTGTAACAATCGTCACCGGCATAACATACGACAGGGACAGCATCGAGAAATGGATATTCTCTCAGAAAAACAACAATTGTCCGGTGACGAAACAGGTGATTCTCTCCGACGCGGCGGCGGATCTGACGCCGAACATCACTCTCCGCCGTCTGATCCAGTCGTGGTGCACTCTCCACGCCGCCCAGGGGATCGAACGGCTGCCGACCCCAAAACCGCCGGTCAGCAAACCTCAGATCTTGAAGATACTCAAAGATGCGAAGAATATTCCGCAGATGCAAATGAAATGCTTACAGAGACTCAGATCTATCGCCTCTCAGAACCAAACCAACAAAAGGTGTATGGAAACAGTAGGTACAGCAGAGTTCTTAGCCTCGTTAATTGTCAAAAATACCCTCCGAGCATCTCGATCTGAATCATCATCATCGGAAGATTTTTCTGAATTGATTAAAGTATCTGAGGAGGCCTTGAGCGTACTTTACGGGCTCCAGTTGTCAGAATCGGGCCTAAAGTCTCTCACTCTAAACGGCGAATTTCTCGAGTCTCTGACTCGATTCATGCAATACGCGAGCTACGAATCACGCGTTTATGCTGTCATGATGCTAAAATCGATGCTCGAAGTAGCTGATCCAGCGCAACTCATCAATCTAAGGCCCGAATTCTTCGTCGAATTAGCGCAGATCTTACGCGACCAACATGTTTGTCAAAATGCCTCAAAGGCGACACTCAAAATTTTAATCTGCGTTTGCCCCTGGGGAAGAAATAAAATGAAAGCAGTAGAAGCCGGCATAGTGCCAACACTAATAGATCTTCTACTTGATTCAACGGACAAAAGAGCTTGCGAGATGATGCTAATGGTGTTGGATTTGTTGTGCCAGTGCGCGGACGGGAGATCCGAGCTGACGAAGCACGGCGCTGGATTGGCCATTGTTTCGAAGAAAATACTTAGGATTTCTCACGTCGCGAGCGAGAGAGCTGTTAGGATTTTGCACTCGGTTTCGAAATTCTCGGCGACTCCTGGAATTTTGCAGGAGATGTTGCAGATTGGAGTTGTGGCGAAATTGTGTTTGGTGCTTCAAGTTGATTGTGGGGTGAAGACGAAGGAGAGAGCTAGGGAGATTCTTAAGTTACATGCCAGAGCATGGAGGAATTCTTCGTGCATACACAATAGTTTGATTTCTTCATATCCATCTTGAGATGGGATGATAAATTGGAAATTAAGTTGTAAAAATTATGTTTAGTTCGGTCATGTATAGCTGAATTTTAGTTAGATGATTACAGGAATTATCAAACGGGGCAAAAAAGTGCCCACATGCACAGTAAGAAAAAAAGGAAATTTGAAAAGAAAGATTTGATTTTTGAATAGAAATATTTGATCCTCACATTTTGTTCCGTTGTTCTCTTTCCATGAGTTTCCTAATTTTGTCTTTTGCTAACTCTTCATTTTTTTTCTTTGTTGAATCTTGAGATTGATTGATATGAGCAAGAAAATTAATAAAGCTAAATTTGGCACAATTAATATTCAGGGATAATACAAAAACAACCCTAAGGTTTGGGCTAATTACAAAAAAATCAACAGATGTTTCAAAATTATAAAATAAAATCTTAAGGTTTAATTATGTCTTAAATATTTAAGGGTAAGAATCGTAATATTTTTATAAACGTCGAGAGAGGTTTTGAAATACTTTTTTAGCTTATGAAGGGGAAATGTAAAGTGATAATGGGCTAAAATAACCACTTCTATAATTAAAAAAAATAAAACTAGCCATCTTTTATAACAAATATTTTTTACTCATTTGTATAAAGACATTCATACTCTTCTAAAGATATTTATTTGATATTTGGTCAATTTCGCTCTATCACTTATCTCTCTCTATATCATCTTACTCTTTTTTCGAACTTTTAAAAAAAATGAATCGTATTTTTCATTTTTGTATAGGCAATATTGGTGTTTAATTATAGATATCGAAAAATGGATTAATTTGATATATTATACATACAAAAATGGATTTGAAACGAAAAAGTTGTGTGAATTCAAAGTTTTGTGGAGAAAAACCAAATAATTTGGTTGTGAGAGTAGATTGAATCATATCGAGTTGAATGTGAATGGATATATCAGAATCGATATCGAAGTTACATAACTCGAAATCCAAGTTATGATTACTTCGATATCGATTACATAACCTGGATCGAGTTAAGTCAACAGAGATCTTTTTTATTATATCTCGATATCGATCAAGTTACATAAATATTTTTTTACTATATCTCGATATCGAGTTATGTAATCTGGATCCAGATTACATAATTGAAACTCTCGTCGTCATCTCTATTCACCCCAAACGCCATTAACGAAGCATGCATCAAGCTTTTCAACAAGACCCAAATCGTCTAAAAACCCTAAAAATTCTACAAATCTAACAACAAATCATAACTTAAACAACCATAAACTAACTAAATCTACAAGAATTATGAAATTAAAGGAATTGAATGAAGTGGGAGATACGATCGCCTAAAAATCCATTTTTGAAAGTTTCAAGAAATAGGATATTCCCAAATTTTGATTGTCGAGTTATGAGGATGTGTGTGACTCGAAAGAGTGTAAATTTGCTTAAGGGTAATTTTGGAATTTCACATTTCAAAAGACTAAAAATATGTGTTTCAAAAAGATGGCTAAAAAGCATTTTGGTTTGATAGAAATGGCTAAAAATCCTAGGCACTTAAATATAGGTGAGGTTTTTTTCAATTTTAAAAAAGGGAGAGCTATTAACACCCCCGAAACTATTAATACACCCCTCTTTTTTATGCACCCCACCCCATTTTAAAAAAAGAACCTATATGCTTAATACACCCCTAATATTCCCCAATTTACCCTAGGAAAAGAAGAGGAAAAAAATGTCTACAACAACAACAACAACAAACTAACCCTTAATCCCACTACGTGGGGTCGGCTATACGGATTATATCGCGCCACCGTTTGCGGTCATAAGCAATATTTTCATTTATTTCTAGGTATAACATGTCTTTTTTAATAGCTTCTTTCTAAGTCTTTTTAGGTCTACCTCTGCCTCTTTTGATTTGTGTGGGTGATTCTCTACCTTCTAACCGTCGCACTGGTGCATCTAAAGGTCTCCTATAATCATGTCCAAACCATCTTTTAATCGTGTTTCTCTAATTTTCTCATCTACTGGTGCTACTCCTACTTTGTTTCTAATGTGTTCATTTCTTATTCTATCTAATCTAATGTGTCCGCACATCCATCTTAGCATTTTTATCTCTCGCTACCCTCATTTTTTGTTCGTGTTCATATTTAATCGCCCAACATTCTCGCTTCATAAAGCATTGCGGGCCTTATGGCCGCTTTTATAAAATTTTCCTTTCAATTTTAATGGTATTTTACTATCACAAAGGATAGAAGATGCACTCCTCCATTTATTCCAACCCGCCCGGATCCTATGTGTGACATCTTTATTGATTTTTCCATTCTCTTCAATTATAGATCCTAAGTATTTAAAACTCTTTGTTATGTTCACTTCATGTCCATCAATTTTAACCTTCGCCTCATTGTTCTCGTTGTTTTTACTAAAATGGCATTCCATGTATTCTGCTTTTTAGCCCTACTTATAGTAAAACCTTCCGATTCGAGTGATTCTCTCCAAACTTCCAATTGTGCATTTACTCCTTCCCTTGTTTTCACAATTAAAACTATATCGTCCGCGAATAGCATACATTGGGGATGAATTTTTGTAAATGTTTAGTGATTTCATCAATTATTAGGATAAAAAGGTAAGGCTTAGGCGGATCCCCCGATGCAATCCTATAGTGTTTGGGAATTCATTAGATATTCCTGTTGGTGTCCGATACATGTTATATCATCATACATATCTTTTATGACATCTATATAAGCTATTTTAATTCCTCTTTTTTTTCCAATACGCGTCACATTATATCTCAATTGACTCTATCGTATGTTTTTTCAAGATCAATAAAAACAGATGTAAATCTTGTTTTTCTCATTATATTGTTCACATAATCGTCTAATTAAATGTCCGAAGGAAAAAAAAAAAGTATGAAGAAAATACGGCAAGTTCTTATTTCTTTGAGGATTGTTGATTTGAAATAATGGGTAGATGGAAAAAAAAAGGAACAAAACAATCCGCTATTGGGAGGATGAGAAGTTACCTAGTGAAGAGAAGAGGAAGGCCAATGAATGATGAAAATCAAACTGCCATAGAGAATGGCAGAGTGGAAGTGGCCTTAAGAAAACAAAGAAAATTTAATTTAAATTCAGTAAAATATGAAAATGGCATAGGAACTAAAACTAATGCTACTGTCCTAATCAAGTCTGTTGGCTATATTATTAAATATTTCAATATTTTTTTTTTTTGAGTTCATGTTTTGTCCGTGAAAATTCTTGGAATTGATCGGAGAAGATGAGGAGAAAGAAGAAGAAGAATATCATTGTAATTGACTGGAGAAGATGAGGAGAAAGAAAGAAGAAAAGATATCGGTTCAGATGAGTAAGAAGATTAGATGGGTAGGGAACAAGGCGGGTTTGGGGGCGGGTTTGGCCAAACCGGACCCGCCCCGCCAAGGAGAAGTAAGACCCGGACCCGCCCCGCCCGCCTCAAGACCCACCCCGCCCGCCCCGCCTCAAAACCCAGCGGGCTGGTCACCCATTAGACCCGCCAAATATATTTTTTAATTTATAATAATTTATATTTTTCTATTTATGGCTAATTTTTCAAAAGTAATCAAATGGCAATAGGTTAAAAAATAAATAAATATAATTATGCAACTTATTATAACTATTTTTTTAGAATTGGCTACTATTAAGATTTATTTTAAAAAACAAATACTATTATACTACATAGTACTCAACTAATACTTAAAATAAATATTCAAAGTAGAATATTACAAGATATTATATTAGTAAATTAAACTTTAAAAGTAAATAATATTATATTAGTACTCAACTAATATTTTTAAACATATAATACTCAAATTTTAAAGTAAATAATGTAAAAATATTTTAATATATATTTAAAAATTTAATAAAAATTAACATGCGGCGGGTCCAGGCGGGTCCTATAGGACCGGGACCCGCCCGGACCGGGCGGGTTTTGTAACCTTGGACCCGAGACCCGCCCGGGACCCATTTGTCGGTCTAGACCCGCCCCATCGGGCGGGTTTAATGCGGGCGGGTTTTGACCCGCCCATTGCCATCCCTATAGATGGGGTGTATTTAGAGGTTTGGTGGGTGTGTATAGAGATTTTTTGGGTGCCAATGGCAATTTAGTTTTTTCGGTTGATGATATTTTTATAATTAAAAAGAGAGGGTGTATTGATAGATTTTGGGAATGTTAATAGCGGCTCCCTTTTAAAAACCTATGAACTTTTTGTAATTACACTTTTGAACCTCACGGGTGTTTTTGTAAGTAACCCTGTATTTTATGCATTGTGCTAATACGCTGTAATTTTTTTATTCTTCCTCTCGTTTTCAAGAAGTAAAATGGACATATGGACACTTGCTGGTCAGTGGTCAATCATAAATAGCCTGGCCAGTACCTACCAATCAGACTGAATAACAAGTTGTCGAAAGAAGGAGTTTCTCAATAAAATATAGCCGCTTTTGTGGAATTGAAAATATTGTTTTCATCAATTTTGACACTTATATCATTGACAGAGAATCTACACTAAAATTTAACCATATCTAAATAAAAACAAAAGAGACTATCTTGACCCAAGTAAGCATTATTTCGGTCTTAATTTCCACAGCAAGCCAACATTTATGTCATAATTTTCATAATTTTCAAGCGTATTCAACTTTTGTAAGTTGTGTGGTGATCAATAACCCAAGAGTTATGAGAACTTTAAGGCAGATCCGATTTTCCTCCAAATTAATTCAACTATTATTAATTAAATTCGCCTCATATATCTAGAGAGCTACTCTAGTATATTTGGCATGCAGCAAGGAAAATAAGCAAATTTTAATTATTTTTCTTGACATTTACTTGTATAATGCTACCAGTCTTCCTCTTAATTTTATGACCCAAAATCTCGTGTCTATAATATTTCAGCCAAGATCATCAACTTGCACAATTTGTCTTTTCTTTTTCTTTTTTGAATAAAAGCATAAAAAATCAGGAAAAATTCACACATCAACTTGCTCAATTGACCTTTCCAAATTATGTAGCCACATTTAATGCTCCTGCGGTCTAGATCAATTCACGTATGCATTAACCAAATTAAATAAATTAAAATGAATCAATTGAACATCAGAATATTGTTCAACAATAAGGAAAGCACCAGAAAAGTCTTTGCAGTTCATAAATATATACATATTTAAGATGCATTGGTATTTGGTGCCAATGATCATGTGACTCAGCGGTTACAGGAGGTACTAGGAGTCCTATCATAGAGCAATTATTTGGGATACGACTTTTTGTGCGCGTCTCACAGAAATTTGGGATATTAGGGAAGCTTGGGCCCCACAAGACATTTCTCGCAGTTTCTTGTGGACAATTTTCGGGATCGAGATCGGGCGAGGCAAGGGGGGCCAACTTTAACTTTTTTGTCCCCTTTTTTCTATGGAAAAAAATGAAATAAATTTTCTCTATTTTTTAAGGGAAAAATATAGATGAATTAGGGGAAAAAATTTGAGCTAGGTGGTAGACTAATGCTTTGGTTGAAATTATTTTCCCGAGTACTATTCATGTGTAAGCATGAAACCTTGGTGCATGCATAAAAAAATGCATTGGTGAATTTGAATAATAGTTGGCTACCATTCAGAACATATAGTCTATGATAATTTTCTTTCGAAAATTAAAATCAGTAGACTTTCAATAAGGCGTGCTTGAAGTGCTTGACAAATTAGGATGATTGCCCTGGATAATTTCTCGGATCAAGGGCTTTTTCTGGGATCATGTGATATATGCACTGAAATCTACGATTGGTCTTGCAAGTTCCTATGCAACATTTTCAACATTCAAGATTTCATTTCTAGCTAGGGCAATTATATATGTCTGTATAATTAGCATATATCCCGTGAAAGGCACGATCGGTGTATTTAAATTATATGTATCATGTATGTTAATTAAATTTTTGGACAGGTTTTTTCCACTTAATAACAATACATATTATTTAAACTTTAGACTATTGAAATATATCATCTACCTTTAAAGAGATATATATTTCCACATCAATATAGTGCTTAATTTAATTTTACGCAATAAATCATATATAATTTACTTGATTTAATTAAATAAAGAGATAGTGCAATATATTTACAATAAAAATAAGTTGAGTTTAAGGAGCCTGGTTTTTGGAGAAAAACATATTGCTTCCCAGGAACTCAATTAGTGACGTTTGCAAGCTCCTTATGATTTTCATGAATACTTGCGATGTATCATCTATATTCCACCTCACAGAAAATTAACTTAACTTTATTTTTTAGTTTTAGCATATTAATTTTGAAGTATAAATCAAGCTTAAGTAATTATGGATTTTTAATATGCTAATTATTTTTATACAATATTTGGCAATCATATGCGGTGGAATAAAACTATAAGAGATGAAGGCCTTGTATGGTTGTATTTCCAACACCATTTTTCCACTTTCCAACTATTCCGGAAAATGGGTTTATGTTTGTTTCAAAAGTTTTCAACCTTGTATGGTTGTATTTCCAACACCATTTTTCCACTTTCCAACTATTCCAGAGAATGGGTTTATGTTTATTTCAAAAGTATTCAGTAGAAATGAAGTCATTTCCAGTTTTCACATTTTTATGGAAAATATTCAATGTGAAAACACAACCAAACAATTTTTCATTCCAACTACGCAAACCTAGGTAAAAATACACTACAATCACGCAAACCTATGTCAAAAATACATTTGAAAAACTATAATCAAACATATTGTCATTATCAAACAGAAATTCAGACAACAAACCAAACATATTCTCAATTCTCACACGAAAATCAATAAAATTTGAAAATTCATTTTCCAACACTAGAAACTGGAAATTGGACTTGGAAATACATCCATACAAGCCCGAAATATTATTTTGAATAGAAGACCCATTTCGTGATCCATGAAGCCAAGAAACACAAATGAGATCTTCTATTTCAAAATAATGTTTTATCTCATAACCCATCATGATTGCCATGTCTTTTTAATGGTTATCACTTGCAAATTATAAAACTCACAATTTATGCTTAAAAAATAATATTGTGATCATTATACAGTCGACAATAATTCGTACAGTGGAATAGATTGATAAAATAGTACCAATTTGGAATAGAACATCCAACAAAGACCACAACAGGAATTTTGAACTAAAAATATTGGAATAATTGAAACCTAGCTAGGATCGACTGTATCAGTAAATTAGGGTTCCATCACCACTGGTTCTTATATTGAAATGAAGAACTATATAGCATGAATCTCGATTTATGTACAAAGAAAAAATCAAAACATTAATACATATATAATAAACTATTTTATCCAATATTACTGAAAGACGTACTACGATGAATTCAATGAGATGATAACCAAAAATTATACTGAGAAGCATGTTTAATTTGAAGTTATGGACAAATAAAAGGATTGAAGGTGTGTACAACCAAGAGTTTGGAGGAAGCAAATTACCTAAGTTTGTATAATAAATAAAAATATAACTACTAGGCTCTAGTTTGGATCCTTTATTTCAAACTGTGCTTCAAGTGTCATCACTACGTACACCCCACCAAATGTACACTTGGTGTATATTGGTAATACCGGGAATAGTATAAGATGAAACAATTTGAAATATAGATCCTCCTGTGATCAAATCACCGCATTAATCATCAATTTCATATGTCAAAAATGGCTCGAGTGGTGTATCTAATAGTTAACCTAAGTTCGTTGTACCTTCTTTCCTACGGTTAGTATAAGAAGTTGTTAATCTACACCATTTCCTCATTTAATCAACTTAGAAAACCTTCGGTTGCATGCCAATTGAAAACATCGGCCGGAGTATTCATGAAAATCATAATTAGGAGCATGCAAACGCGAGAATGATTTCCGGGGACGCAATTTATGCAATCTCAACCCCACAATCCGCGGATTGTCGATTTGAACCTAGCATCGAAGGTTGAAAATATAATCCCATGCCACTAGGCCAACCCTAGGGTTGGACGCATTTATCTTTCGATCCGCAAAATCATATTGAGATTTTCTATTCCATTTTACATATTCTATTCCTTATTCCATATATTGGATAAAAGACACTTATACAATTGTGACATTATCATGAGCATGGGTCATACATTCAATACACGTGTCATTCATCCAATATATGGAATATGGAGTGGAATAGAGATCTCATTCTGCAAAATCTGGCTCCTAAAACTAAACCGTCTTTTATTGTAAATTGCACTCTCCCATTAAAAAATTAACACAAGCGTATATATATCTCAACTCCGGTTAACATTTCCACCTATACAAAGCTATATTTATAGTGTGTATATATATATAAAGATAAATACAAAATATAAAAATTAACATCGATCAGGACCTGAAAATAGCTTCAAGATTGATCAACGGACTAAACGGGCTCACGACGTTTCCATTCAACATTTCCGGATTAATTTGTGATCTTTCTTGTACTTCCACTGTGTTCATCGGCCCCGGCAACATTTGATTCTGTAATATTACATCCGAACCTGGCCACAATACCCCGTCAGATGCATTAACCACAATATTATTATCTTCACCTGGCAATGGTGGCAATATAGCATTATTTATACTGCTAAAACCATTTCCTGTTACAATCTGCTGATCCAGCTCACCAAAAACCCCAAATTCCCAAACCCTAATAACTGCGGCTCGAAAAACCCACCCTCCTGATGCAAATGAGAGCTCAAATTACTCATATGCAAATTCTGAAACCCGACAGGCGGAACTGAAAACCCGTCAGGGTTTTCGAAAATCGATGATTTGACCCGATTATCTTGCCTAGGCGTCGACTGATTAAGGAAATTCGCGTAAACAGCAAGCTGCAAGATCGATACTAGTACTAGCACTTGCAACATTATATGGGCGTGGGCTTGGGCTTGGGCTTGTACTAGATTCAATTCCATTGTGGGCTAAAATATTCCTGGAATTGCTCGGGCCGCCATCTGTGCGAATGGATCTGCCACGTCTGCTTTTCCGACAGCCACCGCCGACCGGGACGTTGCGGCGAACCACCTTTAGTCCAGTACCTTCTGCAACCTTTGCAAAAGTATCTGGGTTGAGTTAAGCTGTAGTTGTTGTAGTAACAGAATTTGGTGTTGGAAGAACCACAGCGAGGACAGGGTGGCGATATCTCGACATTAGGTTTAATCCATCCTCTTTCCATCCCAGCAAAATATACTCATGGAATACTACAAAACCTGTAAACATCAAGAATTTCCCAAAAAGAAAAAGAAACTCTTTCTCTCTCTAACTTACAAAAATTTATAGAGAGAGAGAGAGGGAGTTGATGTATTACAAAACTGAAAAATTATATATGCAGCAGCCAGCAAATGACCTTGTAGTCAAATTGGTTGCAAGTGAGGTAATCTTTGGTCTGTCTACGAGAGGTCATGGGTTCGCTCTCCCAAAGACAATAATGGAATAATTAATATAGAGAAACTCAAGCGGCGGTCAATAGTTGGGGCATAGTCGACCGCATGGTTACCCTTACCCAAACTTTTTTCCCTTAACTCAACTATTTTTTACCCTTAAAATATATATATATATATATATATATATATAATTTTTTTCCATAAAAACGGAAAAAAAAATTTGGGATGCACGGGGACCGAGGAAGCCCTCCCTTGTCTACACACCTGCCCTGGGAGCCATTCAGCAGATTCTCGCATTCTCGCGGTTTCACGTGGCAGCGATTCGAGGAGTCGGGTTGTTTTCCGAAAACTAGTCATGTTCGGTTATTAAAAAAAATTATAAATGCATTGGAAATATGTATATTGGAGGGGGACGTGCACGTGTGGATTGGTTCCGGGGCCGTTAAGGACGATGGAGGAAATTGCAGCCTGTGGTAACTGTCCCGGAGGCTAATACTGGGTGTCGGTGTTGAGACACGTGGCGTGATTTGATTGGGTTGGAGGGGAGTGGGATGGAGGCAAAGGCCTCGATTGGGTCAATCAGTTTGCTTACTGGGACAGACAGGGTTTGGTTTAAATAAAAGGATTTGGTGTTAGTACTGATTATATTGTCTTCCCACTAGGATGTAGGAGATAAACTTATTTGCTTCTAGTGGGATTTCATATGTTGATTGCCCCCAGTATCACAAGAACATGATTAGTGCTCAAAAATCAGAAACTTAGGGGTTGGGATTAATGTGCATTACAAAGCTTGTCTGCAATTTGAATCCGAAATTTTAAACATACCGCATATTGTTTGTTATAGTTTAAATTTTGCCTTTTTTTTGGTTGACGTCGTATTATTGGTTTTCCACGTATCAAAGAAACCGGCCTTGTGGGTTAACACTTTATGTATGGAAGTGGTTGGGAGAAAGAAAACAAGAACGGATATAAATCCATTATTGGACGACCTAGGAGGTCAAACTATATTTTTCTTTTTATAAATCTAGTCAGGCAATATATACTCTCATATGCTTTAGATTATAAAGTTGGTGAACCCCATTTCTGTATTAGATTAGGGTATTTATAGTAGAAGAAAATCCTACTTTAACCTATGCATATATAGTACAAGTAACTTAAATATAATCATTGACTTCAAACAAGGCTGGCACACATCGGAGAGTTAGAGAGGCGGCAAAATGATTGTGACTTGATGGGGAGGGTCACATCTATAGTTTGACATTTATTAGACCTTGAGCTTATCTTCAGATGGGAAATTCCATTGATCCTGGCAGGAATCCATGGTATACCGGCCATCATGGCCAGGTCAGCAATCTCGAATCTCCTTAATGAAAATCCTAGTGAGACAGTTGTGCAAGTCAAGCGATCCATAGTGAAGTTAGACATGTGTCTGCGGCCATTATTGCCTGCCTCGTATTTAGATCAGGTCGAACTGCAAAATTAGCTTGATCAATCTTCACTAAGTGGATCCCTAGTCCGTTGTGGACCTCTGCGAACCAATACACACTGAATCTTTTTTTTTTTTTTGAAAGGAATACACGCTGAATCTGATACAACACTCTGTATATATATGAATAGTATGAAGTGTACGTGAATATCATGACCTTGCCCCTTCAATTATATGCATGTATCGTGACTTTGGCCCCTTCAATTATATGGATGTTCCTAATTGTTCAAGTGTGTTATTTTTCTAGTTTACCCACCGTTAAAATATTTGGGGAAATACATAAGTAAAACTCTTAAACCTTTCAATTTTTTTTGAAATTTATCCCTTCGCCTCCAAGGCTCCAACCACTACTCTCAATTTATTAAAAAAACATAAGTAAAACTCTTGAAACTTTACAATTGTTGTATGAACTTAACAGTATTATACAAAGCAACTAATTTAACAATTATAACATTATGAGTTCTTTTACCTAGATTATACTTAAAAATACTTTTTTTAATAAATTAATTCTGCTCTTGATTATCATAATGCTCGTTAATTAATTCTTAGTAGTAAGTTCATTTTTTTTTCATTCAATTCTTCAACTCAAGTAAACCTAAACCTCGTTCAAGCTCAAGTAAAAGAAATTAAATTCGGCTAAAATTTAAACTGGTTTAAAAGGGAACGAGCTCGACTCGATTCTTTTGCATCCTTATTTAATATATGACAATATGATAGCGAAAACATATAGTTAATTAAGGGAGCAAATTAAAATTCTCTCCATTATCAGATAAGTAAACCTCGATATGAATGCTAATATTTCTTGTGGGATTATAGGTAAAAAAAAAAAAAGGAGGGGGTGGTAAAATGCCAGTGATCTAATTACAATAACAATAGAAGTAGAACGGAGTGCATCAAAAGTTAGAAGCTTGAGGAGACTTGCACGGAAAGATATTCAATAAGATGGATGTCTTAATTCTCAAATCTATTAATTAATTGGTGTCTTGGGTGGAATGATCCAACGAAATGATTACTTCAAAAGGGTTGTCTTGGATCATGGGCTTCTTGGATCCTGGAAATCCTGTCTCTGTACCTCCAACGATTTACTCATCAAGTTTATGTAATAAACAATTACTCAACCCATTTAAGACAATTTTTCTATTTTGTGACTAACTTAAATATTGCAACCTTTTGACTTCGAATAGGCATTGCGCGTTATTTGCCATAAGAAACTTGAAAAGGCATAAGAATATCTTAATATCCTTGAATTATAAAATAACTAGAAACTAATGCTGGCATCATAATATTATTTGAATTAACAAAAAGTTCAAGAAAATAACTAATAAGAGCTTTGAATTGGGAGTTAAAGGTACAAAATATTTAATATAGATGAAAACCTGCATCTGATTTCTGAATGATGGATTGCGACAAT
This sequence comes from Rehmannia glutinosa, assembly GCA_016081115.2. Taxonomy (NCBI): domain Eukaryota; kingdom Viridiplantae; phylum Streptophyta; class Magnoliopsida; order Lamiales; family Orobanchaceae; genus Rehmannia; species Rehmannia glutinosa. The sequence continues at coordinate 9,522,186 of CM071934.1, read as the reverse complement.
GTCTTTTTCCCTACAATATCTTATTAGTGTCAACTCATAAGATAAATTATATTTACTATATATATATATATATAGGTCTATATCCTGCTAATTTTTCCTCGCTATTTAGCAATAAAGACCTCGATTACATTCAATTCAAACAGAAATAAAATACGTATTGGCAACTATAAGTACCATATGCTAACTTATTGATGCCATTAGCGCACCGGGAGGGGAGGGAACCTGGGCCCCGGCCCCCATCTTCTAAAAAAAAATTAGTAAGCAAATATTTTTAGAAAAAAAAATTAGTTAAGATTTATATGATTTTTCTTGGTTTTTTTATTCGTCCGATTCCACTTTCGTGTGTTGGTCTATCCTATTATTGTATCCTGGCTACGCTGTTGATTATTTATTTGATGCGACTTTTTGCTTTATAGTACAAGTACAACTACTTGTTTATATTTTTTATTACATAACTTTCTGTGGTATTCGTTTGATATTTATAACGTAAAAATGTATGGTTTTCATAAATTACAGATTATGACATATTCAATATATTTTCAGATTAGTGATAAATACTGTGATGAATGTTTTATTATCAACGACAAGTAATGAAACGATAACCATTACTATTGAATTTAGGAGACCTAGCCAATATTGCTGCAAAAAATATAGTTCCTGTTACTTAAGACAATATTAGTGATAACTTTTACATAATCACATAACATTTTGACATTAATATTATTTTCCGTGTAGTGGTCCACTTAATATTGATCCACATTTCTTTTTTACAACAGAATAGGAATATTCAGGGCAGAGAACTGATAGTCACTTAAATACTCTCAAAAAGTTCGTCGCTTTTTAGTCTAATTCCTAAAGATGATAACGTGCTTCTCTTTCTCGTCATAGTATAAATATTACTATACAAGTCGGACAAATTCATGCCAGTTCATACAAAACCAGTTAGGGATACTCCTACGTTCATAGTTATTTTTCAATGTCAGAAAATATTCTAAACTTCCAGTAGCACAAGTATCCTTGATTTACATGCATAATTATAAGGGTTTCTCCAGGGTTTTACAGAGCCAGAACACACGAATGATACGACATAGTTTCTGAATCAAATGAATAAAACTACTGTGGGCACAGAATAATTTATGATTAATCATAAACGTATCTTTCAAAATACTTATTTACCTTATTATCAAATGAATGGTGATCACAGATTCACACAACAAAATCTGAATTTTACGTAATAGTAAAGTCAAACAATAACTAAATTTACTCTTTAACAAGTTGTTCCACATTTCTGTAGCTGACCACATTCTCTTACTCCGGATGATTCATCTTTTTGCTTGTACTACTTGGACATCTATCTCGTCTTTCTCTAAAATGCGATTCCATAAATGAGTGACAAACTTTAGTTTTAATTCAGAGATGGACTTACTAAAATTATACAGGAGATTCATTACATCTCTCCTGAATGATATATCTGACTTCTTTGGCTTTTGTTTAGCCTCATAACGAATGCCTGAAAAGGAATTATATCGTGCTTCACTCGAAGCATTAATAAAGTGAACAGCTACAAAGCTTTAAGGACAATTTAACAACAACAGTAACCTACTCCATTCACATCTTCTAGCATAAAAATAATACAGAGTTAATGTACATAGAGTACATTCGAAAATCCAGAAACAATACTGACTTTCCGAGCACAGGAGTTTGTTTTCATCACAGCACCATCAGACAGTGGGCCGGAATACCATTATAAGTGACCCAGTCGCTCCTGGTAAAACATGAACGGAGATGTCAAATAAGGATATACAAAAGTCTCAACCAAATTCCCAAAAAACATAACACTAATGAAGTAATGATGAATCTTGTACAATTGAAATAGCAAAAAAACCATAATTTGACACAACTACTACGATAATAGCAAACACAGACAAGTAAGATTCTTCAGTGGAGATGTCCATGTCCATGTCCACATAAGCCCTTATAATCTTATGCAACATAAACCAGAAAAATGCATAGCTAGGTCCTTTATACAGAAATCTGACTCTAAAAAGCCATTTTATAATCTCAATTATGCAAATAATCTCAAGCATGTCTCTGATGACAAGAAACTACATTGAGACATTAAACTAACTCACTCAGCAAAAATACATAACCTAATCAAGTGAATTAGTACGCGCAGAGACTCCGTAAATTCAGAAATTGTCAAACCTGCAGCATCTGCATTAACTTTGGATGTTGCTCAAGAAGCTGACAAAGTTTTTCCCGGTCACTCAGAAGAGACTGCAGTTCAAGTAAATTCGACGATCAAACAAAATCTCTAATCCACTAAACTTGTGTAATTATATTAACCTGGAAAATAAAGTACCTGAATAGCTTCAGGAGATTTAAAAAACTCTTGTAGTGACATTCCAGAATCTTGTTGCTGGGATGTGGTGGCATCCCCTGACATTTGCAAAATTCTTTGTGAACGATCAACATGTTGCTGCTGCAGCGAATGTGATACATTCTCCTGTTGTTGTTGGGTTTGATAATACGCATGAGCAGGGGAGACTTGGGGCTGCGGGGAAGATGGAACAGGTGGTCTAAGATGCTGAGGTGGAGGACGAGGGATTTGTGGTGGCTGTAGCGGCTGTAACTGGGTAAGAATTGGCATGGGTTGGACTGCAGGCAATGAAATGGGAAGATTTTGCGAGACATTATGCATGTTGTCTCCAGGATGTGGAACAAAACTATTTCCGTACAGATTGACTGGCATGGAACCAGGCCTGAAAAGCATTGGTTGCATCAAAGGTGGTGGGGGTAGAAAGTTAGGACTGAGGGCGCAACAGAGGTTTGATGAAGCTCAGAATTACTAACAGTTTGAAAATATTGAGCAGATTGTGAAGTAGAATTCTTTAATGAAGAGTTTGCCGAATAAGGAGGTGGTGTAGGAGGAAGTGGTGGAGGTGGTCTTGCAGATCCCATAGGGGAAGAGAGAGATGTCCGTCCAAATTTCATATCTGGCAATGCAATTGAGGTTGCCAGTGATGTAGAACTGCTTGTCACCGCAGACGTATATTCTGACTGAACCTGTAAAACAAGGAGAATGAGCAACTCCGTTCATGTCTGAGAGAAAAGGGATAATTACAAAAAAAAAGGTCTGAGGTTTGATTGTGTCTTAAATTTAAGGGGGCAACTATAATATATCTATAAATATAGGGGGGTTTATTTGCTTATGAAGGGAGAAAAAGTAAAACGAAATCAAACCTCAAGGGTTTTTTTGCATTTTTTCAGAAACATTGGTATTTTTGTAATTAGCCCGAACCTCCGGGTGTTTTTTTGTAATTAACCCAAATGAAAGAAAACATTTTGAACATCAAGTAGATCTTTTCTTACATGGAACCTGGGGGCCCTGAGCCTGAACATCCGCTACAGACTTGACAAATGATGAAGTCTGAGTCATAACAGGGTCCATATTTTGAGACATTACAGGTGAGACTGTTGGTGGAGGTGGCATTGGAGGCAGAGGAGGCTGATTTGAAGGAAATTTCTGGTCATAAAAACCTTGGAACCCAGTGCCTAACGGAACAGGTCCACTTTGTTGTAGAATTGCCTTGGGATATAAGTTAGGTGGTGTCCTCGAATCAACTGGATATCGTACAGAAGAAGAGGAAGTATTCATATAAACGGATGCAGAGGAATCAATTGGCTTAGAAGTTCTGATTGGCAAACCCTTTGAGTCCTCCGACTGTTCAGAGAACTTTTTATCTGAAGAAATACTCGGTTCTCGAGTCAATGGTCTCTCTGGGCGAGATGCGGACATTCTCGATGAATATTCACTGGCGTATTCTCATCCATGTTTGATGCTAATGGAGTGCCCAAGTGAGAAAATTGACTACTTTCATTTACATCACTTTCTGTCTCCTCAACTATGGAATGTGGGGAACGTGGCTCAATTACAACAGATGGAGGTTGCTGTAGATTATCATCTGGTTGTGGAAAGGGCAGTTTGTCATCAGGTTCAGATTCCTCGGCATCAAAAACAATATCAATTCCCTGAAGATCATCATCAAGATCAGGTTTCAACTGCTGAGGTTTGCTGGATTTCTCGGCGTCTGTGCTGTCATCTGGAACTGTTGTTTTCACTTGTGTTGCAGCATCATTAACTGCTATTCCCACGACATTTTGCCGCTCTCTTTGTCTGGCCATGAATACGTCCACGTGAATGGATGGTGGTCTCCCGCTAGAAGATCCTATCCGTGGGACAGCAATTACATTAGAACTATTAGTGCCATCAGCGTTTGTTCCTTGCAACATAGTCGTCCACATGCATAGAAGGAGGCCGACTAGTGTTCGGCTTACGCTGTCTGAAGGTGTCCCGACGTGTGGGTCCAGGAGGCGTGGTGACAGGTACTGACCCCCTAGAGAATGTACTTTGTGAAGTAGTTTCTGCTACCGAATTATCTCCTCTGGCATGCCTATTTGGCCCGTCCAGTGAGGATATCTTTCTTTTTGCAGAGAGACCTGTCTGAGTCATTCTGTTACGCAGATTCTCAGGACACTCCCAAAAGAACGTGGCTTCATCCAAGCTGTAATCTTCAATACGCTCCATACTTCTGTCTGTGAATTTATGTATCCTTGAAGAGACGGGAGGAGTAAGTAATGAGGTGTAAGCAGTGGCGATTTCGGCATCCACCTCCTCTGTGCCAGAGGATTTTTGCAACAAAAGCAGTAACAATTTTGAAGTCTCCTTGATCTGAACATCCATGACAAACATTAAGGAGAATTCTTCAGGGAAATAAAAAGTTGGAAGGAGAGCAATAATATAAACCTGATGTGGAGTGTGGAGAGTGTCTGATGCAACTTCATTGCCCGTCTCAGATTCTAATACATTTGTGAGCTCCTCAATGTGCTTCAGGTTTTCTTCAACAAAACTTTCTAATGAATTGTCATTCTTCACCCCAAAAAGGAACTTTATTGCAGCAACCTCTCTGAGTTCAAGCTGATGAAAAAGCAACATATGAGAATAGCATATTGACCGACATAAGCTGATCAATTTTCTCTGTATCATAAAATTAAATTTTTAGGAAACTATTGTAGACAGTTTTTGCCACTCTCTTCTGTGTCCTCTTGTTGATAAGGTGAAATCTGTTTCTTTTTTATTCTTTTTTGGTTGTGGGTGGTGGGTGGTGGGTGGTGGCGATATCAACCACCTGATATTTTTGCTGCCTCTACTTATCAAGATTGCTACTTTTAACTATCAAGATGCTTCAAAACTTTATACGTTTTCGACTGTTGTTTTGTGACAGAGGGTGGATGAGGTCACTGCCACTATTCAGACAATTACTGAATATCAAAACCTTAAACCAACTTGACCTTTTTCTTTAACACCCTCCCATTAAAGTTTCATCTGTCAGCTAATCTAGATTTATCTGCTATGTCTTAATTAAAACAAGTTCTGGAACTAGCATCATAGAACAGCCAAAAATCATTAACAAAAAACAAGCCATCTCTGAAATCAAGAACCAGACTGGTCCTTTTATTATACAGTTGTATCAGGAACCCGTGTTAGCGCCAGTCGCAAGCTTGGGGATATTTTGCAGTCAAGACAATCCTTCGCCGAGGCGCGTGCTTTATTTTACCTCTCTCCTTTTTATTAAAGCACAATGCACAAAGAAAGAGCACCTTTTATTTGGTTTTTTCAACTTTTATAGCCATGGCTTTGTCAATCAGCATCCTAGCTGTCTTACAAGATGGACTTTGCCACACCATCTTTTTCTAGTCAACTAAAATCAAACCTTAATGCATGTTGTTTATGAAATACTAAAGTTAAAAATTCTAAAGGAAAAAACAAACTTATCTAAACATTTAACTATTTCAACAGTTGCTTACTTACATCCTAAAATACTGGTAGTGTTAACGAATGTTAAATAACATCAATATTTGTGTCATCCTTCGTTAAGGCTAGTGTCCTTAACTTCTGCCCTGCACGTAAGGCCCAAGAGAGCTTGACGCTTTGATGCGTCTAGGGAATTAACTGGAGTTTGTCTTTTAAGAAAGCTCCACAATGTACAGCAAAGTGACCAAACTGCCTAAACAACTTTCATTTGACAATAATGTGCTCTTTTCCATGACCTGGCAGCGAATTATCTTTCAAACAAGCTCCATAATGAAAATTTACTGAACTGTCTAAGCAGCTTTCATTTATGACACTAATGTACTTCTTCCATTCGCTTCACAATAGTAACTGGTTTTGACCTGAAAAAGGGGATACTTACCTAGACACCCCATGATATTTGGCCATATTACCAAAAAGACCCTCTATTTTGACAAGTTACAATGAGACCTCCCGTCAATTGATGTTTTCATTACAGATTCCCTCACTAAAATTCTCTGGCCTGAAACTGATGACTAAATAACGGGTGCTTTTTCGAGAATACGCCTAGGACATCTAGATCTAGTCTTCACGTTTGGCCAATTCTCCTGGATAAAAAAGCCCTTCCAACTTGGTGCGCCAGGATGTTATAACATATACTCGATTGGTGTGAAAGTAATATAAATTTATTTAAGCTCTTCTTCATTTTTACAGATTTTTATTTTCTTTTCATTTCTCTCTTTGTATTTTTCTTTATATCTAACTTTGTTTTAGCTATTATTGTTCAACAAAAATAAAATTAATATCATGAGTACCTAACTTTTAATGATTAATTAAATTATTTTTAACTCTCGTGCAATCAAGTAATCATTGACTAATTAAATAATCTAATACCTAGTGAAATAATCAAATAATAAATCAACTAATCAAAGAAAGAAAATGGTCAAATTAATTATTATAAAGTATAATTGAGATATTTTTTACCAATGAGTGATTTTCAATCAGTTAAAGCTTAAGTCTGAACAATTATATAATGAATAAAACCCATTAATTATGATAGATAACAACTAATTAAAGATTATAATAATAATCGTATATATATATATAGGGATTAGTTCAAATGAGACCAATCCCTTTAGGTTAGTCCATAAGAACACTTATGGACTCTTGATTTAAAATTTTGGATGGTGTAGATCATTTAAGTTAATTTAGGGATATAAGGGTATAACTGTACTTTTATATTTAATTAGTTATGTTAATTGGACGGTTATTAGCTATATTTAAGGAAGCATAATCCTACCTTTTCGATTACCCGATTATTAGGGAGGAAAAATCATCAACTTCAGCGTTTTTTCAAGGTTGATAATTATTTCCGCCATATTTTTGAAACAATCATTATATCAGTATACTTAGTTCGGTGGACTTGTATACTTAGTTATGTTTTATTGTATATATAGTTCAAGTGGATTTGTATATTTGGTTCAAATGGAATCGTATTCTTAGTTATATAAGTAGTTTAGTAAGTAGTTTAGTGAATTTGTATACTCGATTATGTGGATTTGTATACTTAGTTCAATGGAATTGTATATTTAGTTATATAAGTAATTCAAAGTGTAATTGTATACTTAGTTAAATGTTTCGTATACTTAGTATTATTTTAATGTATAGTTAGTTCAATATAATTGTATACTTAGTTAAATGTTTCTGTATACTTAGTAAAGTTTTAATGTACAGGTAGTTTAGTGTAATTGTATACTTAGTTAATTGTTTATGTATACTTAGTAATGTTTTAATGTATAGTTAGTTTAGTGTAATTGTATACTTTTCATTAATTGTTGCACGATTTTGTTGCCATATCTGAATAATTTGCAGGTTCGAATAAGAAGGGAGAGAAAGGAAAGGTGAATCGCTTGATTATGGGGATGTGATCAATAAAAAACCACGTCCCTAATTTTTAGGAAGCGGTTACTATATTTAATTTCCCGAATTCCTATTTTGTCCCTTCTGTTGTATACTTATGAAATGTTGTATATATTGTAATATATATTGGCCATTGATTTACTATTTGGATGTTGTAGATTTGGTCCTATGGACTAACCTAAGAGGATGGTCTCACAGATCCCCTCCCTATATATATATATATATATATATATATATATATATATATATTTCTTTTTCATTTTTCTCATTTTTTATTTGTCTTTTTTCCTTCCGTTCTATTCTTTCTTTTTCCTATTTTTCTATCTGCCTCCATCCTTTTTCCTCACCCAATCCTCCCTCACAGCCCCACACCAACTCATATCTTCACTGCACCAACTCACATGGCCACACCCGACGGGTCACCCCATCCCACCACCCATAAAACCCACCATCCCCACACGAATCAAACCCACCCCAAACCCGTAACTTAAATCAATGCCACCCCAACAACCCATCTTGATGCCCCCTCTCCCTCCACGAACACCACCCAAAACCCCCAAACTCAACACGCTACCTCCCACCCTCTCGCATGACAATGACAATGTGTGTATGTATGTGTGGGCGTGTGTATATATGTGTGAATCAGATACGCATAGGGGTTATGTATATATAAGTGTATTTGTGCGTGCGCGTGTGTGTATGCGAGAAAAGATGGGAATTATTGCATTTGAAAATTGAGGGTATTTTCCTCCGACAGTATTTATTTATTTTACTACTACTCTATTCCGTTTTCAAAGACGCAAAACTGTCATTTTCCCATCATTTTTCTCCTAATTAACTCTGACAGAAGAAGGTCCCGGTTTAATTTTCCAAAACATAGGTGTTCCTTTGGTAAGATGAGCAAATCTCCTCAAGGGCTGTCTAGATAATTATCCCCAAAAAAGGCATCTGACGCCTGGATTTCTTAATAAGATCATGTTGCGAAAGCTCAGACCTTGATGAGACAAGGCTTTCTACAACTAATAGAACACTAATTTATGCAAGGATTGCAAAAGTATATCCAAGTTTGAATCCTTATTTGCAAGAAAACTTATATCAAAAATTGCAATTAGGATCAGAACCGTAAACTTGATTTGGACTATCTTTGGACTTAAGAGTGTGAAGTAACAATAATACAGTAAAACCTAGGGTGGGTATCAGGTGGTATAGTCGGGTTTTCGGATAGTCAGGGACGGTGCCCACCACGGTCGGGCAATATATAATGCTACCCACCACTTACCCAAAAATGTCAGACCGCTATAGTGGGTTTCGGTTTTTTCAGATAAAAGACGGAAAATGAAGAAGCCACTTTTCTGAATGTTGTCTTGCCATTCTGACCATCCGGAGCAAACACACTGAAAAGATGGCCCTCCCCTTCAACCTCCACAGACTCATCATTTCCATCGCACCGACTCTTGGATAATGTTTCCTTATAATACCATCCAATATCCTTCCTTTGTGGGGAGTGCAGACACTCAAGACAGTTTTATTTTCTTTCCACAAAAGCGAATGGGCAAAATAAAAATAAAATGGAGACTATGGAGTCTGCCGAATATGCCTTGAGAGTGATGGGAATACAGCAAAACCAGGTGGGTTGAAGAAAAGAACAAGTAAAAATGCCAGTTTAACAAGACGAGCCCTAGCACTTAAGAGACTGCCCCTTTTCTATTTTAGTTTCTCCTTTTTTAATAAAAATCGGGTATCGAAGTCGGTTGTTTGGGTAGTTGTTTACTACCCGATATGTCTTAATCGGTACGGGTACCCGCTACACGGTTTTAAAATAATAATAATAACCCGCCCAATCTGGTATTACCTGGTCGGTCGGGACCCGACTACCCACCTCTAGTAAAACCTAGTTAAACTTTTCAGTGTGTCATAGTGGAGACTGACTTTGAGATATGACTTTATGGGTTCACAAGGACACAATCAATGTGTCAAGCATATTAAATGGCTTTGCCAGTTAAACTTGAATAAAAGTACAGCACTACTTTCAAAAACTGAAATGCTGCATGCTGGTTAACACGATAAATTTCACTGAGAATGTGTTCATACATAATCAACTGATATTTGATTCAAGTTGGCTTAGGAAACAGATATATTTGACTGGCAAGAGAAGAGAAAAAAGAAAAAGATCGATGTGCTAACCTTTTCCCATCCATGCAAAAGCCTAATGCACCTGAGGCTAATGTGTCAATTGCTGCAGCAACATGTACTGCAGGAACATCCTTAGTATCAATCGACCTTAACAAAGTGGTCCAGCAGCATAACAATGGAGGATGCTCCTTCCATTCAGATGCATGAATAATGCCGCAACTTGCATTGGTTTCGTGTCTAATTTGAGAATCGGAATCCTGAACGGTAGAGGACTGAATGCGCTTTACAATAGAGAGTAAAGCACTTTGGCCCTCAGTAGAGGAACCCATCCCTTTGAAGGCTGAGAGGCAAGCAAGCAATTCTGTTCCAAGTGGCAAGACCTATAATTTGAATGGAAAGGAAATGTAAAACAAAAGGACTACTCAAATATTACATAATATATATTGAAAAGCAAAACAGCATGCAAGAATGACAAGGAAAATGAAATAACTCCTAGGCTCAGAGTTGAGAACAGCCTCACTTCTGGCCCTCTGGGCACTGTAGTACGGAGCAGTGAGATAACCTCACACAAAATAGGAGGAATGACTGATCTACTACAGCTTTTGACAATTCATGTAAAAAAAGAATGATGGCGATGAAGAAGACGACAAGAGTGAGAGAGAGAGAGAGAGCTGATTGAACATTTACTTGCCAACATATTTGGACATTAAAGAGAACACATTAAATCATATAGATCTTCCAAATTCAAAAGTGAATAAATATCCTGTACAACAATAGATAAAGTACTTAAAACTTGAGTCAAAACATTTTTCTTTGCCCAATATTTAATTTTACAAAGGAGAATGAGAATAAAATGAAGCGAGAAAAAACCTCTAAAAGATGTTCATTCCAAAAAACCGGCTAATTATAAAGTGATATTCATGTCAACCTTTTCTTGCAATGGAAACACTTCAATTGTTCACAACCTCATTGAGTGTGAACAAGTGACAAGTTAACAACAGGTCTTCTGCTATTCAGTTAGAATGAAAAGTACAACGATCTCTTTTGCTCACTGAAGTTGCCCAATACATGGTTGAGAACATTTTTCTCAAAAACCATATTATCTGGAATGGATCTATTTTCGTCTCAAGAACACCGTCAAGAGGTGAAAGGATATTGCTTGCCATTCAAAAGAATTATATCAGGGCGACCAAATTTCTTGCCTAGTTTTAGTGTTAGCATCAAGCACAAAATGTTAGGCCTTCTCTATAATGACAATGAGCTCCAGAGAACAGACACTGATAAAACTTATAACTAATATCAATACACAAATATATGAACTGGGTTCTAAAAGACCCATTGCAATAACCAGCTCATAAACAGTCTACAACAGTATTGTTCTTTGAAATGTACAGCTTACCACGTATCATCTGATGTACAGATAAGACATTAAAAAGGAACATACCATGCAAAATCGAAGGAGATATGACCAGAATATGAGATATTCTTCATCTGTAAAACTATCAGGAATGTTCCTGGAAACAACAGAAAGTAAATCTTCATATACAAATTGTCCCAGCCAATCAAGTGTGAAGAAACCCAATGTCGAATTTTCTGACCTGTCATGCACTCCAGAATGCTGAACAGATGCCTGGCCATCACTAATCAATGAGATTGACTGGAATACAGGAATAGACCAACTAAGAAGAGAAAATTCAAATTTAGCATTTTCGTGGAACTGCTTCACATCAGAGTTGGCAGCTCCAATACACTTCTCAAGCACTTTCGTGAGCATCTCAAAGGCACCCTCTTTCAACAATAGTGCCTGTGAATGGAATAAAAAGAATAAGATAAAACTCTCAAGTTGTGTTCATCTTGGTTTTTTTTTTTTTTTTTTTTTTTTGTTTTTGTTTTGAATATGAAGAATACCTTAGCATATGGATGCTCCAACAAGTTAGCAAGAAATTTAAGCAACTGGTGAACCTGTAAAAGAACACATAAAAACTGTAATTATGCGAGGAGAAATTAGTTTCCAAGAATCATAAACATAAAATTTTCAGAATGAGTATAATTGAAAACCTTGTACGCATCCACATCGGTTAACATTGATGGCTCTGAGAGGCGGTGAGAGATCCATGATATTATGGGTTTCACCAGTAGTGAAGCATAATCAAGATTCAGACATGCAATCCGAATCACTAAGACCCGTAGAGCGTCTTGTATGACAACTGATATCTGACAAATGATGACACTACCATCAGGTACAAAAATAAATGATATACTCGTGTAAATGGAAAAAAAAAATGGTGAGTTTAATCACCCACCACCAGAAGTTATATGAATGCATTTGACTTGAAGAAAATAAAGTACAGGTACACTTACGCTGACAGCACAATGTAGAATTATTTCTCCAAGCTTCACAAGTTGTGGAGACAATTGAGCTACTAGCTTCTCAGGGTTTCCAGGCCTTAAATACCAATTGATCTGTTTCTCTTTTTGTGGACCAAGTAATGTCCCCACTGCCATCTCTCTGAGAGGGCTCAGCATTGGCATTCCATTCTTCCACAGCCAAATACTTTCATCCGGAAACAAATCGTTCTTGAGGCACAGAATGTAACAGATTTAGTTAAACTCAAATTTCTATCATCAGATAAGTTAATATTATAAACTTCACCATTATTCCACACAGCTTCAGAAATATCGATGTGATTGGAAGGTCCTTACCAGCAGACAAAGTAAACTGCAGGTTTCCTTGGGACCCAGTGCCAACAATGGAGTCGCATGAAGACTGTCAAGGAGGAAATGAAAAAGACCAGGAGTCCAACTGTACACGGCCAACAAGCTAGTGCTGATGCAAGAAGATGGCAAACAGCTCCAAAACCAAGCACAAAATCAGGGCAAGAATGGGATAACTCTGCTGCACAGGCAGCTAGCTTTGGGCTGCAGATAGAAGATATGATCAAACTAAATAAACTATCTGGAATATTTGTTTTTCATATTCAATAAAAAGAGATCAAGTTGATGCTACCTCACTTCTCGGTGCAACTGTAAGAGTACATTCATCAGTTTTGTGTTCTTGTGTTGCTCCTTGGCTTCCTGAAATTAGCACGGAAAAGGCATGCCTCAATAATCAATAGTACATTTGATCTATTCATTGTCATCAAGCTAAATAGATATCAGCAAGCAATGGTGTGGTGGTATGTAATTGACATTTTTTTAGAGTAGGTTTACTAGTGCATCGCCTGAACAGACTGGGTCTCAAATTAGAAGATCTGTGCAACCATTCCAATTCTATATTTCCAATCCTGGCCAACCTTTCAATCTGGCAACCGCCTTAAAAGTAGTGGCACATATCTAATGTAACTAAACCCCAAAATGAGGATTCATTTGAACAAAATAAGGTGCAGCATCACACCGGGTAGCTTGATAGGCTTTATCACATCTGCGAAGGGGTTGGAGTTATACATCCTTGCAATATTTTAGTTTTCCTTTGCTTGATAGTCAAAGACCATTTGCCATGTTCGTATAAGATTCTCAGAACTAATGATGATTTAGGCAGTAGGTATTAATACTACTTTCTGTTGAAATTATGTTGAAATTTATGATTGTTCTGATAATATCTATTTTTGATATTGGTATTATTTAGTTTCCTACAATTAGGGGAGTTGATTATGGATATTTGGTATTATTTAGTTCCTAGAATTAGGGTAGTCAATTATGGAAATCTCTAATTTCAAGGGATTTGATAGGTAATCAGTTTTTTTTTCCTTTTTTATTAGTTAAGAAACATGTATAAGAAGGCACTAATATTGTATCATCAGACCAAGAAACAAAATAGAGAAATTCTCTTATTTTCTTCATGGTATCAGCGCCACATGCTCTCTCCTTTTTTATTTGGCTTTGTTTTTTTTTTCAACCCATTTATGGGTTTTCCTAATGAAAGAAAAATCTGAAGTTTCTCAAATCTTCAAAAACTTTTATCAAATGATCCAACCGCAATTCAAAACCAAAGTCCAAGTTCTTAAAACCGATAATGCCAGGGATTATTACAACTCAATTCTAGGAGGATTCTTACAGAAAGAGGGTATTGTTCATACACGTAGACATTCCTCAACAAAATGGAATAGCAGAGAGAGAAAAATGACATTATTGTTCATCAGAGTTCATACGTAGACACTCCTCAACAAAATGGAATAGCAGAGAGAAAAAAACGACATCTATTAGAGGTTGCTAGGGCTTTAATGTTCTCTACTAATATTCCAAAGTACCTTTGGGGAGAGGCAGTCCTTACTGCTGCCTATCTTATTAATAGAATGGCCTCTAGGATCCTCAAATTTGAAACCCCACTTCAAGTTCTTCTCAAAGCCTATCCATCCACTAGACTTTTTTCAAATATTCCACCAAAAATCTTCGGTTGTTCAGCATTTGTTCACATCTCTTCCCAAAATAGAAGTAAACTCGACCTGAGGTCTTTAAAATGTGTCTTTGTTGGTTCTGGGGCAAATCAGAAAGGGCACAAATGTTATTCTCTTGTAACTAGGAAATTCTATATTTCTATGGATGTTACATTTTTGAAATGAACCAAAGAGGAATGACAAGGACATAAAAGATCGATGGAAGAGGTATTTCAATAATCTTTTAATGAACCGAAGAGGAATGAAGTCATATTAGGGGAACTAGGCCAATCTGAACTGAATAGAAACCGTACCTTTTATCGTAGAATTCAACTTCATGAAACAGAAAAAGCACTAAACAAAATGAAAACTGGCAAAGCAGTTGGCCTAGATGATATACCAATTGAAGCGTGGAAATGTTTAGGTGGAGTTGGAATTGCATGGCTTACTAAATTATTTAATGTTATTCTAAAAACTAAGAAAATGCCTGATGAATGGAGAAAAAGTATATTGATACCTATATATAAAAACAAAGGGATATACAAAATTGTGCAAATTACAGGGGAATTAAATTAATAAGTCATACAATGAAACTATGGGAAAGAGTTATAGAAGCAAGAATAAGAAATGAAACTAGTATATTAGATAATCAATTTGGCTTCATGCCAGGAAGATCCACAATTGAAGCTATACACTTAATTAGACGATTATGTGAACAATATAACGAGAGAAAACAAGATTTACATATGGTTTTTATTGATCTTGAAAAGCATACAATAGAGTGATATAATGTGGCGCGTATTGGGAAAAAGAGGAATAAAAATAGCCTACATAGATGCCATAAAAGATATGTATGATGGTATAACAACATGTATCAGAAACCAACAGAATATCTAGTGAATTCCCAAACACTATAGGTTTGCATCGGGGATCCGCTCTAAGCCCGTACCTTTTTATCCTAATAATTGATGAAATCACTAAACACTTACAAAAATCCATCCCGAATGTATGTTATTTGCGGACGATATAGTTTTAATTGATTTTAAGGGAATGAGTAAACGCAAAATTGGAAGTTTGGAGAGAAGCACTCGAATCAAAAGGTTTTACTATAAGTAGGGCTAAAACAGAATACATGGAATGCCACTTTAGTAAAAACACCAGAACAATGAGACGAAGGTTAAAATTGATGGACATGAAGTGAGTATAACAAAGAGTTTTAAATACTTAGGATCTATAATTGAAGAGAACGGAGAAATCAATAAAGATGTCACACATAGGATCCAGGCGGGTTGGAATAAATGGAGGAGTGCATCTTCTATCCTTTTGGACCGTAAAATACCATTAAAATTGAAAGGAAAATTTTATAAAACGCCATAAGGCCCATGCAATGCTTTATGGAGCGTAATGTTGGGCGACTAAATATGAACACGAACAAAAAATGAGGGTAGCGAGAGATGAGAATGCTAAGATGGATGTGCGGACACACTAGATTAGATAGAATAAGAAATGAACACATTAGAAACAAAGTGGGGAGTAGCACCAATAGACGAGAAAATTAGAGAAACACAATTAAGATGGTTTGGACATGTTTATAGGAGATCTTTAGATGCACCGTGCGACGTTTAGAAGGTAGAGAATCATTCACACAAATCAAAAGAGGAAGAGGTAAACCTAAAAAGACTTGGAAAAAGCTATTAAACATGACATGTTATACCAGAAATAAACGAAAATATGGCTTATGACCGTAAACGATGGCGCGATATGATCCGTATAAAGCCAACCCCACGTGAGTGGGATTAAGCGTTTAGTTTTGTTGTTGTTGTTGTTGTTGTTACATTTTTTGAAATGTTCCCTACTTCTCAAACACTAATACAGAGGAGGAGGAATATAATGAACATCGTTTTGGGAAATTGAAGGTAGTCCACAAATCCTCCTCAAATCCTCCTTTCACCGACTATGTTCCCAATCATAACATTACCAGTCCTCTACTTGAATCCTTGTTAGAAAACCCATTTCAGATCCTCAAACTCCTCTAAACTCTCCACAACCAAATCCACAGAAATAAATCCAACTTCTCAAACACATGACCTCGAACTTGAACCCGAAAGACCACAAGTTCCAGAGACCACTAAGGAGTTCATTGTTTATTCAAGGAGGAAGAAGAGTGATCACAGAGATATAGAGCCACGAACACTTCATGAGCATAGCCATGATAATCTCTCAAGTCCAAAACCAAAGGAAACGCATCCAGGTAACACTGAGATTTTTTTTGAAAGTCAGGTTGATGATTGGATTTGCCATTAGCAAAACGAAAAGGAGTGAGATCTTGTACTAACCATCCCATCTATAATTTTATCTCTTACGATGGATTTCTCCCAGGTTTCGAGCATTTACCACAAGTTTGACAGATGTTCAGATTCCAAACAATATTCAAGAAGCTCTCAAATATCCTGAATGGAGGATGGCAGTGAAAGAAGAAATTCGAGCTCTAGAAAAATAGCACCCCGGAAATCATTGATTTACCTAGAGGAAAAAAACAATTGGATGTAAATGGATATTTGCAGTCAAGTACAAAGTAGATGGAGAACATGACAGTTCAAAGCTCGACTAGTTGCGAAGGGGTTTACTCAATCATATGGAATAGATTATCAAAAGACTTCCGCACATGTGGCAAAAATGAACACAATTAGAGTATTACTCATTGGCAGTGAATGAAGATTGGCTTCTTCATCAACTTGACATCAAAAATGCATTTCTCAATGGAGACTTGGAAGATGAGGTATATATGGATATTCTGCCGGTTTTGAGACAAAAGAGAACATGAGAAAAGTTTGCAAGCTCAAGAAATCATTATATGGCCTCAAGCAATCGCCACGTGCCTGGTTTGATCGATTTTCTAAAGATGTTAAACGGTATGGTTATTCACAATGCCAGTCTGATCATACTTTATTTGTTAAATATACTCCTAGTGGGAAGATTGCAATTGTTATTGTCTATGTCGACGATATCATTTTAACGGAAATCACTAAGAGGAGCTCGGAAGACTTAAAGAATCGTTGGCCAAGGAGTTTGAAATCAAAGACATGGGAAATCTTAAATATTTTCTAGGAATGGGAGATCGCGGTCAAGGAAAGGAATAGTTCTCTCTCAAAGAAAGTATGTTTTGGATTTGTTGAAGGAAACCGACATGCTTGGTTGCAAACGAGCTGATACATATGGACTCTAATGTCAAACTTGGTGTTGTCAACAACAATACTCCAGTGGACAAAGGAGGTATCAACGGAGGTATCAACGACTGGTGGGAAAACTTTTCTATCTTTCTCACACAAGAACAGATATTGGGTTTGCTGTTAGCTAGGTAAGTCAGTTCATGAACTATCCTAATGAAGACCATATGACAGCAATTTATAGAATTCTAAGGTACCTTAAGATGACTCCTGGAGAAGGACTCTACTTTACAAAAACTACCAAAATAAGCATTGAAATCTACGCAGACGCAGATTGGGCATGATCGTAGGTCCACTTCTGGTTATTGTACCTTTGTGTGGGGTAATCTTGTGACATGGAGAAGCAAAAAGCAGTTTGTTGTTGCAAGAAGTAGTGCAGAGGCAGAATTTAGGGCTATGGCTCATGGAATATGCGAGGAATGTGGTTAAAAGGGTTCTAATGGAATTGAAAATTCCGTTTGAAACTCCTATGAAGATATACTGTGACAATCAGGCTGCTACAAGCATTGCAAAAATCCAGTCCATCATGATCGCACAAAGCACGTGGAGATAGATCGACATTTTATCAAGGAGAAAATAGAAGAAGGAATAATCACTTTGGTCTACATTCCAACACGTCTTCAAACAGCTGATATTCTCACAAAGGCTCTTTCAAGAATCACGTTTGAAGATTTGAAGTCCAAGCTTGGTTTAATCAATATTTACAACCAAGCTTGAGGGGGTGTTGAAATTTATGATTGTTTATTTTTGATATTGTATATTTGGTATTATTTAGTTTACTACAATTAGGGAGTTGATTATGGATATTTGGTATTATTTAGTTCCTAGAATTAGGATAGTCAATTATGGAAATCTCTAATTTCAAGGGATTTGATAGGTAATCAGTTTTCTTTTCCTTTTTTATTAGTTAGGAAACATGTATAAGAAGGCACTAATATTGTATCATCGGACCAAGAAACAAAATAGAGAAATTCTCTTATTTTCTTCACTTCTCTAAAGACAAACGACAATAGTCCTTGCCACAAGCCAACCAATCTTTGGCAGTAGGCACACTTCATTGAGAATAACAAGGGTAAATAAATCTACTGATTTCTCACTTAATGATTCTACAGCAACCATCCATTGACATGAAACCTTAAAGTGGAATATATACCGAGAAAAAAAAATAGCAACAGATAAGGTGCATATAGAAATGTCACCACAAACCTGCAATCTCTGTAACAAATTGATCAGCAAGACCAGTGCAGGAATCAGCAGATCAAACAGGCTCTTCTCTCGATTACGTTCTAGAAGCAAATCAGACGTTGAACTTCCCTCACCACCCTCATCAACAAGATAATCTGCTTAAAGACAAGAAACCATGTTTTAGCTTCACAAGTAGGCAATGGAATGCACCCCAAAAACATTGAAATATCCCCATAAAAAGACAACGTAAAATGTAACGACACGGGACAATTGTTGTGTCCGCAAGATTCAGCTGACTAACCCTAGAATCAAATTAAAGAATGGTATTTTTCATTTATTAAACATATATGAGCCATTAAATTTAGATAGGATGCTTCATTTGTCAAATTGATGAATACTACGAACTCAGTTAAGCCCCAAAATCCCTAAATTACTTGCTCCCTCAATTTAGTACCTAAAGCCCCATGATAAAAGCATTTGTACCAATCAAAAACATGTTTTCCCACTAAGAGGTATTGTTTCGGGGTTCACCAAGACTAACCCCAGGCAACAATAAAGATAGACTCACCCAAACAGAGAAACATACACTGTGAGTGGTGTGCATGCCTATATCCACGCAAATACCTTTGTGTGGGAGAGTGAGTTTGCATATATGCGTGGCTGCAAGTGCACTACTGTATCTCTGTGTTTTCACATATTTGTTGTGGATGTCCACATTCGAAAATAATAATAAGTATCACACATTAGCTGTTAAAACCCCAGGAAACACACATTTCCATGATACCAAAATAATAAGAAAAGAGGTTTGCAGGCTCTCTCGAACTTCATGATGATGCTTCCTAAACCAACATCTCAATGTTGTCCGCTTTATTATCTAAAATTATCTCTTTATCCTAAGTGTGAGCTGAATGTGTCATTAAGACCAAGTCATCTGTAACTCTAGCTACATATTATCAACATGACCAAGTTTTGTAAAGGACAGAAAGAGAACAGAAACAGTGCCTAGCATGTGTGACTGACATGCCCAATATTGACAACAGAATCCCAAAAAAAATTGATACCTAAGAACTAAAACTGGTACTTCTAGAGAAGTTAATTATTTGTCATGAAAAAAAAGGGCATGCATGAAATCTGCCCAAGATAATAGCTATAGGGGAATTCTCTAGAATTCAATATTAAAGCATTACCAAATGGAGTACGTCATGTGAGCTGATCACTGAATGAAAGCATAAATACATATTAAAAGCATTAAAATAAAAGAAAGTGATTAAAAATTAAGAAAATAAATGATTCCGAACATCGAGGAAAACTTTAAAACTGGGGTCATATGTGACAGCATTTAATGCAGAACCAACAAAAGAACACCCACTTACAACAAGCCACTAAAACTATGTCGGGTTCGGGAAATATTGATTTTTGGTAGGATTATAGGAATGTTATCAATGCTTAACAAATATTGTCAGCACTAGAAAGAATACTGACCATAAATATTGGATGACCTCTCAAGCATCTGCTTACAATTGATCATAACAGCATGAATAACCATTACAGCACCTTCATCATAGAGAGCGGCAGCGACAACCTTTACATCGGACAAGAATTAATTAGCATGACTTCTGTAACTACAAAGTGCCTGTGACAAAACTAACAAGAACTACATACCGAATTATCCGAAATGAATGCTAAAATTCGAAATGCTGTAGTGAGCTGGGCTATGGAAGTATCACGAAGAATAACACCTGGAAAATCCTTCTCCGTAATGCGTTTTCCAAGTAGATTATCAACAACATTACCATCAGAACTACTGGAAGAATCTCCAACTACATTATCAACATCCATCATATCAGATGCTAAAACACTGTCTGAAGCCATGTGAACATCTCCTCCAGAAGCCAAAACAGCAGCATATCGTAAGAGCCCAATTGCTCCATTTCTATGGTAAACTACACCAGCATCAATCCATTCCAAAAGCCGTGCAGGAGCATCTTTCTTGTTGGAACCTGGGGAGGAGGAATGTAATGCCATATGCAGTTCCTTCGCATGGTCTATCCAAGACTTCAGAGAAGTTGCAGTAGAATCAGTTACAATAACTTCAAATATCTCAGCTGCTGAGTGAAAGATTGCAAGATTTAACGGTGAAACTCCTGTAAGTTAAGAATTTTGCCACTTGTAAGAATATAGAAATACAGTAAATCTTCATGACTCAGATCACTGAAGTACCAGTGCTAAAGGAACAGGGTCAAGTTCTCTTCCGGAATGTAAAGCAGTCATCAAAACTTTGAGAGCCTGCAGAAGAAAATAAAAGGTTCATTCATAAGTAAACCAGAATCATACTTAGATAGGATGAGACAAAGATCAAAATTAGACGAGGAGTTATGCACTCATCAGATCGTTCCTTATCACCTCTGGAATAAAAACACCAATGACGATGATCTCAGTAATGATGGCAAATAAAAAAAGTTTATTGCACGAAAGATGTGAAGCTCATTACTATCTTTTACAGGGACCATGTCGAAAATAGTAATATTAGATCATCCATGACATACGGCTGAAAAAACTAAAGAATATACCTCTGGGAAATTCACCAAAACCAGTAGAGCCTGACGTCCGCACTCTGACCTGGAGGAGAGCAGTTCGAAGCCTTAGCCACTTGAAAATATAGACTAATCCACTTTAAGCAAAAAAATAAGCAGAGGCTACCTGGAGAGGTGACAAAGATCCCACAGCGCCCATAAAAATTCTTCAGTATGTGGAGTCAACTTACATAAACTATCTATGGCAATTAACTAGAAATATTCACAAAAAATTAGTTTTTGCAAATAAGCTTAAAACAAATAAAAGAATGTAAAACAAAATAAATAAAAACAGGAAAAACGACCACCTGAATAAAATCTAATGGCCGAGAGACCAATATCAGAAAATGACACATAATATAAAAGGCATAGTCATGGAGAAACAGAACTTACTGCCCTCATGTGCATCTCAACAATCATGCCTACTTCCTTGGGGCGAATAAAGAACCCTTTGGACATCAAGACATATGCATAGCGAAGTGAAAGCAAATCTTCCTTCTGAACATTCTCAATACCCGCAAAGCATGAATAATGGTTGAAGAGACTTCAGGGTCATGTAGAAGAAAATCTAATCCTGAAAGTGAAAATAGGCAATATAAATAAAAGTATCTTATAGCTTGACTTGGGAATGTGATAAAGGCGTCAGTAATAAAACCTGAGCGACAAAAGAGAAGCGAAAGAATTATTGCTTCAATATGCGATACAATGTCCACAAACAAGTCTATTGCATGCCCTGTTTGAGACCGCAAAACAGAAGATGACAGCAACGCAGCTGATAAAGGAAGGAAACCCCTCTCCTGTTTGAGGACATGCAAAATTAATATACAGCATGAAAGATAGATCTGAAAAAAAAAAAAAAAGATAAAGCTAAAAAGCGTGATAAAACATAGCAATGCAATTCAGGGCAAACAATACGAATTACAAAAACTGTGAATAACAAATATTGCAGCATACCAAGAAAGAAGAACTTATGACACCAGTGTTCTCATCTACCCAGAGTATAAGATGTTAGTAAATGCAAAGAGAGAGAGAGAGAGAGAGAGAGAGAGAGAGAGAGAGAGAAGGAAATAAGACATCAAGGAACTCATGAGTTATGGGTTCTCATCTACCCAAAGTATAGTTTGTGCAGAGAAAAAAGCAGAAGGAAATAAGACATCAAGGCCCTAGTTTGGAGTTGGGAGGCAGGAAAAACACAAGAAATTTGTTAGAGGATCCCAAGCACATGGGCTTTGAGGTAGAAGCCAAGAAGCATCATATGTATGATCATGCCATTGTAATCCTAGAGGCGCATATATGATTTTATATTCATCGTAGAAATGATAAAATGCATTCAAAGGATTATATAACTCTCAATTCACCAAAAGTCCAGCAATTGAAAGGTGCATTAGGTGTTGGGGCAATCATAAAAATACTCAAGGCAGTGCTTTGTATGGGGGGTGGCCGCACTTCTTTGGCGCCCCGAGTTACTACCCAGGTGCCCCAGAGATGTGTGAATATAGGAAGTTTTTTTCGACTTCAGAATGCCATGAATTTATTGGCAACACCTTCAAAGTTCAAATTCACAAGACCAGTATCAAACTTCTAAAAAGAATATCTATTATCTCATGGTTTATATAACTAGAAATATTTTCTCCAACCATGTTTTATGATCTCGAGCTATACATCTCTATCCTTCTTATTCATGATATTTTATGCCTTATGGATCTAGCTTTTCTTCCACAATCGTTTAGATACCAGAGTTACAATTTTTTAGATTATCTCTTTTAACATCATTTTATATTTTATTAGTTTTCTTCCACAATCGTTTAGATACCAGAGTTACAATTTTTTAGATTATCTCTTTTAACATCATTTTATATTATATTAGATTATAATATAAAATATGAAACCTTATTGTACATATGCCCCATGCCTCTTAGCATATGCTACAGTCAGACACATTTGAAACAGCTTTCCCATTGCATTCACATTTGAACTACAGTTCAGTATCACCTTCTTAAACTAAGGTTAGACAGCTGAAATGAATTACAGGCTAATACTCATGGATCTTGCAGACGAAAAAATGCAAAATTAGTTGCATCAAATAGCAGCAATATTGATGAAAGCACTCCTAACATGCAAATAAGCAAACAGTAGCTGATAATGTAGGTGCATGGCCCACTTGTTTAGAATGGCACATCAGGCCAAGCACAAGTTAGAAGACATTTACTTGGTTTTATTCCATCCGTTCTCACCTCATGAAATTACTTCCTAAAAGAAATTGTTCAAACTTGCCAATTGCACAACATGATATATATAATTGTACAAAGTTTTCTCTCTTCGTGTACTAACCATAACCAATAGGTTGACTTACTGTCTCAACCTTATTTACTACATCCTCTAGGCTTCTGTATGTCCATATTCTAGGTTCCTAACTAGAAAATAATTGATAGCGATATTTTAAACAGAATTTGTTTCTCTCAGAAACAAAGAGCCTGAAAAACATCTTAAACGAAAAATAACAATTGAAAATAAAGGAAAAAACAAAAGTAACTCACTCTTCATTTTTAACAGAATGACGAGGGAAGGAGAAGGATGAGGAGGGTGATAATTCATATGCGAGTAAAATTTGTAAGTACTTTGAAATAAAGATGTAGGAACCCTCTGTTGACCAGGGAAATGGTAATATAAGAACATACCTTCAAAAGGGAAAGTAAATGTGAGTCAATGTCCCAGTTTGAAAAGCCACAATTTGACAGATTAATCAAGCCACTGGTTGTTTTATATGCCAATAATCCAGCATCACCAAGGATGAAAAATCTGCTTGCAGCAGCCATTGGAGAAGGATCATCAATTGGACCACTCAACTTTATCAATTTCTGCAACAATACTAGTCAACAAATGTGTACTCGGAGAGAAGTATTTTTCATATGCTAATTTTAGATATAAAATATGCATGCATCAACAATTTATCAGTTACTATGTCTCTGAATTGAAATATGCATGTGATATAATGGAAAAACTAACCAAGAGTTTCTTGAGTTGCACTTTAGCACTGGCAAGCATGTCCAAAGTGAAATTTGTAACCTGACTAACAGCAGATATACCCCCTAGTACGGATAACACTGTGCACTGCAGATCAGAGATAATAGAGTTTGATGAGTCAATCAAAAATAATCAAGCCAGGTCAATGGAAATTATTGCGCACAGTTTTGCAAGCACAACCAACACTTCCCCAACGGACCCAACCCCACAAGAGAGAAAACATGCCGGCAATGTTTGCTTGAGGGCCTTGGCCTTTTTGGATGTCACTGATATAGGCTTCATTCACAGAGTCAAATACTACACTACTATAAGTTAGACAGCCACTGTCTTCAATTTTCATGCACATAAAGGAACATAGGAATAAGAACGGTCATACTTTACCACAATTTTAGAAATATTAACTCAAAGTAGGAAAACAAAATCATGTAATTGCCATGATGCTACACACAAAAGATTTTTTCTCTCATATATTGAAAATGAACGGCATATATGTACGTCTGTCCATGTTGTGTTTACTCAAACACAAGCACATCTTTCCTTCTAGATTATAGTTACCACATGGCAAGGTAGCAAAATGCAGCATGTACCTCATATCTACAAGCAACTTCATAAAAACGCATGCGATGAAGAATATAAGTTGCAAGGGAGGCAACATCATGCCTCTGATTCTCTAACAACAACTTCAACAATTGATTATATCCATCACTCGTGCTGTCTGGTACGGTTTCGTCTTCCCGAGGCCACCATCCTAGGAAACCTTCACAACCAATTGAATGCAAAGTAGCTCGCTCGATGACTCCAAGCAGCAATAGTGTAAGAGTAGTAGAATTTTGCACTCGGTGAGTGAAAACATATCCTAGCTGCTTCATGCCACCATAATTAACAAAGTGAAAGCAGCTCTCTCTAGCAGAGCACAACAAACTTGCCACGCTCAACCACAGAATAGTGTTCTTATTCTGAAAACAAGATTAGAACCAAAATCATTGCTTCATACAGCAGATACATGAAAAGGATAAGAGAAAATTAAAACAAAATCACAGGTCTGATAGAAGTATCGAGCATTTGCAAACAGCTGCCCCACAAGAGCATGCAGATTCCAGCTACCTGTGAAAGATGTAGATATCCCACATTTCCAGCACTGCTACAGAAATCAAAATGTTGGTGTAAAGTTTCCATCAACTCTTTGGAAGTAGGGGCACCTGCCTCAGATTCAAGAAACAAGCTTTCTGTTGAAGATTCGGCAGATGGATCCCCAGATTGATTCTGAAGCATTCTATAAAGGTCCAAAAGTTCCTCTCCAGCTTCAGTAACAGTGTGATCAGCATCTCCACCACTTACTGGTCTATCAGCCCTCAATTGTTTTGGCTCAATAGTGTGAGATGAGCAAGGGGGTCCACACTTTGAGGTCACTGATAATAAGGAACTGATAACTTTATCCGCTGCTTCTCCAAGGTTCTGAGAGTCCAAACTTTTAAAAACTAGTAGCAGAAATTTTCTTAATTCAAGCGGAATATCCAATTCAACCACTGCTTGAGATAATATTTTCAGGGGCGATACAGGTTCCTTAATTGTCAGCATAGTGGGATGAAAAGCAGGAGGTAAATCTTCTAGGTTTCCTTCAACAGCACTAACAGTATCTGTAAAAGAGCCATCTAGATCTACTTCTATGCTAAACTGGCCTAAATCTTCCGCTGTATTCCCATATATGACCATGCTCAGGCTGCGATAGCTGCCTCTTACGACCAAATGATTTGTAACCACAGCCTATAACAAGAAAATGCATTAGTATGTCTTCCCAGTGAAAAATAAAAAATAAAAATGAAAATGTATAACATTTCAAGTCAACAAATAATAGCAACTTTACCCAGCAGGTATTGCAAGCTAATTAAACCAGTCAATTGTGCAATTCTACTCAGTTTCAACTATTGAAATAAGGGAAATCATGGAGCAGAAATAGCACCTTTCACAATCAAGTGCATAAATGAGAAATTGCTCCTTTAGATGCAACTCAAGTAGGACTGAAGGAATAATTTCTCTTTCCTCAGACTGGGCATGCATTAGTACATATAAGTGTTATATAGTTTGCCAATAGATATATGACAAGTGGTGGACAATAGGAAAATGTGAGGACAGAAACGAAAATATAGAATAATAATCAAAATCAGTCACCAGGACCCACCAAAGTATACTTCATAATCATAAAGGAAGAAACACAAAAGGAATGTAAAACCACAATATCATATAAAAGTTATAAATATCAGTAAATGTAACGGTGCATATTGTTTTAAATAACAAAAGAACAGATGAAAATAATAGTACACACCTCAACCTCAAGTACATTTGATGATGAATGAGAATACAAACAAGGCAAGCATAACCGCCTAAATCTCGTCTCTCCTTCACATTGAATAAAAACCTCCAAAGCAAATGATGGAGGTGAAGTGGCCCTTCACACAGTGAGATACTGTAAGATTGCATATTACAGAACATAATAGAACAACGAATCACATGATAAATTGAAATTTTAATTATTATTTTTTAAAGGGTTAATTACAAAAAGTACCCTTGAGGTTTGACCTAATTACAAAAAAACCCAGTTAACTTTCAAAATTACAAAAAGTACCCCTGAGGTTTTATTGTGTCTAACAGTTACCCCTTCATAAGTAAAAAAATATTTCAAAATACCCCCTCACATTTATAAAAACATTACAGTTAGCCCCTTAATTTTAACACTAAATCAAACCTCAGGGTACTTTTTGTAATTTTAAAAATTAGCTGGGTTTTTTTGTAATTAGGTCAAACCTCAAGGGTACTTTTTGTAATTATCCCTTTTTAAAAAGGAACTTTTAGTAAAAACCATAACAGCTCCAGTGCATATCTGCCTGGGTAACATAATTCAGAAGCCACAATCTCAAAGATAGGTTATACATTCACTCCATTGAAAAAATAAACACATGTATATCCACCATACCCCATAAGCTTCACTTCAGGACAAATTGAAGAAGCATTCTGCTCAAGGAATTCACAAGCAGTGATGACTACAGGCTCTGAAAATAACACCTGGAATAAAGAATATAAAAGTATGAGGAACATTTTAATGATTTATCCAAAATGTAGATGATAGCAGAGTTAAGAAAATAACCTTATACAACGTCTCACAGAAAAAATAAAACAATCATGCATGAGATACCACATAAAGATACCACATCAAGATACCACATAAACAGCATAAGTTCAATAAGCACAATTTTTATTCTTCCAGATAGAGGATTAGGGGTCAGGCAGAAGGTGATAAAATGCTTAATGCTGAAGACCAGACAGAATGGACTAGTTATAAAATTTCTCAATTAACGCACAAAGATGGCAACGAGATTACCAACAAGTAGACAATTAAGTCATCAAAATGTCATGCCCTCGAATAGAGAGATTCGGAAGATGAGATCATAATTACAACTTAAGCAAAAACCCAAACCAAAATCTCAAATTGCTGCAAATGTTTCCAGTCTCAGATATATTCCAAGTTGGACAATTGAGCCCACCGGACCACTTACTTGGACAAAAGTAACAACATTAAAAAACACCCCTACTGTTGTTAGGTGTGACCTCAGGTAAATAATTCTTCGTAGAAATGGCTACCTACCATCCAGAGTTGGGATCTAAGCTGAACAATAACACAGTAACGCACAACAAGTATCTGTCGCAAAGGTTTGAAACTACTAGTTCTCAAGCAGCATGGGTGAAGCAAGTTTAGCAATAGCTGTACAGCAAGTGCAAAGATGAATGCCATGCCAGTTCACCCTTTTTGGCCTTTTTCATATTCTAATCTAATGTTAATCCAGTGATATACTGCTTTACAACGTGTGTAAGCTAAGAAAGCCATTGAACATGGAGATCAATAAGGAACAAGGACTAGTGTAGGTGTGGAGGAAAAGGCCAAAATATTTGTCCAAACACTGGTGACCCTATCTTTGAAGGAAATGTAAGAGTTCCAATCAGAGTTCAGACTTCTAAAATGGATGAGGGGGCTTATATCCACAAATAAAATACTAGCTCGTCAATTTGTTTCAATTATGTGGGCAAGAGTCCTTTCAAACTGATCATTACAGGGTATTGAAGAAGCCACAAAAGGGAATAAATATAACCAGAAATGGTGAAACAAAATGTCAACAAGGACAGTTAAAGCTAGTGAATCAAGTAATTCTAAGCCCTAACGAATTAGAATATACACTCTGGAGAAACAACAAAACTTTAATTATCTAAAGGGGCAAATCTTGTTCAACCCCCCCCCCCCCAAGGCATTCACGAGGACATTGGAACAATAATAAGTTGAAAACATAAAATGCATTCTCTAAATAAGAAGATAGTGGATAATTGGGTCCAAGTGCTGGAAACTCAGTTAAGACAGGTATTCAGATGAACATTTTGTTCTGAGCATATGATGATATCGGAATGGTCCAAATGGAGGGTCTAAGTACTTCCATGAAATTTGAGAGAGAGAGATTCTGATAAAGCACCAAATTTAAAATCATGATGATGGTGGAGAGACCAAAAGGATATATTGAAGCTAAGTACAGAAAATTATAAGTACGGATATACCCATAATGAATGTACTATAGTCTATAACCGCAAAGTTCTATGCATTGCCCTGACATGGTCCTAGAGATCCTATAATGAATCTTTCAGTACATGCTAGTGATGCAAATACAGTAACGCCCATCCGCAGCTTTTCAAGCGGGTAGAGTATGTGAGATGCAAAAGGTTATAAATTAGGAAGATAGGTAAGAGTATAACTAATCCATAAATGATTAACCCACATACAAATAAATAAATTTATGTAATGTTGTTTTCAGGTCATCGGAAAGGTGGACGAGTTATTGTTAGTATGAAAAAAAAAGGTAACCAGGCATTATAACCGTGGTTGCATCATATAGAAGAAGAGATTATAAGTATGACGAAAAGTCGCCACTACGCAAAAGCAGAATAACATATGCAATAATAACTAAACAAAAAAAAAACCATCAGCAGCCGAAAATTAGTATAGAACAGTAATCCTATAAAGTTTATGAAAAACCTTGCTTATTTATTTCTTATTGTAAAATGACTAGGTATCACAGAATGTTGGAAATAATCCTTTTCACTTAAATCAAATTTGCCAGCAAAGCCCACTCCCAAGTTAATTCCACTTAAAGGCCAACTTTCTCCCATGAAATTATGTTTCCATTCAATTGTCTGCCAACCAAAGGAGATGCAAATACTCTTAGTGATGAGCAACATTTCATGAGCCTTTAGGTCATTCTCACCACCTTTGATTGAATTGTCATGGCTATTCCATCATCACCTTCTGGTGATTACAAATTGTCAACCTCATTTTTTCTCAATCATAAAGCTACCGCGTATTTGATATTCAAATGAGTAGAAAAACAGAACATTCTTACAAATATGTACTCTCTGAAGGTATAAAATTTTGGAACAGTTCCCAGATCCTAGAACAAAACTTCTAAATTTCAGGAAATGTTGGAAGAAATAGCAAAGTTACCTTCTGCAAGCTTTCTGACCAGCTTAATCTGGATATTCAATAAGGTTAATTTTACATTTATTTCAAAGGTAACTATTCTGAAAAGAATTATCCGTGGGCAAATGTGCAGCCATGCATATACGTAAAGTATGCAAAGGTAACATCCCAATTTCTAATGTATCCTATGTTGAAGGTCTAGATACAACTTATTGAGCACCAGCTGATTTTGTAAATTGCAACAAAGGTACACAACCTAACTTTCCAAGAGTATGTTTGTTTAGTGATTGTGGGAAGTTTTGGGGGGTTGATTGGGGGAAGGGGATTTTGATGTGATGTATTGGGAAATGTGTGTATTAGTAGAGAAATATATCGGAAAGTGTAATGTAATATTTGGTTGGTGATTAGGGGAAGAAACTGGGAAGGTTGGCTTCTACCCTAACAATCTCTGACATGTTACAGATATTCATACTGGTCATATTAAGTTAACCACCCCAAAAAAAAAAAAAAAGCAATTCTAGGCAACCAATTAATCTTGACATTATTAACTTAAACTCAATACTTGATTAACGAGAAAGAAAATGTGAAAAAAAAATTAAATGATTACTACTCTTAACTTAGAAAAGGAAAATTCCCATCGTGAATCCACACAATTTAGAAGGGCCATCAGTAATAGTCCCAAATGTTAATTCACCTTACTCCAAACTAACAATTATATGTATCAAGGTTACTATGTCAATCATTGTTTAAGCTCTACCTAACCTGGTCCTAACACTTATTACAACATAAATTTCACACAATTACTTGGAATTTTATTCCATCACAATTTTTTGCCCCTTGCATAATGAGAATCCTTTTACTGTACATTTATGACCAAATATTATACGCATAACACCAGCAGATTAATCATACATAGTTCACAAATCACAATGCAACCAAAAATAATACATTAAGCAAAATTCTTATTGCAGAAAAAGGATTATCTAGGCAACAAAAAACAGAAATATAATTTCCAAAAGTTCAATAGCAGTTCCCATAGAACTATAGAAGTACATAAATTACAGAAATAAGTTGAAAATTATATTGGAAAAAATTATAGAAATACCTCGTCTACGTACTCATCAAGATGGGGGTGAACGAATGTGTGAGCGTAGAGCACGCAGGGTTCGGGTCGACCCATCGTTTCTTCTGCTCTAACCCGAATTGAGTCGAGTTGACTGGGCGGGAAGCAAAATTCCCTAGGGCTTTGCTCTTTAGTTGCAGAGCAGAAGGTAATTTTTTTTTTTTTTTTTTTGAGGGAAAAAAGAGAAGGTAATTAATTGCAAAAATTAGGAGGAAATATTATGCGTTTTTATGAGGGAATGAAAAGACAAAATTGCCCTTTTACTCCTCTGCAGTCTGCCCGTGTCGGGACTTCGCACTTCTGCTAAATTCTAGGTGGAAGCGTTTTGCAATTGGATATGTTTCCGCTAGAGAAACTTCTTTCCACTATAGAATAGTAATTGAAAAAACAAATTGAAAGAAAAATAAAAAAATTTAGGATTGTGATTGAATATAAGATGAAAATGTAATGATGAAAAATTAATTTGATATATAATTAGAAATAATGATTGAGTATTAATCCTTTCTATATTTAGATCCCTTAATTATACCATTTTTCTATTCTTTTCTATAATTGATTTCGTTCAGATCCGTTAATTATACCAATTTTTTTAATTTTTTCTATAATTAATTATGTAGTTATTGTCAGTTCAATCCAGAAATATTGTTAGTTATATAATTATATCATATAAATTAATTCCATCATTATTGTCAATTCAATCATTTTTTTCTAATTTATATAATATACTAGTTTTGTGTATAATTAGTTTCATTTATCATTGTTGATTACATCAAACCATTAACATTTACAATTGTACTTATAACATGCTAAAAATATAAGATTCCAATAGTATTAAATCTCCATTATTTTTAAGCATGTTAATAAGAGAAATAATAATGATAAAAATATATGGATAAGTGGAAATATGAGAGTCCAATTATCTGTATATCTATAAAGATAGACTATTCTTAGAATAGTAACTCATTGTTTTTCCACCCATTTTTCGGTTTCTAAAAAAAGTAATAAAATTTCTTTAGGAAATATTATAATGAAAATCTATGGAAAAATAAGAAGTCTTAAATATTTATGATTTCATTATTTTTGGTAGTCAACTTTCTTTCAATAAATTATTTTTTTAAAGTTATATAAATAATAGAGTTTTTTAAATTAGGTTTCCAAATCTGTGTGTGTATTGCATTAATTATTATTTTTTTCTTTTTCTTTTTCAAAAATTCAATAACTTTTTGTTTTAGATCCGTTTTTGGCGTATAATATATATAATTAATCATCTTTTTACGATTTTCTATTGACATCGGTATTGTGTATATATATATTATAAAAATGAACATAATAAATAAAAAAATAAGATATATTTTCTCATTATTTTATAATATGCTTTAAATATTATGCATTCGGGTTATTGGACATCTATTTGTATATTCATATTTTGGTTATTTATGATATACATATAGTTTTTAATTTGGATTATCTCACTTCTTCATATATATAATTGTATTTATGTTGATTAATCAAAAAATAATTATTTTAATTGAAGAAAATATCTTAAACTATGTATCCAAATTATTATATATATAATATAATAATACATAACATTTGTTATATTCATGTATTAAGAAGAAATTAAATTTTTATTTAATATAAAATTATATTCATAATAGTTTTTTATATATGAAAAGTTATTTTTTAAATTTTTTAACGTACTTTCATGTTAATAGGAATTATTTTTTATATTTATCAGTGTATTTTGATATTCAACTTTTACAGTTGTACATTTGAACTATTAGATATTAATTTGTCTGTTTGATATTTTTTGATATATGTGTATATAGAAAAGTAGAATAGTTTTTATTTTTTGATCAACAATATAATTTTATGGGAATTTGAAATATTTCAATTTCCCATAAAATTATGTTGTTGAATATAAACATGATTTTTTTAATTCCTTTAATAATTCTAACAAATGTTCAACTTCTAAACCCTAAAAAGATATTGTAATTTGAAATTACTTTATTATTGATTGAATTGAAAAACAATACATTAAATATTCAGCATTGGCAATTAATTTTTTTTTCAAACATTTACTTTCTTATAGATACATGTTTAATACATAGATACAATTCACATTTACAAAATTTATTATTAAACAAATATATTGTATTTAAAAATTCATTTTCATATTTTATAATAATTTATTTTTACATTATTTAATCGTATGATTTATAATTAAATTAATTGTCTATATATTTTAAGTATTTATTGAAATTCTAAAAGTTTTGCAATCACTAAAAATTATAAAAATACAACTATTGCATCACACAATCTGAAAAAAATATGAGAACCCGGGAAAAACATAATAATTGAAAATTCCAAATAATACAATACAAATCTCCAAAACAGAATTTCAAAGGTTTAAAAATTGACTTAACAACGTGAATAAATATATATGACAAAATTCGCAAAACAAAATATCCCCAAAAAAGTAAATATAATAAAATCAGAAAAATATTATCAAAACTATAGTTTATTGTCTCAAATTTTCTTAACTAATATACTTAGTTCTCCTACACATACGAGACAACTTTTGTAAATAATTTTGCATCTGAATTTCCTACAACCACCTTTGAGAAAAATAGTGATTTAACAACGCGGTTTTACATCGCTTAAGCAAGAAATCGATGTAAAAAAAAAAAGACGGTGGCATAATTGTAAATTAAAAAAGATATTTACAACGGCTCTATAAAAACCCATTGTAAAACCGCAATTTAAAAATATTTACTCCCACAAAGATACAATACCCGAAGTGGACCTTCTATAATCTTTACAACCCGCATAGTCAAGCATTAGAATATGATTCAATTATCCCAAAGAAACATTCCACCTTTGAATGACCATGTCGCCCATACAACAATCCACGCCAGGAGCCCTTTCAAATAACACAAAATTTGCTCAAGAAGTGCCCAATGACTAACAAAGAGGAGCAGACATAAATCGGCTTAGCAACACTTATCGCAAACGCAATATCGGACGTGTTACGAAGATAATTCAACTTCCCAACAAGTCTTCGATACCGCTTCGGGATCATGGAACGGGCACCACTATCTTTATCAAGTTGCAAGTTGGGAGTCACGAGGTCTTTGCAAGATTTTGCTCCTATTTTCCTAGTTTCCTTGAGTAAGTCAAGCACATATTTTCTCCGAGAAAGAGGAAGATCCCGCCGTATTTCTTCTCATTATTTCCCACGCCTAAGAAGACTTGAGAGATCCCAAGTCCTTTGTCCGAAAGTGGGCATGGAGGAATGACTTGAGCCTGAAATCCCAACACTATCATTTCTTGTAATTACAATATCATCCACATAAACAACTAGTAAAATGATCCCATGCTCAGAGCGTTTGTGGAACACCGAATGATCAGACTTACATCTTAGTAAACCATATTTCAGAATGATCTGACTAAATCTATCAAACCAAGCCCGAGGACTCTGCTTCAAATTGTATAAGGATTTGCGAAGATGACATATTTTCCCATGCTCCCCCTGAGCAACAAAACCAGGCGGTTGCTCCATATAGACCTCCTCTTGAAGAAAACCATGAAGAAAAACATGTTTAATGTCTAATTGGTGCAGAGGCCAATCAAAAGTGGTTGTGAGAGATATGAACAGCCTAACAGAAGTGAGTTTGGCCACAGGAGAAAATGTCTCAGAGTAATCAGTGCCATACGTCTATGCATAGCCTTTAGCGACCAGTCGGGCTTTAAGATGAGCCAGAGAACCATCGGGGTTTACTTTAACTGTGAACACCCACTTGCACCCAATTGCCTTTTTGCCAACAGGTAAGTCTACCAAAGTCCAAGTGCCATTATGGTAAAGTGCATTCATTTTAAACAGAATGGGCCAAAGCTTCACCAACAGTTTTAGGAATAGAGATAGAATCTATTTTTGCAATAAAGGAATGAGAAGAGGCAGACAAATGGTCATAGGAAACAACAGAAGCAATAGGATAGGTACAAGTTCGTTTACCTTTACGAAGAGCAATGGGAAGATCATCAAGAGGAGTTGAAGGTGGTACAGGATCTTCCACCAAAGCAGCAGGCAAAGGACATGAATCTACCTCAACTGTTGGAGTTGGTTGTTGGCGTCGAGTGTAGACCTGAGTAATCGGGGGTCGAGGAGCTGGTTGAGATATTGGGGAGGGAACGACAGGAACAGAGTAGACCAAGACATCATCATCCCCCTCCGGACGAGGTGACACAGAAGCAGAAAAGTATGGGAGTTGTTCATTGAATGTAACATCCCGAGACACAATATAGCGATTGAGTGTAGGAGAAAAACAATGATATCCCTTTTGCACACGAGAGTACCCGAGGAAGACACATTTGAGTGACTTGGGATCTAGTTTGGTGAGATTAGGTCTCGTATCACGAACAAAGCATGTGCTACCAAAAATCTTAGGTGCGATTGGGAAAACAGGTTTGTGAGGAAACAAGATAGAAAAAGGGACAACGTTGTCTAAAATCACTGATGGCATACAGTTAATGAGGAAACAGCGGTGGAGACAAAGATGGCCCAAAATGGTTTAAAACATTCATGTGAAACAATAAGGCTCGAGCAACCGAGGAGATGCCGATTCTTTCATTCGGCAACACCATTTTAGGGGTGTGTCCGCACAAGAAGTTTCATGCAAAATACCATGTTGAAGCATATATGATGAAATGTAGTAGACAAGAATTCGTTAGCATTCTCATGCACAGAAAGCATTTGAATATGTGAAGAAAACTGAGTTTGAATTTCAGCACAAATGGGAGAGAAATGATGAAATACTTCAGAGCAACTTTTCATAAAATAAATCCAAGTAACACGAGAAAAATCGTCAATAAACGTAACAAAATATTTGAAACCAGACTTAGAGGACACAAAACAAGGACCCCAAACATCAGAATGAACTAATCTAAAAGGGGACGCAACCCGCTTATTTATTCTAGGGCTTAAATGTACACGAGAATGTTTGGCAAACTGACACGACTCACAAAATAAAGATGATATAGAAGACAACTGAGGACACAACTTCTTGAGACTTTGGATAGAGGGATGGCCCAGGCGACAATGCATTTCAAGTGCGGACAAAGAAGAGTAACCAACAAGAGACTTCGGCTCCGGAGTGTCGAGAATATAGAGGCCATCAGATTCACGTCATTTACCAAGGATCGGTTTCGTCGAAAGATCCTGAAAAACACAAGAGTCAGGAAAGAATGTGATGCTACAGTTCAAGGACTTGGCAAGCTTGCTGACCGAAAGTAAGTTGAAGGAAAAATTAGGTAAACTCAATACATATTATAATGAAATTGTAGGTCCCAAGGGGTGTGAGTGTAAGGTTTAGAAGGGGGGGTTGAATAAACCTTACCAACTTTTCGATTTAGTCCTTTTAAAAGTTCAGAGTTAATATTTCACAGCTGAGTCCTTGATGAACAGCTAAGTTAGTTAATCAGCAGAGTTAGTTATTCAATGCACTGACCGAGTTGTTGATAGAATAACTCAATTGTTTTAACTAAAGACTTAACTCGACCGTGATTTGTTTTCGTGGAAGACTTTACACCCTTTAATATGGTTTATTACTTAGAGATTATCAAGTGGATAGCAAATTTATCAGAGTTAAATAAATAAGATGCGAGAAATTAAAGTCTTTGAAATGTAAATGACACGATAAGTTTTTATAGAGGTTCGAAGATGGGGTAATTTTTCTACTCCTCTCTTCTCCAACTCCGGAGGAATCCACTAGGTATTGATCAAGATATGCAGTGGTAACTGTCCATATATAAGTCTTGATCACACAACCGACTTGATCCTTTGGGACTCGTCCGAGATGCCTTGGTCACGCGGTGGCTTCTCGCACGACTCAACTTCTTCACAGGCGTTGCTTTGCTACTAC
Source organism: Rehmannia glutinosa (assembly GCA_016081115.2). Taxonomy (NCBI): domain Eukaryota; kingdom Viridiplantae; phylum Streptophyta; class Magnoliopsida; order Lamiales; family Orobanchaceae; genus Rehmannia; species Rehmannia glutinosa. Next base: position 9,485,344 of record CM071934.1, on the reverse strand, counting down.
TGACTCACTTGCTCAAGCTCTTTGGATTTGATCACGAAGCCCTCCAAAACTTGAGACCGGTTCGACCTTGAACCTTCCTACAATCCTCCGTGGAATGTAAACCCCTTGATTCTTCAACAATTTCCTCTTCAACTATTGAAGTTATCTTTCCTTCACAGTGAGTGTTGGATTGATTTTCTTCGTAATGTAGGCTTGAGGATTAATCTTGAATGATTTGAGAATATCTTAGGTTACTGAGTTCAAATGTATACTTGAATATTCGTGGTTCAGGTAACCTTCTCTCGCAGTCATTCCTCGGCCTTTTATAGTAATCTTTCAAAAATCGCCGTTGAAGAGATAGACTTTTTTTTTTTGAAAGTCACTTGTGGTCGTTGGCTTGTCTTAATGTAGTCCTTAGAATTGTTATTTCCTCGTATGAATTGTTCTTTAGCTTTTCGAGTTCTAACATGGTGCGATGCTTCCCATTGGTTTATTACTTTTGCACGCTTCGGGATCGAGCACTTCGAGAAAGGTAGTGTGGAGGTATTACTTGTTTAAGTAATTCCCTTGATTTCTCGGCAACGGATCTCTTCCGATTATCTCGACTTGACCGCATTTCCTTGCTTTCCCAGGTGACTTAGAGTCGCCTTCCAATCATGGATGACTCTTCTATCACTTCAACTTGAGACTTAGCTATCTTGAGTTGACTTGACTAATACTCTACTCGATTGCATCTTACCGCTCCTTGATCGAGTTCCCGTCTTCTCTTCTTTGCCATACTCAAATTTGTCTTGCAAAATGAGTCTTCCTTCTAGTCTCCAGTTGTCTTCTTGCATGTTTAGGCATAGTCGACTTAACTCACTTGACAGCCAAACTATTCATTACAATGCGTTTACAACAAAAATGGGGTGCCAACTTCCTATTCTAAGTTTTTCATGGCATTCATCAAAATCTAAACAATAAATTTCCCAACAATTTCCCCCTTTTTGATGATGCCAAAACTTAAAACATTCAAAATGTAAATAGCAAAGATACATACGAGATAGTGCATTCACAGAGAATGTATGCGTAGAATCAATCCTTTTATTGATCATAACATTCTTGTCCTTTACACAATCTGTTTTACAAGGTGTATCGAGCAAACATCTATGTTTACGCAAAAATAGAGAATTTGATTTATTACGAAGACTTACATAAAATGTATTTACATGGTAAGATACATGAAGGGGTGGGACAAGAACACTTCATCTCCTTCGTTGCCTCCTTCTTTCATCTTCTTTGATTCTGTCATCTTCTCGATCTTCTTCTCTTTTTCTCATCTTCACTATTTTTTCTTCTTCTTTTCATATGCCGGGGCGGCTTCATCTCTTCTTAGTCTCTCTTGTCTCTCCTCCCATAGCCGAGTTTGTCTTTTATTTTTTCTTCAATTCTTTTCACATACTCAAGATTGTTCTTAGCCACTTGCAGATTGGCTACTTCGTCAAACTAGCCCAAAGAGATCCCTCCTTTCTTGCCGGATCTATGTACTCAATGTTTTTGGGCAGAGTGTAGGTCAAACTCTTCCTTCTTCTTTTTCTTCTTCCCGGGCGTGTATTGCTCGGGGCCTTCTTTTTTCAATTTGAGTGACGGAGTGACCTCAGCAGAGTGATCGCCGGTAAGTTTGCTATCAACTTCTTCACATAGTGTGAGACCCTTTTCCCAAGATACAAGTCCTGGCTTGAGCCATGGACATGTTTGTGAAGTATCCTTGAGATGCGAGCATTTTAAATTCATCAACCGATCTTGGCTCGATTAAAGCATCCGAGATGGCATAAGTGTCTCGTCTCTTTGGAATGCCTCCATGTTGTTTCAAAATATCCATAACTCGGGCATTCATCTTTCCTTCCACTTCCTCCATCCCTCGCTTCAATCTGTCTTTTCTCTTGTCGGCCATAGGTACAACAGTGTGTTGGAGTGGCGAGACTCATCGGGAGTTTTTGATAATATCATTTGTGACAAGACCTTGTTGGGGGTTTGTGCAATCATCAAGGTCACATCTCTCGATCCTTCCCCTCAACAGACTTCCCTTTCTTTTCTCTTGAACCTTCCTCAATTGTCTTTCCTTCACACCGCTACTCCCTCCTTCTCAATTTCAGATCTCTTCGCTTTTAGGTATTCCTCTTTCCCCTTTTTGGCATCATCAAAGAGAGAGAAAACCCCGAAACAAACTAGCAAGGCGGAAGTCGAGTCTGGCGATAGTCAAGTTCTACTTGAGTCTCATCTGCGGAGTATGCGGCGCGAAACTCAGAGCGAGTAGCGTTGGATTCAATTTTGTAATTAACTTCATCTCGGCCATGAGAAGGCTGAATTTTCGATCCATGTTTTCTTCCATACGCAGGAGCTCATTCTTATTTTGCTCACGCAGCGGCCTTGATCTCGGCGGTGTGAGATTCATGCATGTGCTCAATGTGTTCTCTCAACTTTGTCTTTGCATTAGCATTCTCATTTCGCCATACCAACAAACTTGTTGAACAATGTTTCAAATATCTAGCTTGTTCCACACGCATTGTTTTTGTTGTTGCCACCACTCCCCGATTTCGACTATTATGCCTCTCAAGTCGCAGTAAGGTTGGCATCTTTGTTATCCAATCTCATGTCCATCGAGGGCTCGATGCCTCTCCATCCGTTCAATTTCAGCAAATAATGCTTTGAACACCTCCCGAACTTTATTCCTCATTGCGGTGACGACCAAGCAACGTCAAAATCATAGTCGGTTGGAACGATGGTATCGATGGAATGATAGGATCGGTTTGTTGTGGAAGCGCGAGATCTCTCTCTCGACTCTTCGGGAGGTCGGGTACCTCTAGAGAGAAGGGAAATGATTCTACAAAGGGATCATCACGAGCAACTCGGAATTTGTTCAATGATGAGTGGTGGTCGTGAAGTTCCTTGTGGATTCGAACTGCTGCTGTAGCTTGGGGAGCCTACACGATGGACTCTATTTTCAAATTTGGGTCTGTTGTGAAGTTGACCAGCCTTGCCGAGCCTCATTTGTCTCAACAACTTCGTTGGTCTCATTTGTTTTTCCAAGTGAGTTGTCCGGTCCTCGGCCTTATCGAAGCGTCATCGGACGATGATGAGATTTCCATTGGTGGCTCATCAAAGTTGAAAGTTTGACGAGTAGTCTTGAGGTCGACTTACTCGTGGTTGGAACATCATCACCGAGTCTTTTGGATCACCACGGGGATGACTCGGCTTCATCGTCTCCTTCCGATCCCGAAAGGTTACATCAGATTATCCACGGGAATCGTGAAGCGCACTTATCTCCTTTTCTCAAGGATCAATGATAGTAGGAGGATGTTCGTACTTGAGCTTTTTTACCAGGGAAGTCTCAACCTCCCATTGGCCTTCATTACCTCCTGCAGTCTCAATCGCAACGAGGCCTTGGACATCCCTTTCGACGTGTCACTGTCTTAGGGTCTTCTGCGGTGGCATCCATTGGAGTCTCAACTCCATGGATTGCACTTTCGTCGCCGCAGTTTTAACTCCCGGGTTGTTCCTTCATGTGCCTCGACCGCATCAACGTCATTAGCCTTCAGAGCGGTTGGCACTCTCAGAGATCTCAATCGTATGAGCCTCGTTGATGACAACTTCTTTGTGTACTTTGTGTTTGTTCCTTCTCCACTTCGCCTCCTAGATTCATTGTGGAGTCGATTGCAACATCCTCTCGACCTCGCATTGCGGTGGAGAGAGTTTCCCCCACCGGCACGTGACTTGGATTGGGGTCACTCGTCTCGGACTCACTTTACTGTTCCCATTGAGTATTCGGCCGTTGGGGCGGTGGTAAGACACCTTCATTAGGGGTTGGCTCGATTGGGGTCCCCACTATCCCGTTTCATCGCCGATTCCTTAGTTCCTTCTTCCGAGTGAGTTTGGGGAAGTGGTGGCAAAGAACAACGGTGGAAATATGTTGCACCACTCCCATTGGGTCTATCTCCATTTGTGTTTTGGAGGACTCTCCGGTCCCTCCATCATTCTTTGCTCATGAAGGATTCGGATTCTTCCATTGCTTGTCGCATTTGCAACTCTTTTGTGGCGGCAAAGAGGGTCTCAGGTCCTCATCACTTTCCGATAGGGACGTCAAGGTGAGGATGTGTATGTTCGTGGTGCCGGTGATATAGGCGGATGTTGGCCTTCTCACGTGCCTCTGCGTCCTGTTTGCTTTAGCCCGTTCATTTTTTTTTTTGAATTTCAGTATATTTATGCAATTATCCTCGTCAAGGGCTTGCAAGATTGTGTCCACCTCAAGAAATCAAGAGTTCTTCTTCCTCAACAATGAACGGATTTTGAAACCGCACTGGATAGGCTCGAACTTCCATTTTCTCCACTCTCATGAGGCGATTTTGGATGTCCGGATACAATGGAGAGTGCATGATTAAATCGTCTTCATCATCCTCTTGCTTTGGCCCTCGTTTCCGGTATTGAAAGTAGCGAGACATTTGCACAACCCTTTCCGACCTCTGTTATAGGTGGAGAAACAACCCATCAACGGGTGACTCGATTGCCTCGGATGTGCCTTGTTCCTCGGTTGTTCTCGTCTATAGTTGGGTCATCGAGTTGCCTTTGTTGATCGGCCTCAATAGACTTGGGCCGTTTCATCAATTACGCCTGGAGACTCTACTTCTCCAATAGTCTCGGAGTATCTTTTCGGTGAGTGACGGACTCGGCCGCTTCTCAAGCTCGGAAAGCTTGAAAATTCTTCTCTTCTTCTTGTTTGAACCGGAGGGATTTTGGTTCGACAAGGTTTCTTCGAGTCTTGGGCGGCAGGGGCCGGTCGTTGTTTTTTTCGAGGAGTGGCCGTCTTGGCATATTCGTTCTCCTCTTATTAATGACCAGGAGAAGGTATTTGGGATTCCTTCTTTCATGCTGCAGGGCGGGAGACACGGCTGCTGGGGCAGTGACTCACCGCAGGGCAGCGGGAGAGCAGATTTGTTTTTCTTTTCTTTGCAGGAAGCAGATCTTTTTTAGCACTGCAGAGGCAACCTTCTTCTTTGGTGGAGAGGAGACAGATTGTATCTTCTTGGTGGTGATTCCCCTCACTGTGATCGCTCTCTTAGCGTAGGCTCTCTTCGTGCGCTAGAGAGGTTTGATCTCGAACATCCTCTTGTTTACATGGAACGCCTTTCCATGTCGAAGAGGACTCCTTTTACCTCCATCACCGGCCAATCACTAGACCGTATCCTAGAGAACCTCCAAACATTCCGCCTCCTTGAAGGATTTATTCCTACATTTCGGCGAAAGTCGTGAGACAAACTCAGCCCAATTCACTTTCTTTTCTTCAATGATCGCAACCATTAAGATCATTTTCGCTTGATGAGTTGGTCAAAGCGCCAAATTTGATGTATATATATTTGGCAACGATGTCCAATAGTTTGTGGTAGTCCTCCTGACCTCCTTGTTATTGTGTGTAGACTATCTTTTCAAAGATAGTCGGTCTTGGCTATTTCCTTCCAAGCGGCCAAGTCAACATCAGCTTCGTTGATTTTTGGTGCTCCTTCCGCCGGTAATGAGTAGTGTTCTGCCAAATCCTTGGCAGTGATGATGAACTCCTTCCCGTGAATAGAGGATTTGATCCTCTCATCGTGAATCTCTGCATTCACGTAGAACTGTGCGACCTCTTCCACATAGGTCATCGGAAAGTCCATCGTCAGAAATGGTTTTAGCCCAGTCGTTTCGAGTTTTTCAGCGATCTTCTTTATGAGGGCGTCATCGGACCCTTGCTTGACCATACCCTTGAAATCCACAGTAGACCCGGTGTGGATTTGCTTTCCCATCTTGACAAAATCGTGAGTAGATGCCATTTTTCAGTATTTCTCCGAATGAAACTTAGAAGATGATTTGAAGATTGATAGGGTTTTTGAGAGAGTTTTTGCCTTTGCTTTTGAGAGAGAAATGAACAGTTTGTGTGAGAGAAACGGATGAAAATGGTTTAAGTATGGTTCTGAAAGGGCGTGCGGGTGGTTTTTGAAATGTGATCGAAATCAACGGCTTAGATTTTGCACGCCGATTAGCATTTAATGTCTCGTATTTAATGCGGCAAAGCATTTATATCCAATCATAAGCTTGGTGTGCGACTTTTGCCTGTACACATCATTATTATCTTGACGTCATTCTTAAAAACATTCCCGCTTAGTAAAAAACGCGTTTTTGTCCCTTGGCTCATAAATGACTCAACTTATCCCTTAGCCGATTTAACTCTTCTTCTCACAGATTCTCCTAGTGAATTTGTCATCTAACTCGGTAGACAACTGTTGTCTTTCCGATATGGTCGATTCACTTAGCTGATTTGAGAGTTCACTCTTTTCGTGTTTCATTTCTTTTCTTTGAGTCTTCGAGTGTCGGCTTGCTAATTAACCCTAACTCATGATTGAGTTCTTCAAATCTTAACTCACATAGTGGTTTTGTGAATATGTCGCCCAATTGTTTATCGGTTGAAATATATTCCAAGGTGATGTCCTTCTTTTCAACATGATCTCTTTGAAGTGATACACGACATCGATATGCTTTGTTCTTTGAGTGCAACACGAGATTTTTGAGTGATTGCAATTGCACTTGTGTTATCACACATGATTAGAATTTCCTTTTCTTCAACTTCATAGTCTCTCAATTCTTTGTCTCATCCATAGGACTTGGGCAAACAGTGCAACTATGTATTCTTTCACCGTTGTAGAGGTGGCTATTGAATTTTGCTTTTTGCTAAACCAGGAAATTAGCCTTTGTTTCAAGCATTTGACATGTTCGAGGTGCTCTTCTGTCAACTCTACATCCAAAGATCGAGTCCGAATAGCCAATTAGCTTGAATCCACCTTCCTTTGGATACCATAAACCAACTTCTTGGCTTCCTTTCAAATATCTTAAGATTCTCTGATTTGCGTGATCATGTGGCTTTCCTTTGGATGATGGCTCAAAAGCTACCTTTAAAACCGTAGGCAAGTGCACCTATCGTTTTATAGTAAAGCTAAGCGAGTATCGAGTGTCATTCCCACGAGGACTATGATTACTAGTAATTACCGTCTTTTTATTATCTAGCCTACAAATTCGTCAAATAGTTTGTTGCAAAATAAAATAAAACAAAAGCAAATAAAAGTGGAAGAGGCAACTAAGAACACGAAAGATATCGATACACTCGGATTGGAAGATGTTGGATATAAATGTGCTTGAATGTGAATCCTCTAGAACATCTTTGTGATTTTACCAAAATAAATACAACCATAACCCTTAAGTTTTAACCATCCCTTAACATATTTTCATGCTTCATGGACCGTAGGCATTCTAAATTAAGTTAAACCCTTTCTCAAGGCGAAAAACTCCTAACCTCAAGTTGATTTCAAATCTCTTTCTAGTTAAAACCCCAAGATTGCATTAACGATTTGTGAATTCCCATATTAGGTTTGACCCTAATCAGGAAGATTTATGTCGTCTATATCTAGGATTGCATGCAACTCCTTTCACTTATATTGGTTCTATTTCACCATGAATCTCTCGATTTCCGGTGAAAAATAAACTTCAAATCAATATTGCGCATATACCAATTCGAATAAACAAGCATAACATAAGTGACTCGCATAAAAACATAAGAAAATATATTAAAACATTCAAACCAATGATCACAAATAAGTTCTAGGGTTCATCACATTCAAACACTAGCGATTTAACTCATGATGGATTTGAGAATGAAAACAACAATTAAACAAGAAATTTCTTTGAAATCAACATGAATACTTGAAGTTAAAACTTCCAAAACCAACATAAGACTCCTGTTGGAAGTATGATGATGAAGTGGTGGAGTTCATCTTCTTCTCCGAGCGATCTTCAATCCTTGTGCCTTAGCGCCTCTCCATGGTGATCCAAGCCTTCTAACTCTCTTCCTCACTACAATATGTGTTTCTCCTCTCCAAAATATGAACTTTCATTCCTAAAATCTGATTTCCTTGTATATCAATGAATGAAATTTTACATGAATAATTTTCAACTCAAACTCTTGGCTTTTATAAGCACCATCTTGTGAAATACCATATTAACAAATGCCCCATTTCCATGCTTGTTAGTTGAATCATTTGTGCACATTCATGGTTGAGTTGGTTGAATCATTGTATACACATGATGATTGAGGGAATATGGGGACATGTTGCAAAGCAAAATTTGGTGTTAAAGGTGTGTAAAAGTGGTCAAAAGGCTTGGTAGGTGAGTTTTCTATAATTTTCACATGGAAAAGTTGCAAAAAGAGGTCCCTGACACGCCCGTGTCGCCCGACACGGCCAGGCCGTCTGTTGTGTGTGAGCACTCCGTCCGACATGGCCGTGCTTCCCAACACGGCCAGGCCGTGTTCTGGACACGGCCGTGTTGGGGAACACGGCCAGGCCGTGTTGGAGGTGTTTTGTGCAAAAATTGAGTTTTTGGCTCCGTGAACACGGCCGTGTTGCCGACACCCCCTGCCCGTGTTGGACCAAAAAGGCCCCGAAATGACGCGTTTGGCTTGGAATTTCGAGCGTTTTTGCATCCTTAAACTCCCGGTATGTTTTGACATGAATCCATGGTCCGAAATTCACCAAAATTAGCCCGAATGGTCAACCTACACCAATAAAGGCACCCTGCAGTAGTAGTATAAACAATGTACAATCAAAAACTAATGAAACTAACAACAAAATAACTCAATTTCTACTCAAATACACACATAAAACATGCATAAAAATACACTTATCATTGGAGCAGATTGAAATCTTGCACATACACCTACAACAAAGGTGTTGTCCGGCCTTCTTTGTGAGATAAAGCAATGATCCAATAAGTGCTCTATATCTTGTTTGATCTAGGTTTGCCATCTGCATCCATATCCATTTTGTGATGTATTCATTGGTATTTCCACAGAAGACTTCTCTTCCATACCAAATTTCTTCATTAAATCTCTGGTGTATTTTGTCGACTTATGAAGGTTCCATCCTTGTTTGTTTTTATTTGGAGTCAAGGAAGAATGTCGCCTCTCCCATCATGTTCATTTCGAATTTGCTTTGCATGAGGTTTGAGAATTTATCACACTGACTCTTTGTTTGTGGATCCAAAAATAATGTCATCCACATATATTTGAACAAGCAATATACTCTTCGCATCTTGAATTCTAAAGAGTGTTTTATCCACTTTGCCTTTTGTGAATCCGTTTTCCGTCAGAATTGTGACAAAGTATCATACCCTATTTCAATCCATATAGAGCTTTCTTGAGTTTGTATACCTTATCTCCAAGAATCTTTTGCTCAAATCCTGGAGGTTGTTCAACATACACTTCTTCTTCCAATAAACCATTAAGGAATGCACTCTTTACATCCATCGATATACAATAAAATTCTTGTGAGGCTGCATAGGCAAGAAACATCCTTATAGCTTCCAATCTTGCTACGGGGCAAATGTTTCATCAAAATCTATCCATTCTTCTTGGCAATATCCTTTGGCTACTAATCTTGCTTTGTTTCTTACCACAGAACCTTCCTCGTTCATCTTGTTTCTGAACACCCATTTAGTGCCAATAACATTTTGATGGGTGGGTCTTTGAACTAATTCCCATACTTTATTTCTTTCAAACTAATTGACTCTTCTTGCATAGCTTGAATCCAATGTGTGTCATTCAATGCTTGTGACACATCTTTTAGGCTCTATTTGTGAGATAAAGCATGTGAACATAGCTTCTTGTTGAGTTCGGATCTTGTTTTGACACCTTCTCTTATTCTCCAATGACTAGTTCGGTGGATGGTCTCTCGGCCATCTTACATCAGGTTGGAGTAAGTTAGCTGGATTGATCGTCTTGAAGCTATGTTGCTTTAATTAGCTCTCTCGTCATCACTTAGATGCAGATTTTCTAGTTGTTTTTGAGACTCGGCTATCTTATCTTCATCCGGGTTTATAATTCGCTTGAACTTGACAAAGATAGGGACTCTTCGCATGGTTGGTTGATTGACTTATCGGTTGACTCTTCAATGTCTTCTCCATTTATATTTAGCTCATCAAACACCACATGAATGGATTCCTCCGTAACCATAGTCCTCTTGTTGAGTACTCAGGCTTTGCTTTCAATTTGAGTATCCCAAGAAGATACCTTCATCGACTTTAGCATCAAAAGCCTTCAAATTATCTTTGCCATTGTTATGGATGAAGCATTTACATCCAAAAATTCTAAAATATGCAACATTTGGCTTTCTCCCTGTCCAAATCTCATAGGGAATCTTTGTCAGTTGTCTGTTTATCATGCATCTATTTTGAGTGTAGCATGTTGTGTTTATTGCTTGACCCAAAACCTTTTAGGTAGCCCCCTTCACCTAACATGGTCCTTCTTGCTTCTTTGAGAGTTCTATTTTTCTTCTTCTCGCAACTCCATTCTCTTTGTGGAGTCCTTGCTGCAGGACAATTCATGACCAATACCATTTTCTATACAATATTGAGTTATTATACCATTGACAAACTCAGTTCCTCTGTCAGATCTTATTTTGATAATGGTTTGGCTCTTCTCATTTTGAATCATCTTCATTAGATGTGGTAGTTTTCGTAGAGTTTCTTTCTTCTTACACATGAATATTGTCCATGTATATCTTGAGTAGTCATCTACTACCACCAAGGTGTATTTCTTCCCCTTATGCTATTTGGTTCAATGGACCAAATAGATCCATATGTAGCGGATGCAACATTCTTGTTGAAGATGGACATGTCTTTTCTTTGAATGATGATTTGAATTGTTTTCCCTTCCGACATGCATCACATATACTCTCCTTCTTGTATCGAAAGTCCGGAAGTCCTTCCACAAGATTGCTTACGCAAGATTGTTAATCGTTTTGAAATTGGGTGACTCAACTTTTTGTGCCCACCCCAACTTGATTCATTTGTGCTCTTTTGCTAATAGGCGAGTGTTAGGTGTTGCGATTGACCAATCCACGATATACATGTTCTTTTTATCCGCATCCTTGCAACACAACTTCATTTGATTCAATATCCTTAATTTGGCATATACCCATGTTAAATCCAACATTATAGCCTTTGTCACAGAGTTGACTAATACTCAGCAGATTGAAATTGAGTCCTTCAACATATACAACATCTGTGATTTCTAATCCGTTCTTCTTGATGGATCCAACGCCTCTTATTTCTCCTGGAGCTTCATTTCCTCCAAATATGACTTTTGCCCCTTCGACTTCCTTGAATTTTGACAAATTTTTCTTGTTTCTGTCGTGTGCCTGGAACAGCCACTATCCATGTACCAGGTTCCTTGGCACTCAGCTGTTCCTTGAACCGCAAACAAGGAAATTAAGTTTTAGGTACCCATATTTGTGCGGGTCTGAGGGGTTAGTATTGTAAGATGATCCAACCAACCTATAACCAAATGGTTTGACTCTAAGGGGTTGCCATCTATTAGTGCCATAATCATAAGTAATTTTGACAAATTGCTTGGGGATTCTAGGTTCATACAATTTGTCTCTTTTGTCGTATGCTGTATATGTGTTTTAGCAATTGCCTTCTTTGGGTAGTTGTGATATCTCCGAGTGTAGTGCCTAGGTGCATATGTGTCTTTGATGAAAGCTTTTATACCTTTGGAATGGCCTTTGCTGAGTTCTAGGCCTTTGCCATTTTGGCTTATATTCCATAGGTCTTTGCTGATAGTTCACATTATTCCAATCAGCTTGGCTTGGGTATTTTCTACCATTCCCTTCATATGTATTTCGTTTATAGACCTTCTCAGGGTTTTTGGTAGCTCTGTTTTTTCTTTCTGAGTATTTCTGTTTGGAGTTTCTTTGAGGAACTCGGTGGATTTCTTCTCATTTGTCCTCTCAAAGACACTCAATCGGCTGTTTTCCTTTTCCTTTATAACCAAGGCCGGTTTGTTGGTAATTGTGCTTTGGGATAAATGTGTGTGCACCATTTGGAGTTTTGGATTTTGAGATACTTCATTGCTAGAAGATCCTTTTTCCAAAATCACTTTTGGAGCTTGACATAGCACGAGAGGAATTAAATCTTAAGCTTGTCTTGTCTCCACATTCTCTTTGACTCATAATAAGATCATCCAATGATTTAGATGCCTTAGTGAATGAGGCAATCACATTTTTGAGGTCATTTTCCTCTTTTCCATAGCTATTTTCGCTTTATTTAGGTTAGCATTTTCGGTCTTTAAACTTTCATTCTCATCGACTATTTAACTTAGAGTACTCGGCTCCTTAGTCAGTTTTGTGAGTTTTGGCTCTTGAGAAAGTAGTTGTTTTCCTCATTTAGTAGTGTGTGTGAGGATTTAATGTGTTCAAAATCTTTCATCATTTTGCCTAATGAATCATAAAGATCGAGTGGGTGATGAAGTGTGTGTGTCTCAATCACTATCACTAGGGACCGAGTGTGATGAGTTAGAGTGTACCTCATCTTCTAGGTCGGGTTGATCTTGTTCCTTGGCCATCAAGCGGATCAAGGCTTCTTCTTCAGAGTCACTTGAGTAGTCGGCTTCACTACTCTCTGAATCGGCCTATGTCTCTTGACTTGGTTGTCTCGGCCGATCTCTGCAGCCAACATTGCCTTTTTCTTTTCTTGTCTTCTTTCTCTCAAGACCTTTCTTTCTTCTTCATTCCTTTATTTGTTGACTACAGGAGATGGGCAATCAATGGCATAGTGACCTGGTTGCCTACGGTTCAAAGATAGATTTTCAACCTTTTGATCACTCTTTCCATTTTTGGATTTTCACCCTTTGATATTCACCTTTTGATGCTCTATTCTCTTGGTTGGCCTATCTTCCTTGACTTGGAGGAGCCGAGTGTCTTTACGGAGGATTCGCCCTTGCCTCTCTTGTAGTTCTTATTGAAGAACTTGTTAAACCTTTTAACCATCGGGGCTATTTCTTCTTGGTCAATGACCTCTTTGACCTCGGCTCTCTTGCCATCCTTAACAATTAGAGTAGTTGTTTTGGGTACAACTGTCTCTTCTGGTCTTTTCTTCGAGCTCAAATTCGTAGGCTTTGAGATCCGAGAATAGCTCATGGTTGGATGTCTTCGATAGGTCCATGGAATGTCTTAGTGCCATGACCTTCATTTCCCATTCGGTGGGAGACTTTTTAGGATCTTCATACACATTTCTTTTCTGTGTATATTCTTTTCCAAGTGCGAGATAGCTCGTTGGTAATTTACGTGAACCGAGCATCCGGTTGATCCAGGTTCTCTCTGCGATCATTTTGAAATTCTCAAATTTCTCAGACGACCATTTGATAATTTATTTTCCTTGATTTGCTCACGAGCCTTCATAAATCAATGTTAGCTTGTCCTGCATTTCTTTAGCCATTTTGCATGATTTGACTTTATTGAACATTGTTTTGTCCAATGTTTTGTAAAGAATGTCCTTGGCCACATTGTCCAAGTTATATCTTTTTCTGTCATCATTTGTCCATTCGGCTCTTGGTTTTCAACCATGATGGTGTGGGAGCAACATCCTCTTCACATTCAAATTTGTGAGCTCTCCTTTACATTGTGTTCACTTTTAATATCTGCAGTGGCCCATGCTCTATCACTATCCACATCTCATCATGTAATCTTTGATAGATGAGCTCGCATGCGAATTTTCCAATCATCAAATTCTTCAATTGTGAACATAGGGATGCATGTCAAATTTGCTTCCATAATAATAACTTTTGATGATAAAAAGAGTTTTGAAAACTTAAGTACTAAAACAGGACTTTGAAAAATTTGGAGATCTAGTTCAAGAACGGTCATGCGGAAGGCTCAATGAACCAACCGCTCCGATACCACTTGTAGGGTCCAAGGGGTGTGAGTGTAAGGTTTAGAAGGGGTTGAATAAACCTTACCAACTTTTCGATTAGTCCTTTTAAAAGTTGAGTTAATATTTCTGGTGAGTCCTTGATGGACAACTAAGTTAGTTAATCAGAGTTAGTTATTCAATAGACTCGATCGAGTGTTTGTTGATAGAATAACTCAGTTGTTTTAACTAAAGACTTAACTCGATTGTGATTTGTTTTTTGGAAGACTTTACACCCTTTAATATGGTTTAGTACTTAGAGATTATCAAGTGGATAGCAAATTTATCGTGAGTTAAATAAATAAGATGCGAGAAATTAAAGTGTTGAAATGTAAATGACACGATAAGTTTTTATAGAGGTTCGAAGATGGGGTAATTCTTCTACTCCTCTCTTCTCCAACTCCGGAGGAATCCACTAGGTATTGATCGATATACGAGTGGTAACGGTCAAATACAAGTCTTGATCACACGGTGACTTGATCCTTTGGGACTCGGTCTGGAGATGCCTTGGTCATGCGGTGGCTTCTCGTGCGACTCGGTTTCTTTATAGCGGCGTGCTGCCTTGCCTTGCTACTCTGACTCACTTGCTCAAGCTCTTTGGATTTGATCACGAAGCCCTCCAAAAACTTGAGACCGGTTCAACCTTGAACCTTCCTACAATCCTCCGTGGAATGTAGACCCCTTGATTCTTCAACAATTTCCTCTTCAACCGATTGAAGTTATCTTTCCTTCACGGTGAGTGTTGAATTGATTTTCTTCGTAATGTAAGCTTGAGGATTAATCTTGAATGATTTGAGAATATCTTAGGTTACAGTTCAAATGTATACTTGAATATTCGTGGTTGGGTAACCTTCTCTCGAGTCATTCCTCGGCCTTTTATAGTGATCTTTCAAAAATCGCTCGTTGAAGAGATAAACTTATTTTTGAAAGTCACTTGTGGTCGTTGGCTTGTCTTGTTGCGATCTTTGGAATTGCCACTTCCTCGTATGAATTGTTCTTTAGCTTTTCAAAGTTCGACATGGTGCAGTGCTTCCCATTGGTTTATTCCTTTTGCACGCTTCGGGGGTGAGCACTTCGAGAAAGGTAGTGTGGAGGTATTACTTGTTTAAGTAATTCCTTGATTTACGGCAACGGATCTCTTCGATTATCTCGATTTGATTGCATTTCCTTGCTTTCCCAGGTGACTTAGAGTCGACTTCCAATCATGGATGACTCTTCCGTCACTTCAACTTGAGACTTGGCTATCTTGAGTTGACTTGACCGATATTCTACTCACCATCTCTTTGCTCCTTGATTGAGTTCCCGTCTTCTCTTCTTTGCCATACTCAAATTTGTCTTGCAATGAGTCTTCCTTCTAGTCTCCAGTTGTCTTCTTGCATGTTTAGGCATAGCTGACTTAACTCAGCTTGACCATCCCCATTCATTACAATGCAGTTTACAACAAAAATGGGGTGCCAACTTCCTATTCTAAGTTTTTCATGGCATTCATCAAAATCTAAACAATAAATTTCCCAACAGAAATAGACGGTGTGTGGTGAATAGAACCAGAACGAAGGACACGGGGGGTAGATCCATCAGCAATAGTAACATGAATGGAGTGTGCAAGAGGGTGAAATGCGGAGAAAAGGTTTGAGTTACCTGTCATATGGTCTGAACCACCAGAATCAATGACCCATTTAGATCCATGAGAGATAAGACATGTAGCAGAGTTACCTGTGTCAACAAAAACGGTCGTAGGTGGTTGAGGGTTCACAGTCGCAGTAAGTCTAGCATACTCCTCACTCGAAATCGTGACCATATCAGAGGATGAGACAACATGGGTAGAAGAACTTTTCTGGTTCTTAGCAGCAAGTTGTGGACAATTATACTTAGTGTGCCCATATTCATGACAGTAAAAACACTCCACCTCATCAGACTCGGAGGTGCGAGAACCACGAGAGGTGGACCTACCTCAAGAACCACCCTGATTGTAAGTCCAAGCGGCTACGATAATCTAGAGGGGGTGAATAGATTATCTCCATCTTTTCGATTATGCCCTCTTTTTCGAATCAAATACGTCAAGACAAGAATAAAGGTGCGGAAAGTAAACAACACACGTCGATTTATAGAGCTTCACCCCACCTAGGGACTACGTGCTCTACCACCCCAATATATCCGGGATGGGTTTCGAGAAAGAAAAAGAATTTTATTAATTACCACAATTAATACAAATTCAACTTACAACAACACCTTGAAGAGCACCACACTCTTCTTCAACACCACCTTTGAGATTACCACAATCTCTTTTGAAGATTACCACAATCTCCAATGGCACCTTGTGAAGATTACCACAATCTTCAACCTTGAAGAATACCAAATTCTTCAACACCTCGACAAGAAGATTACCACAATCTTCTTACACCTAACACCTAGATCACCCGAGTGTGTTCTTACCACAAGAACACTCACAAGGATATCTTGTGTTGAATGATTACCCAAAAGTTCAAGATTACAACTCGATAATGAATTATACAATTGAGTGCAAGTGTAATCAAGAATAGCCTAGACCTCAAGAATGTGAAAGTGATAATCTAGGCAAATTACAATAAGAATAATGACAATATAAGACCAAGTGTTTGCTTGAGTATTTCTTGTTGTGTTGTATTGTTCTCTCTCTTGTGTTGCTTCAAATCTTCCTCTATTTATAGGAGATGATTGATCATTGATCGGCTCCTCTTGGGAACTGATTTCTACAAAAAAAAATTGCAATTAAAATCAAGATTATAGCTGTTAGAAATCAATCCCACAAATTAAGGAAAAGTTGTCTGTTGCACAACGGTTAGAATTTTGTTGTCAAACTTGAGGGCGATCGGTCGCGCACTGATAAAGAATGAAAGAATACACAACAAAATTACAACAGGGGGACCGGTCCTAGGGGTGGTCGACCGGTCGCCCAGGGGTGCGACCGGTTGCCCACTACGTGGACCGGTCACCCCTGACCATTTTGAGGTTTCAGTACGTTCTGTTTCTTGAAATGCATTCCCAGGTACCGGTCGCCTTCTTCACGTAAATGGCCGACCTCCAAAATGAAATGTTGTCCGATTTTTGTCAAAAATAAACCTCAAGAAATACTCCAAAAAATTAGTAAAAATATTTTAAACCGATCGGGAGTATTTTGGACAACATTAGAAATATAGTTTTGATGAACGGACACATTAACACAAAATCATCAAAAGTGTTGTCCAATATAAACTCCAAGAAATACTCCGAAAAATAGTAAAAATATTTTAGACCGATCGGGAGTATTAGGACAATATTTAGAAACATAGTTTCGATGTAAAAACCATTGACACAAAATCATTAAATGTGTTGTCCAATTTTGTCGAAAATAAACTTGAAGAAATACTCCGGAAAATATTAAAACCATTTTGAATTATTTAGGAGTATTTGGACAACCTTTAAAAACATTGTTTTGGTATTAAAACAAAATCATCAAAATCATGATAAAACCATTTATCAAACACCGATTACCACCACAAATGACCTTGGACACAAGTTTAGTAGTTTCACCCATTAGAACAGCAAAACAAAGTGACAAAAAATATTCAACAACCAAGTTTCAGGGCTGACAGGAACAGAAACAGAAGAAAACTAAGATCGAAAAACCAAAAAATCTGAAACGAGTTCAAATCGTGCAACGAAATACCAAAACGAGGCCAGATACAAGAACCCTGCAAGAAACCGAGCAAGCTGCAGTTGGCAGGAAAAAATTCGGTGGCCCACGGGCCCTCACACGCCTGCGCGTGGGCGTGACCAGAAAAAAAAATAGGCGCGTGTGAAGTACAAGCGCCGCCTCTGGGGAGCGGGCTGGGATAGGGAGGGTCGCCGGAAGGTGCTGAAGGCAGTGGTATGGGAGGTGAGAACTAGATCTCACCCGAAATGGGTCACACAAAAAACCCTAGAAAACCCACTGTTTGAAACTAAAGGATGCGAGAAAAAATTTGAAAAAAGAAAACCTAATCCGGCTTTGTTACCATGTAATGCACTGTAAATCTGAATGAATTGTATATTCCACTGATTACAAGGTACACTTATATACAAGTTGAAAGCAACCAAAATAAGGAAACTAAATCAATAGGCTAATCTACAGAATTCTAATTATCTCCTAATTGATATACAATATCTATACTATATTAACAATGTGCAAGAGAGAAAATTGTGTATTAGTAATTTTATCTTGCTTGACTTTTCGTATAGTGAAAATCAATGCTTTGAAAATTGAATTTTGCACGATTATATCATGACATCTTTTGATGTCAAGAGATTCCACTCCCTTTCTTGCTTTGGTGGTTACAAATTGAACAGAACCATCTAAACCAACAATTATTCATGTTTGGAATTAGTCCCATGGTTCTTTTACAAATTCTTGACATGGTACCAGAGTTTCCAGAATTCCACTTCTGTTAGATCCAATATTTGCAAGTTAAGTGGCGATGAGGTTCATACAGATAAAATTAGTAATTTATTTTATTAATAGCTCATTCCTTTCTTATGTTTTTGTTTGAAATTCTCTCTTAGAAATTCAAGGGTGAAAAGGTCAATGTCCACCACAAAGGGACTGTTTGCCCTACAATTTTGAGTTTAAAACTTTAAAATGAGAACTTTGCTCAATTCAGTTAGATGATAAATCTCTTTCTTGACATATTGTGTTGCATATGTGTGATGCTTTGTGTTAGTTCTCTATTGATTCTACATAGAACCTTGTGACCCCTGCCATATTATGAGCTCATCATTTCTTTTGTGTGCATAACTGAGCAATAGATCTATTCAAAAGGTATATATCCCTTTCCATGGAAAAATTGATCCAGAAAAAAAAACTTATTAGAAAATTATTCTAACTATTTTCATGGGGAAAAATTTGATGCAGGATGTTTACTTGGGAGGATGCTTATTATGATGGGAACCAACACTCTCGAAAGAAGTGGTTCAGTGCAATGTGATATTTTGAAGCAACCAAGTAATCTTTTATTGATCATCTAGTGTATTGTGTTGAAATGATCTTCTATATTATATTGTAGAATGATGATCCGTTTTATTGTTAAATGATCAACTTAATATTATAATTTGTTGTATTATAATTGGTATATGGTATTTAGGAGTGTCGTATTGTTGGTATATTGGTATTTTGGTTTAATTGTTGTCGTATTGTTGGTATATAATATTTTTGATTTAATTGCTATCGTATTATTTTTGTTTCGCTGGGACGGTGTATTGTATTATATTGTATAGGTTTTGTCTGTGTAGGCGTAATTTCAGATTTGGTAAAAAAATGATCACTTATTTGACATCGGTTTCTAAACAATCGATGTAGAATGTTTGATATACAACATCAGTTTCTAGACAAACGTGTAGAATATCTATTATACAACAGCGTTCTTTCAATGAAACCGATGTATACAGTTACAACATCGGTTATCCAGAAAACCCGATGTAGAACGCTACCACATCGGTTATTCAAATAATCAGATGTAGAATGTCACAACATCGGTTGTTCAAAGAATCCGATGTAGAATGTACGTCTTCTGCATCTGTTATTCTAAGTAAATTATGTAGAAACGTTACTTTTTACATCAGTTTATGCCAGATGTGAAATGTCCAACTTTTAACATCATCGTATTCAACATCGGTTGGAAAACCGATGTAAAAAGCATCTCAGAACCGATGTTAAAGAGCTGTGAATTTACACAACCACCTTTGAGAAAAAGTATGAACATATTTTCACGCTTATTAGTAATCTAAACATGACTAAAATAAAATGGGCGGTGAAAGTGCACATGTGCGGTTTTAAGAAAAAATAGTTTTCAAAGATTGAACACAAATACATTGGTTTGAATGTATTTTTTATGATTATGTTGTATGATATTTTTTTATTTTTGATTTTATCAATAAAAATATTAAATACTATTTTTTGCTTATTGTTTGATGTTATATTAAATTATTACAATGCAAAAGATAGAAATGTAGAACTATTAGGAAAATACACACTTCACAACACAAAACGAACGTCTCACAGATATACACTCGTGCATCGCACGGGCAAAAGACTAGTTAATGTATTAATTATCTTAAACTGCTAAAAATATTTATCAACAATATAAGGTAAATAAAATATTTCATCCTAAGGCATATTAACAATTTTCTTTTTTTTTCCAATTTTCTTTATTATTTTTTTAATTTTTTCCCTACCAAAATAATTAATACATGGTTGTAATATCTCTCTCATATTATTCCTAAGATGATGTTCTTTGTTCTTTGTGGATGGATTAAAGCTTCATGCATAAAAGGAAATCATAATTTTTTCTTGACAAATAATTTGTATTGTATTTAATAAAGAGAATATCTCTCATATGACTGTTTTACGGATACTATGGTCCAAATTCGGTACCCGAATTTAGTAGTTTAATAAAAAAACGAAAAACCTAGTAAAAATAAGTCGGCAACTCATCACCCTATAGCTAAAGGCATTTATGATACTTTTAAGGCAATTTTTGATACGTTTTATATACACATTTATGTTTTAATATTTTGCATATCTCAGTACAGAATACTGATACTTTTGTATAATTACTGATATTTTCCAGATTAAATATGATACTTTTAGGTTGTTTCAATTGATAGTGGATTCCCCATAAATACTTAAAATACACACATAATAATTTTAAATTACTAACTCGTTGAATGATACTTTTCATATAATTGTTGATATTTTTCATATTATATATGATGATTTTCAACAATAAAATGAATATTTTCGAAAATGACAAACTGATACTTTTAAGGTAATGATACTTTTAAGGCAATTTCTAATACTTTCAAGCATCAATATTCACATATTTGTCCACAAAAACTTTATTACAAACTAATACTTTTAAGGTAATTTTAGATACCTTTAAGGTAATTTCTGATAATTTAAGCATCAAACATCTAACATGCATAGTGATATGACATGTAATAAAGTGACATAAAAATGATATTTTTAAGGCAAATTCTAATACTTTTAAGACAAATTTTTGATACTTTAAGCATCAATGTTCATAGATTTATACACAAAAATGTTATCACAAACTGATACTTTTAAGGCAATTAATGATACTTTTAAGTTTAAGGGAATTTGTGATACTTTAAAGACAATTTCTGATACTTTCAAGCATCAATGTTCACACACACAAACTTTATTACAAACTAATACTTTTAAGACAATTATGATACTTTTATTTTTTATGCTTTAAGCATTAAAGATCTAACATGCAGAGTGATATAACATATGTTCAATGTTAAAATACAGTGACATAAAATAGATAGTTTTAAGGCAATTATTGATACTTTTAAGGCAATTTATTATACTTTCAAGCACCAATGTTCAAAGATTTATACACAAACTTTATTGCAAATTGATACTTTATTACAAACTGATACACTTTGGAAGCGACAAACTAATACACTTTATTATAAACTGTTACTTTACTACAAAAATGATACAGTACTTCGAAAATGACGAAATGAAAAAAAACTAAAAAAAGAATGACAAACACACAAAGCAAGAAGAAGCGAAGGGAAACGAGATGAAGTTTTATCAGTGAGAGGGAAGAATTGAGAAGAAAAAGAAAAAAAAATGGGAAAAGGAAAAAAAGAAGAATAACCCCCAGTTTAAAACCCAAAAACAAAAAGAAAAATGGAAAAAAATTGAATATGGGTGTGTATGGGAAACGGATCGGGTAGGTACGATTCCTCTTACGGATAAAGACCTATAAGACAATCTTATACAAGTTTTTGACTTTAATAAAATGCATAAAAGTGTAAGTCCAAGCGGCTATGATAATCAGAGAGGGGGTGAATAGATTATCTCCATCTTTTCGATTTCGCCCTCTTTTTATAACCGAATGCTCAAACACAATAATAAAGGTGCGGAATGTAAACAACACACGTCGATTTAAAGAGGTTCAACCCACCTAGGGCCTAATCCTCTACCACCCCAAGATATCCAGGGATGGATTTCAAAAAGAAAAAGAATTTTATTAATTACCAAAATTAATACAAATTCAACTTACAACACCTTGAAGAGCACCACACTCTTCTTCAACACCACCTTTGAGATTACCACAATCTCTTCTTGAAGATTACCACAATCTCCAACGGCACCTTGTGAAGATTACCACAATCTTCAACCTTGAAGAATACCAAATTCTTCAACACCTCAATAAGAAGATCACCACAATCTTCTTGCACCTATCACCTAGATCATCCAAGTGTGTTCTTACCACAAGAAACACTCACAAGGATATCTTGTGTTTGAATGATAACCAAAAATCAAGATTACAACTCAATAATGAATATTACAATTTGAGTGCAAAGTGTAATCAAGAATAGCCTAGACCTCAAGGATGTGAAAGTGATAAGCTAGGCAAATTTACAACAAGAATAATAACAATGAAAGACCAAGTATTTGCTTGAAGTGTATCTTGTTGTGTTGTATCTCAATTGTTGTATTGGTTTCGCAAAGCTTCCTCTATTTATAGGAGATGATTGATCAAGCATAGGCTCCTCTTGGGGATTGAAAATCTACGGAAAAAATACAATTAAAATCAAGAATATAGCTGTTAGAAATCAATCCCACAATTTAAGGAAATGTGTCTGTTGTCAAACGGTCATATTTTTTTCTGTCAATACAGGCGACCGGTCGCACGTAAATAAGAGAATTACGCACACTTTGAAAATTTCAACAGGCGACCGGTCGACATAAAGGCTTCGACCGGTCGGCCCCTGTCTCAACCGGTCCCCCTAACTCAAAAACGAAGAGGTTTTGTTCTGTTTCAAAACGAAACATGCGCAGTCGGTCGACCCCGGGCGACCGATCGACGCCTTGGCGACGGCCGACTGCCGATTTTATTCCCCGTCTCATTTTTGTTTCAAAAATCATCTTGTGCACGGGTTGCCTATAGAGCACCGGTCGACCACACGAGAGTAAATGTTGTCCAATTTTTGTCGAAAATAAAACTCAAGAAATACTCGAAAATTTAGTAAAAACATTTTAAACCAATCGGGAGTATTTAGACAACATTTAGAAATCTTGTTTTAGGAGTAAAAACCATTGACATAAAATCATTAAAAGTGTTGTCCATTATTATCAAAAATAAACTTGAGGAAATACTCCTAGGAAAATATTAAAACCATTTTAAATCATTTAGGAGTATTTGGACAACCTTTAAAAATATTGTTTTGGTGACAAAATAAAATCATCAAAATTAAGATAAAAGCATGTATCAAACAATCTCCCCTTTTTGATGATTACAAACCAAAACAATTTTTACACAAACTAAGAGAGCAATTTTAGAAATGATTTTTCCGGTAAAAACGTTTGACCATTTGGAAGCAACCAAAATATCCAAAAATATTAAAGCAACCAAGTAGGAGTAAATATATTCAATAATAAGCACAAGCTCCCCTATCAACAAGCATATCAAGAATAATGTGAAAGCAATATTTCCATAAGCTAAAAGCTTTAGCTTTTACAAATTGTTCAAGAGCTTATAAGCTCCCCTGTCACAAAACATCATTAAACAATTATATAAGTCCTTCAAGCAACAATTGGACTAAAAAGGAATCACAACTTATGGCTTTTATGAGCCATAGCTTATAGCTTTTATGACAAGCTTTTATTAGCTTCTTTGAGCTAATGAGCCAATATCCTGTTTCTCCCCTTTGGAATCATCAAAAAGAATGTTAGGATGATAAAAACATCATACAAAAATATCAAAGTGCAAGAAAGGAGACGGTTTATCAACCATCGAGCAATTTATACTTAAAGTCCAAGGAAAATGAGAGAATTGTAACATAAGAGATCCATAAGCTCATTAGTAAGCTAAAAACATGATCTCAAAATGATTTTAAGACATTAGGAAGCAAGAGAATCATGTAGAAGTTGAAATATTCAATGCGACATTTCATCGAACACCTTGTGTGCGTGAAAAATAAAAGAGGTTGTATATAGTCCTTGTAAAAGTTTCAAGCCAAAATTTTTCATAACATCATCAATCAACCTCATTCCAAAGCTTAATAAGATCATATGCAACATATGCAACATTTGTTCATCAATTAAGAGGTTCAACAAGAGATTCTCAAGTGTTCAACCCAATAGAGACAATATAAGCCAAGAAAAAATCAAAGCATTACAAATGCCAAAAATTAGAGCATCCATCAAGTGATACAAACAATACAAGTATGATATATCAAATGTCCCAACATATCCATCTAATCATAATGATCAAAGCATTAAGAGAAGCACTTTTACCATCAAGTACTTCATACCAATTATCAAACCATGCCATATAAGAGTATTTTTACCATCAAATACTCCATCAAAATCATGATCATCCACAAGTCATTATCAACTTGCAATTTTAACCCTTTTAAGAAAAACAAGCAAATATCATTAGTACAAATGAGTTTTACAAAGGTTCATAAAAATACATAGCATCATTAATGAAAATGCTAGAAAGTAAAGGGGGTGGGGACATCATTCCTCATCCGAGGAGAAGCAAGATCCGGAATAAAGTCCTTGATGAATTTCTTCAACTTCCCGATAGGCTTTTGCATTTTGGAGGTCTTTTGCTCCAAAGCCTCATACCTCGTCTCATGAAAAGCCCTCATCTCATCAAATTCGGCTTGAGTATACCTCCTAGGCGGTTGAGCACCAGTATTACCCTCCGGATTGCTCGGTTCGCTTTCTTCTTCCGCCAATCTTGCGGCCTCGGCGTCATCAAAGTAGTCATTAGGATCGGGGGACTCTTGACCTCTTCCTCTAGCCATTTTGGTTGGTCGGATGTCCATATTCTTGCGATCGTGACCATTTGGGAGATGTTATCAATGTCGAAGTCATTTTGAAATACTTCCGAGTTACACTCCGGACGAAGGTAGTCCCGATTGAATAAGAAGTTTACAAATCCAATTTCCCATAACCAACTTCTAATTACCTTGAGTGATGGACTCGATTAGACATTGAATAAATATGGCAAAGCACCAAAGTTAAGTGGTTCCCTCCTAGCAATCTTATAAGTCAAAAAGTAATCCATGTTGCTAGGCATCTTTCCCGACTTACCACAAATGCAATATGAGACAATGACCGACAAAATACGATGCTCAAGTGTCATTGCCAACAAAGAATACTTTGGCCATACTCCCAAATACGTCTTCACTTCTTTCATTGACACTCCCAACATTTCATCATTCCAAGTCCCACAAGAGAAATAATCCCAACCACCTTCTCTAACACGTAAAAGCCGGCAAATATCATTGGGAGTCCATCTAAAATGACGACCCCTTATAAGTGAATTTCTTGCATATAGCTTCCTTTCAACATCATATTCGACCCACATATTGGCATAAAAGAGTTGGATAATATCATCATCATACAAAACATAAGCATGTTCCCATAAATACATCCAACCTTGCTCCTCAAAAAATCCTCTTATAGTGGGATACTCATTTGTAAATGAACTAAAACGACACATTTTAGTCCGAGCAATAGATTTTCCTCCCATTCCGAATCCTCATAATACCATTCCGCATATTTATTTATGAAATTAAGAACATTGTGGGAATTAGGGCTTGAGTAACAAAGGATTTTTTACCTTTCGCCCAACGGCAATTTTGGAGCGAAATTGTTCCACGTAGCTCGGTAATTTGGGCCCGAGAGAGAATGGGATTTTGAACATCATCACTTCTTGAGCCACGTTTCTTTGAGCGGCTCGAATATCCTTTGTTCGGCTTCCTCTTGCCGATTTCTCGACGAACCCCTCCGCCCCTTCTACGCTTGGAGATGGGATTTCGACCGGTGGAATTTTTGGGGAGCCATATATGTAAGATTCTTGTGAAAATAAGAAGATTAGCAACACGAATCGTGAAAAATGATGAAGAATTGAGGAATATAAGAAAAGGGGAAAGACGTTCGATGTTAAGGGTTTGAGAAATATATCCTGCGTCTGCATTTTGCGAAGAAGACAGAATGTTTTTAAGTTGTAAAAATGGCCAGGCGACGGCCGAGGTAGGGTGTGACCGGTCGACATGCGAGGCGGCACGGCCGCCCTTTCTTTTGGCCCTGTAATTTTTTCTTTTCGCAGTTTTCCAAAACTCTATTTTTCACCCCAAAAGTTTTAAAACTTTGCAAAAAGATAATTTTGGACTATATCCAACAAATATGGGTTTTTAGGGAAAACATATATTTGATAAAATCGAGACTTAACAAGTAGTGCCCTTTTTTAAAGAAAATATTTGCAAAATCATTTTGGGGCACTTAAGGGGTTAAAATGAAATATCTTGAAAGATATGTGCATAAACATAATATCGAGTTTAAAGAAAAATACGAGTAGACATACCTCGATAGTTTAAGAAACTTGATGACATAGTAGCCAATGAGTATGAGATATGTATCCTACACAATTCTTAGACAAAATTTGCATAGAAAATACAAGTGTAGGCAAGTAATAGGAGATATCAAAAAGTCCTTATGCTATAAGATTTCATAAGAGATAATAGATCACATGAGTCTAATTAAATGCACAAGAGTTTTAGAAAATCATGCAAGGTCCTTTTTTTAAAAAAAATTTTGAAACTCACAAATATATTAAAGACCTAAATTTAAAAATAATTACATGAAAACTCATTTTGCAATTAAGACATAACTAAAAACATGCATATGATTAAGATAAAATGCATATATAAATGGGGAGATACGGTTTACCAATTACGTCATTTCCATGGGTTGCGCCTTTCCCATTGTTGATGACATCTTCCCATTGAGAAGTCACTTTGTTGATGATGACTTCTTTGATTACTCCATTTCAAGGTTTGTTGCTTTCCCTTTGTTGAGAGTCTCTTCTTCTTTGAAAATCATCTTGTTGATGATGTCTTTGCCATTTCCAAGGATTGTATTCTTCCCATTTTTGATTATATCCTCTTCTTGGAAATTGGCTTTGTTGAAAATAGTTTCTCCTTCTTTGATCAAATGAAACGGTCATTTGATGTCTTCTTGGCGGTATGAATTTTCTTTGATCATTATTTCAGGGTACCTAATAACACATTATTTTGTGGTACCCTTATGTGTTTGGGTCCTTTAGGTAGTCTTGAGACTTTTAGGTCTCCAACGATAATTAGAGATATTTCTAGATCGACAAAAATTAGCCGTATGACCCTTTTTACCGCAATAGAAACATGTAATAATTTTAGGAGCATAATGACCAACATGCTTAGAGACTTGATTCTTTTTCATGTGATTGACATCCTTAGGCTTATGATCAAGTTATAGTTTCGAACAATCAACAATCTTGGTCATTTTATCGGTACTCAAGTTGGATTTAGATAAATCATTTTTCAAGCAATTTATATCCTCAACAAGAGTACTATTTTCTTTTTCAAGGTTTCTAACCTTGTCAAGTGTGGTGGTGTGAGCACATGATAGTGATTCATAGGAAGTAAATAAACTATCCTTATCATTTTTCAAAACATTGAATTCATTTTTCAAATTTTTGTATTTAACAAGTAAGCTTTGGAATTCATTTTGAAGTTCATCATAATCATTTTGCAAATCACTATAATCATTTTGAATGACAATATCATAGGAAGTAGAGGGTTTAAGACATACCTCATTTTCTTCATTGATGCCCATAAAGCAATATTCAACTTCTTCATAATTGGAAGTTGTAAGAGGTTTGTTCCTTAGATATGAACTTGTATCCCTTTGAGAAGTAGATGCTTTTGTTTGGCTTCTTTCATTTGCAAATACTCCATAGATGGCTTCTAATTTTTTCCATACTTCATGTGCCGATTTTATTCCTACAATATGTTCAAATTCCAAATTAGTAAATGAACAATACAAAATATTGAGAGCTTTACCGTTTAAGGAGATGATTTTCTTCTCTTCATCATTGAGCTTTTTGAAGCCTTTTGAGGTGTGTGGTGTATCTTTCACGGGAATGGATTCTCCGTTTATGACGGTGTTCCAAATGTCGAACCCGCAACCTTGTAAGTAGCATTCCATTCTTTCTTTCCAAAAATAAAATTTTTGGAATCAAATAGTGGTGGCTTGGTGGTGGAGGTGCCGGGAAAGATGAGCGTTTGTAGCCAACGATCGTTTCTCTTCACTCGCGATGTGAAACGAGCTTGCCAAAGAGTTTGGCTTTGATACCACTTGTAAGTCCAAGCGACTACGATAATCTAGAGGGGGGTGAATAGATTATCTCCATCTTTTCGATTTCGCCCTCTTTTTATAACCGAATGCTCAAACACAATAATAAAGGTGCGGAATGTAAACAACACACATCGATTTAAAGAGGTTCAACCCACCTAGGGCCTAATCCTCTACCACGGTAAGATATCCGGGATGGATTTCAAAAAGAAAAAGAATTTTATTAATTACCAAAATTAATACAAATTCAACTTACAACACCTTGAAGAGCACCACACTCTTCTTCAACACCACCTTTGAGATTACCACAATCTCTTCTTGAAGATTACCACAATCTCCAACGGCAGATCGATGGCTCGGAAGCTACTCCTAAAACGGCCCAAGCAAGTGCACCTATCGTTTATAGCAAAGCTAAGCGAGTATCGAGTGTCATTCCCACGAGGACTATGATTACTAGTAATTACCGTATTTTTATTATCTAGCCTACAAATTCGTCAAATAGTTTGTTGCAAAAAATAAAAATAAAACAAAAGCAAATAAAAGTGGAACAGGCAACTAAGAACACGAAAGATATCAGATACACTCGGATTGGAAGATGTTGGATATAAATATGCTTGAATATGAATCCCTCTAGAACGTCTTTGTGATTTTACCAAAATAAATACAACCATAACCCTTAAGTTTTAACCATCCCTTAACATATTTTCATGCTTTATGGACCGTAGGCATTCCTAAATTAAGTTAAACCCTTTCTCAAGGCGAAAAACTCCTAACCTCAAGTTGATTAACTAAAATCTCTTTCTAGTTAAAACCCCAAGATTGCATTAACGATTTGTGAATTCCCATATTAGGTTTGACCCTAATCGGAAGATTTATGTCGCCCTATATCTAGGATTGCATGCAACTCCTTTCACTTATGTTGGTTATATTTCACCATGAATCTCTCGATTTCCTATGTGAAAAATAAACTTCAAATCAATATGCGCATATACCAATTCGAATAAACAAGCATAACATAAGTGACTCGCATAAAAACATAAGAAAATATATTAAAACATTCATACCAATGATCACAAATAAGTTCTAGAGTTCATCACATTCAAACACTAGCGATTTAACTCATGATGGATTTGAGAATGAAAACAACAATTAAACAAGAAGTTTCTTTCAAAATCAACATGAATATTTGAAGTCAAAACTTCCAAAACTAACATAAGACTCCTGTTGGAAGTATGATGATGAAGTGGTGGAGTTCATCTTCTTCTCCGAGCGATCTTCAATCCTTGTGTCTTAGCGCCTCCATGGTGATCCAAGCCTTCTAACTCTCTTCCTCACTACAATATATGTTTCTCCTCTCCAAAATATGAACTTTCATGTCTAAAATTTGATTTCTATGTATATCAATGAATGAATTCATCCTTCAACCCACACTCTTGGATTTTATAGACATTATTTTGGAGAAAGTATTCCTTAATAATGTCATCTTTTGATAGTTCAATGCCCAACTTTATGAGTTGGGTTGTTAGAATCATTATTTTCATGTGATCATGTGGGAAAGTAATGAATTGGTGAAGCATAATGAGGTGTAAATGTGCAAAAAGAGTTGTCAAAAGGCTTGGTTGAAGTACTTTCCCAAAATACCCTTCAAAAATCGTGCGTAAAGCAGTCCGAGAAACACGGTCGTGCTTAAAAGCACGGCCGGCCGCCGTGTTTTTCATGTTGTTTGGGGTTGTGTAGGTCCCAAGGGGTGTAAGTGTAAGGTTTAGAAGGGGGTTGAATAAACCTTACCAAATTTTTGATTTAGTCCTTTTAAAATTCAGAGTTGATACTACGATTGTGTCCTTGGTGGACAACCAGTTTAGTTGATCGAGAGAGTTAGTCTTTCAATGGACTCAACCGAGCCGTTGATGGAATAACTCAATTGTTAAGTCTAAATTAACTCAATCGTGTGGTTTGTTTTCATGGAAGACTTAACACCCTTAAGATTGGTTAAGTAGAGATTTAGAGCTTGATTTAGTACTTAGAGATTATCTTATGGATAGCAAATATGTCGTGAGAAATAAACAAATATGATGCAAGAATTAAAGTCTTTGAAATGTAAATGACACAATAAGATTTTTATAGAGGTTCGAAGATGGGGTAATTCTTCTACTCCTCTCTTCTCCAACTCGGAGGAATCCACTAAGTATTGATCAAGTTATACAAAGTGGTAATGACCCGGATACAAGTCTTGATCACACAAACGGTGACTTGATCATTTGGGACTCGGAGGAGACGCCTTGATCACTCGGTGGCTTCTCGCACGACTCGAACTTCTTCACAGGCAAATTGCTTTGCTACTCTGACTCACTTGCTCAAGCTCTTTGGATTTGATCACGAAGCCCTCCAAAAGCTCAAGACTTGGTTCGACCTTGAACCTTTCTACAATCCTTCGTGGAATGTAGACCCCCTTGATTTTCGTATTTTCCTCTTCAACTGATTGAAGTTATCTTTCCTTCACGGGTGAGTGTTGGATTGATGTTCTTCGTAGTGTAGGCTTGAGGATTGAGAATATTTCAAAGTTTGAGTTCTAATAATTGCTTGAACGTTTGTGGTTCCGGTCTTTTTTTTTCTCTTTTTCTCAAAGTCATTTATCGGCCTTTTATAGTGATCTTTCAAAAATTTGCCCGTTGAAGAGATAGCTTATTTTTGAAAGTCACTTGCGTCGTTGGCTTGTCTTGTTGCGATCCTTGGAATTGCCATTTCCTCGTATGAATTGTTCTTCACCTTTTCGAGTTCGACACGGTGTAGTGCTTCCCATTGGTTTATTCCTTTTGCACGCTTCGGGATCGAGCACTTCGAGAAAGGTATCATGGAGATATTACTTGTTTAAGTAATTCTCTTGATTTTGCGGCAACGGATCTTTTCGATTATCTCGACTTGACCGCATTTCGTTGCTTTCCCCAGGTGACTTAGAGTCGACTTCCAATCATTGGATGACTCTTTGTCACTTCAACTTGAGACTTGGCTTTTCTTGAGTTGACTTGATCGATACTCCACTCACCGCATCTCACCGCTTCTTGATAGAGTTCCGTCTACTCTTCTTTTGCCATACTCATTTGTCTTGCAATGAGTCTTCCTTCTAGTCTCCGGTTGTCTTCTTGCATGTTTGGGCATAGGCGATTTAACTCAGCTTGACCCACCCTATTTATTACAATGCGATTTACAACAAAAATGGGGTGCCAACTTCCTATTCTAAGTTTTACATGGCATTCATCAAAATCTAAACAATAAATTTCTAACAATTTCTCCTTTTTGATGATGCCAAAACTTAAACCATTCAAAAATGTAAATAGCAAAGATACATACGAGATAGTGTATTCACATAGAATGTATGCGTAGAATCAATCCTTTTATTGATCATAACATTCTTGTTCTTTTACACAATGTTGTTTACAAGGTGTATCGAGCATACATTTGTCTACACAAAACAAATAAAGAATTTATAGCTTTATTGCGAGAAGACTTACATAGTATGTATTTACATAATAAAATACATGAAGGGGTGGACAAAGAACACTTCATCTCCTTCGTTGTCTCCTTCTTTCATCTTGTTCAAGATCTTACGCTCTCCTTCTCTTTTTCTCATCGTCCACCGCCTTCTTCTTCTTTTCATATGCCTTCCTGGCATAGCGAGCTTCATCTCTTCTTAATCTTTCTTGTCTTTCATCCCATAGCTGATTTTGTCTCTTGTTTTTCTTCTTCTATTCTTTTTGCATACTCATTACTTTTAGACACTTGCAAATTTGCTATTTGGTCAAGACCAGCTAGTAGATCCCTCTTTCTTGCACGGATCTACGTATTCAATGTTTTTGGGCGGAGGCTGGGTCCGAAACCTCTTCCTCCACCACCGCTTCTTCCTCTACCTCGGGCGTGTATTTATCTTGGTCTTCTTCTTTCCGGTGAGTGACCCGGCGGAGTGACCAAAGAGTGACTTAGGAGTCCATTTGTCTGTCGCCTTCTTCACATAACGTGAGACCATTTTCCCAAGACAAGTCCCAAGCTTGAGCCATAGACATATTTGCAAAGTATCCTTGGAGATGCGGCGTTTTAAATTCATCAACGATCGTGGCTCGGCCCCGAGGCATCCGAGATGGCATAAGTGTCTCTGTCTCTTGGAATGCCTCCATGTTGTTTCAAGATGTTCATAACTCGGGCATCCATTCTTCCTTCCACTTCCTCCATCCCCGCTTCAATTGGTTTTCTCTTTTCACCATATATATAGCAGAGTGTTGGAGTGGCGAGTCCTTTGGGAGTTTCTTCCGATAATGTCATTTTGTGACAAGACCTTGTTGGGGTTTGTGCGATCATCAAGGTCACATCTTTCGATCCTTCCCCTCAACGGACTTTCCTTTCTTTTGTTTCAATACTTCCTCATTTGTTCTTTCCCTTCGCATGTTGCATCCTCTTTTCGACCGGATCTCTTGTGCTTTAAGGTATTCCTCTTCCCCCCTTTTTGGCATCATCAAAGGAGAGAGGAACGCACGGAAACATCGCGGCAAGCGGAAGTCGAGCCTGGCGATGGTAGAGTTTCGTCTCGAGTGGCTGCGGAGTATGCGGCACGAAATTGAGCGAGTAGCGTTGGACTCTCTTTGAAATTAGCTTCATTTCAGCCATGAGAAGGCTGAATTTTTCTGTCCA
Source organism: Rehmannia glutinosa (assembly GCA_016081115.2). NCBI lineage: Eukaryota > Viridiplantae > Streptophyta > Magnoliopsida > Lamiales > Orobanchaceae > Rehmannia > Rehmannia glutinosa. The sequence goes on along the minus strand of CM071934.1, from coordinate 9,452,667 downwards.
TATTTGCTCTCGACGCCGGAGATCACTCTTATTTTGCTCACGCAGCAGACTTTATCTCGGCGGTGTGAGCTTCATGCATGTGCTCAATGTGTTCTCTCAATTTCGTTTTTGCATCAAAGCATTCTCGACTCTCCATACCGGCCACTTGTTGAAAAATGTCCTGAAGTATCTAACTTGTTCCACACGCATTGTTTTCTTCTTTGTTGCCACCATTCCACGATCTCGATTATGCCTCTCTCAATTCGGCCCAGTAAGATTGGCATCTCTGTTGTCGGGCCGCATGTCCAGAGGCAGGCCTAGTGCCTCTCCATCCGTTCAATCTCAAGCAAATAATGCTTTGAACACCTCGAACTTGATTGTTTCTTCCGATCGGTGATGGCCCGTGATGTCAAAGTCATAGTCACCGAACGATGGTACGACGAGATGACGGGAGCGACAGTGCAGCAGAAGCGTGCGAGCTCGTTCTCGACTCTTGGGAGGTCGGGTACCTCCAGGAGAGAAAGGAAAAGATTCTATAAAGGAATCATCACGGACAAACCGGTATTTGTTAAATGATGAGAGGTGCGCGTGAAGTTCCTTTTGGAGTCGAACCTGCTGCGACTTGGGAGCCGCGATGGACTCTGTTTGCATTTCACCGGGTCTGTTGTGAAGTGGACCCGACTTCTTTGAGCCTCATTTGTCTCAACGCCTTCGTTGGTCTCATTTGGTTTCTCCAATTGAGTGGTGGTCCTCGGCCTTATCGAGCGTCATCGGACGATGATGAGATTTCCATTGGTGGCTCATCATCAAAATTGAAAGTTTGACGAGTAGTCTTGAGATCGAGACTTACTCGTGCTAGGAACATCTGTAATTTGAGTCTTTTGGATCATCACGGGGGATGACTCGGCTTTCTTCGCCTTCCCGATCCCGAAGAAAGGTTACATCGGGATTATCCGGGAATCATGAAGCGCACTTATCTCCTTTTCGGATGGGTCAATGATAGCAGGAGGATGTTCTCTACCGAACTTCTTTACCCCGGAAGTCTCAACCTCCCATGGGCCTTCATTACCTCCGTAGCCTCGATCTTGCAGTGAGGCTGGGCGCCCCTTTCGGCGGTGTCAATCTTGTCTTAGGGTCTTCGTGGTGGCATCCATTGGAGTCTCAACCCCATGGATTGCACTTTCATCGCCCGCAGTGTTAACTCCCGGGCTGTACATTCCTTCTTGTGCCTCGATTTGCCCGGCGACGTCATAAGCGCTTCAGGAGCCGTTGGCACCGGTGAGAGCAGTCTCAATCGCCTCGAGCGTTGATGGCAACTTCTTTGTTCATTTGGTGTTTGTACTTTCTCCACTTCGCCTCCTGGATTCGTTGTGGAGTCATCCGCAGCATTCTCCGACCTTGCTGCGGTGGAGGAGTTTCCCCTCGGTGGCGCACCGGTGAGTGACTTGGAATGGGGTTACTCGTCTCCAAACTCCCGGTTGTTTCTCTTGAGTGTTGTAGTTGGGGCGGTGGTAAGACACCTTCGTTAGGGGTTAGCTCGTTTGGGGTCCCCACTAACCCGATTTCATCGCCGATTCTTTAATTTCTTCTTCCGAGTGAGTGGGAAGTGGTGGCAAGAACAACGGTGGCGATTCTTTGAACCACTCCCATTGGATCGATTTCGGTGAGTTACGGAGGACTCTCCTGGTCCTCCATCATGCTCTTCTCATGAAGAATTTCGATTCATGCATTGCTTCTTTGCATTTGCAACTCTTACGCGGGCGGCGGCAGTCCAGGATCCTCATCATCGTCGGATAAGACATCAAGGAGAGGATGTGTGTGTTACGGTGCCGGAGATAGGGCGGAGATGATGGCCTTCTCACGTGCCTCTTCTTCGCCCGATCGCTCCTTCTCCTTATCCTTGAAGATCTGCGGGGATATCCGTGCGCTTGTCTTCATCCAGTCTTTGAGGATCACAGAGGTCGAGTCAAGGAAGTTCAACAGATTCCTCTTCTTCTTCTATAAACTCGGGCCATTGGAACTGTTCCTGGATTTACTCAATTTCCATTTCCTCCACTCTCGCAGACGATTTTGAATATCCGGGTAAAGTGGGGATATGATCATTACATCACTATCAGCTCTATCAGCCTTCTTTGTGTCTCGATTGCGCGGACTACGGCTATTTCTTGATTTGCCTCTGTGATCGCCTTCAAATGAGACTTTTGTTTCATCAATTACATCTGGGGACTCTCTTTTCAGTAGTTTTTGGTATTTGTTCGGTGAGTGGTGACTCATTGGTTTCTCAAGCTCGGAGCGCTTGATGATTCTTCTTCGTCTTCTAGTTTGTACCGAGGGATTTACGGTTCGATACGATTTTCGAGTCTTGGCGGCGGGGGCGTGCTTTGGTGTCTTCTTCGAGAGCTGGTCGTCTTGGCTTATCAGATCTCCTCTTTTTGACGATCCGAGAAGGTAGTTGAGAGTCCTTCTCGGCCGCTAGCTTCTTTGAGGCGGGAGACACGAGCTGCAGGGGGGTGACTCTGTTGCGGGGGGGAGCGAGTTTGACTTTCTTTGCTGCGGGAGCAGATCTTCTTAGCTTTGCGGGGCAGCTTTCTTCTTCGGTGGAGAGGAAACAGTTGTATCTTGGTCGGTGATTCCCCTCACTCGTGTCGCCTCTCTTGGCGTAGGCTCTCTTCGTGCGCCAGAGAGGTTTGATCTGAACATCCTCTTGTTAACATGGAACGCCTTTCCATGTTTAAGAGGACTCCTTTCACCTCCATCAGCCGGCCAATCACCAGGCCATATCTGGGATCCTCCAAATATGCCATCTTCCTTGAAGGATTTGTTCCTACATTTCGGCATAGTCTGCTTTGTAGACAAACTCATTTGATTTATTTTCCTTTCTTCAATGATCGCCGCCATCACGATCAACTTTGCTTTTGTGATTGGTCAAAGCGCCAAATTTGATGTCAATACATTTGGCAACTATGTCCAATGACTTGTGATAATCCTCCTTCAAGGCTGACCTCTTGTTTCTTTGTGTAAACTATTTTATCAAGTATAGTCGGGCTTGGCTATTTCCTTCCAAGCGAGCCAGGTTTACATCGGCCGTTAATTTCGATGCTCTTTCCGTTGGTAGTGAGTGTTGACCAAATCCTTGGCGAGAGATGGTGAGCTTCTTTCCGTGAGCAGATGACTTTATCCCTTCATCGTGAATCTCAGCATTCACGTAGAAGCGTGCGACCTCCTCCACATAGGTCATCGGATATTCAGTAATCGAAAGCGATTTCGGCCAGGCGTTTCCAATTACTCGGCAATTTTCATCACTAGGGTGTCGTCGGACCCCTGTTTCACCATGCCGTCGAAATCCCATGATAGACGGTGTGGATTTGCTTTCCTAACTTGACAAAATCATAGGTTGGTGCCATCCTTGAGATTTTACCGAAGAAAACTTAGAGATTGATTTGAAGATAGATAGGGTTTTGAGAAAATTTTTGCTTTTGCTTCGAGAGAGAGAAATGAAACGAGTTTTGGTAGTGTGTGAGAGAAACGGATGAAAATGGTTTAAGTATGGTTTATGAAAAGGCGTGCGGGTGGTTTTGAAATGTGATCGAAATCATGACTTAGATTTTGCCCGACGATTTAGCTTTTAATATCTCGTATTTAATGCGGCGACATTTATATCCAATCATAAGCTTGGTGTGCGGCTTTTGCTGTACACGTCATAATTATCTTTGACGTAATTCTTAAAAACATTCCGCTTAGTCAAACGATTTGCGTTTTTTTGTCACTTTGTTCATAAATGATTCGACTTTTGCCCTCATTTGGTTTAGCTCTTCTTCTCTGATCCTCTTTGTGACTCAATTTGTCGGTGACTTGGTATATTTGTCTTTCCGATCATTTGGTGATTTACTTAGGCGATTTGTGAGTTGACTCATTTTCCCTTTTTGTGTTCCATTTCTTTTCTTTGATTCTTACAGTGTCGGCATTTCGGCTCAATTAACCCTAACTCATGCTTGAGTTCTTCAAATATTGACTCACATAATGGTTTTGTGAAGATGATGTCACCAATTGTTTATCGGTTGAGATATATTCCAAGATGATGTCCTTCTTTTCAACATGATCTCTTTGAAGTGATATCGACATCGATATGCTTTGTTCTTGAGTGCAACACAGGATTTTGAGTAATTGCAATTGCACTTGTGTTATCACACATGATTGGAATTTCTTTTTCCTCAACTTCATAGTCTCTCATTTCTTTGTCTCATCCATAGGACTTGGGCTTGTTTGCCACATGACTATGTATTCAGTCTTGTTTGTGGAGGTGGCTATTGAATTTTGCTTCTTGCTAAACCAGGAAATCGACTTGTTTCTAGCATTTGACATGTGCACGAGGTCTTTTCTGTCCACTCTGCATCCAAAGATAGTCGAGTCCGAATAGCGATTAGTTTGAATCCACCTTCCGATTTGGATACCATAAGCCAACTTCTTGGCTTCCTTTCAAGTATCTCGAGGATTCTTTTTTTGTCATATGGCTCTCTTTTGGAGCAGATTGAAATCTCGCACATACACCTACAAAGCCAAAGGTGATGTCCGCCCGCTTTGTGAGATAGAGCAATGATCCAATAAGTGCTCAGTATCTTGTTTGATCTACTGAGCTTGCCATCCGCATCCATGTCCATTTTGGTGATGTATTCATTGGTATTTTTATAGAAGACTTCTCCTCCATACCAAATTTCTTCATTAAATCTCGGTGTATTTTGTTTGACTTATGAAGGTTCCATCTTTCGGTTGTTTCACTTGGAGTCCAAGGAAGAATGTCACTCTCCCATCATGCTCATTTCAAATTTACTTTGCATGAGGTTTGAAAATTTTTCACACTCTTTGTTTGTGGATCCAAAAATGATGTCATCCACATATATTTGAACAAGCGTTATATACACTTTTTGTCTTGAATTAAAAGAAAAGTGTTCTATCTACTTTTCCTTTTGTGAATCCATTCTCGATTAGGAATTGTGACAAAGTATCATACCATGCTCGGGTGCTGTTTCAATCCATACAAAGCTTTCTTGAGTTTGTATACCTTATCTCCAAGAGTCTTCCGCTCAAATCCACGGAGGTTGTTCAACATACACTTCTTCTTCCAATAAACCATTTAGGAATGCACTTTTTTACATCCATCGATATACAATGAAATTCTTGTGAGCAAAGATAGGCAAGAAACATCCTTATAGCTTCCAATCTTGCTACAGGAGCAAATGTTTCATCAAAATATATTCCTTCTTCTTGGCAATATCCTTTGGCTACTAGTCTTGCTTTGTTTCTTACCACGAACCTTCCTCGTTCATCTTGTTTGAACACCCATTTAGTACCAATAACATTTTTGATGTGTGGGTCTTTGAACTAATTCCCATACTTTATTTCTTTCAAACTGATTGACTCTTCTTGCATAGCTTGAATCCAATGTGTGTCATTCAATGCTTGTAACACATCTTTGGGCTCTATTTGCGAGATGAAACATGTGAACATAGCTTCTTGTTGAGTTCGGATCTCGTTTTGACACCTTCTCTTATATCTCCAATGACAAGTTCTGGTGGATGGTCTTTGACCATCTTACATCAGTTGAAGTAAGTTAGCTGGGTTCAGTTGTCTAGCAGCTGTGTTGCTTTGATCGCCTCTCTCGTAGTCACTTAGCTGCAAATTTTCCAAATTGTTTTTGAGATTCAGCTATCTCATCTTCTTCTCGAGTTTATAATTCCGGCTTGGCTTGAGATCAAAGGGACTCTTCGTATGGTTGGATGATTCAAACTTATCGGTGACTCTTCAATGTCTTCTCCATTTACATTTGGCTCATCGAATACCACATGAATGGATTCTTCTCGCAACCATAGTCCTTTTGTTGAGTACTCTGAAGCTTTGCTTTCGGTGAGTATCCCAAGAAGATACCTTCATCCTTTAGCATCGAAGGCCTTTAGATTATCTTTGGCATTGTTGTGGATGAAGCATTTACATCCAAATATTCTAAAATACGCAACATTTGGTTTTCTTCCGGTCAAATCTCATAGGAGTCTTTGTCATTTGTCATTTTATCATACATCCTGTTTTGAGTGTAGCAAGTGTGTTGATTGCTTCCACCCAAAATCTTTTTGGTAACCCTGCTCGCCTAACATGGTCCTTCTTTCTTTTCTTTGAGAGTTCATTCCTTCTTTCTCGCAACTCCGTTCTGTTTGTGGAGTCCTTGCTGCAGAGATAGTTCATGAACAATACCATTTTCAATACAATCTGAGTTATTATTCCATTGACAAACTCGGTTCCTGCAATACGATCTTATTTTGATAATGGTTTGGCTCTTCTCATTCTGAATCCTCTTCATCATTTGTGGTAGTTTCGTAGAGTTTCTTTCTTCTTACACATGAATATTGTCCATGTATATCTTGAGTAGTCATCTACTACCACCAAGGTGTATTTCTTTCCACTTATGCTATTTGCCCCTTTGGGCTAAATAGATCCATATGTAGCGGATCTGATATTCTTGTTGAAGATGGACATGTCTTTTCTTTGAATGAAGATTTGATTTGTTTTCCTTCGACATGCATCACATATACTCTCCTTCAGATATCTTGAGTCCGAAGTCCTTCCACAAGATTACTTCTTGCAAGCTTGTTAATCGTTTTGAAATTCAGGTGACTCGGCTTTTTTGTGCCTGAGCCCAACTTGATTGATTGTCTTTTTGCTAATAGACAGAATCTTTGTGTGTAGCGGTTGACCAATCTACTACATACATGTTCTTTTGTCTCCGCATCTTGCAACACAACTTCATTCGATTCAAGATCCTTGATTTGGCATATACCTATATTGAATCCAACATTATAGCCCTTGTCACAGAGTTGATCGATGCTTAGCAAGTTGAAGTTGAGTCCTTCAACATATGCAACATCTGTGATTTCTAATCCATTCCTCTTGATGAATCCAATGCCTCTTATTTCTCCCCTGGAGCTTCATTTCCTCCAAATATGACTTTTGCTCCTTTTACTTCCTTGAATTTTGACAAATTTTTCTTGTTTCTGTCATATGTCCGGAACAACCACTATCCATATACCAGGTTCCTTGGCTTTTCTGTATTCTCTTGAACCCGCAATCAAGGAAATTAAGTTTTAGGTACCCATACTTGTATGCAGGTCCTGAGGGGTTAGAATTGTAAGATGATCCAACCAACTTATAGCCAAATGATTTGACTCTAAGGGTTGCCATCTATCAATGCCATAATCATAATTAATCTTGGCAAATTGCTTCAGGGATTTTAGGTTCATACAATTTGTCTCTTTTGTCCGTATGCTGTGTATAAGTTTTAGCAATCGCTTCTTTGGGTAATTGTGGTGTCTCGAGTGTAGTGCCTAGGTGCATATGTGTCTTTGAAAGCTCTTATACTTTTGGAATGGCCTTTCTTTGAGTTCTAGGCCTTTGCCATTTGTGCTTATATTCCATAAGTTTATGCCGATAGTTCACATTATTCCAATCGACTTGGCTTGGATATTTTCTACCATTCCCATCATATGTATTTCTTTTATAGATTTTTTTGGGGTTTTTGGTAGCTCGCTTCTTCTTTCTGAGTATATTTTTTTTGGAGTTTCTTGAGGAACTTGGTGAATCTCTTCTCATTTTGTCCTTTCAGGGGCCGCACTCAACTGGTCGTACATTTCCTTTTCCTTTATAACCAAGGCCGGTTTGCTTGTAATTGTGCTTTGGGGTGAATGTGTGTGCAACATTTAGAGTTTTGGATTTCTTAGACTCTTCATTGCTTGAAGATCCTTTTTCCAAAATACTCTCGAAGTTTGACATATCATAGAGAGTTAAATCTAAGCTGTCTTGTCTCCACATTCTCTTTGACTCATAATAAGATCATCTAATGATTTAGATGCCTTAGTGAATGAGGCAATAACATTTTTGAGGTCATTCTCCTCTTTTCTATGGCAACTATTTCTCGCTATTAACTTAGCATTTTCACCTTTAAACTTTCATTCTCATCGCCTATTTGACTTAGAGTACTCGACTCCTTAGTCGACTTTGAGTTTTGGCTCTTGAGTAGGTGTTTTCCTCATTTAATAGTGTGTGTGAGGATTTAATATGTTCAAAATCTTTCATCATTTTGCCTAATTAATCATAAAGATCGAGTGGGTGATGAAGTGTGTGTGTCACGATCACTATCACTAGAGTCCGAGTTTGATGAGTTAGAGTGTACCTCATCTTCTTGGTGAGTTGATCTTGTTCCTTGGCCATCAAACGATCAGGGCTTCTTCTTCGTGAGTCACTGAGTAGTCGGCTTCACCACTCTCAATCGATTGTGTCTTTTGACTCTGCATTTTCTGCAGCCAACATTGCTTTTTCTTTTCTTTTCTTCTTCTCTCAAGACCTTTCTTTCTTCTTCATTCATGTATTTGTTGACTACAGAGGATATGGGCAATCAATGGCGTAGTGACCTGGTTGTCTCACAGTTCAAAGATAGATATTCAACCTTTTGATCAGCTCTTTCCATTCTTGGATTGTCGGCCCTTTGATATTGACTTTTTGATGATCCGCTCTCTTGGTTGCCTATCTTCCCTTGACTTGAGAGAGTGAGTGTCTTTCGGAAGATTCGCCTTGCCTCTCTTGTAGTTCTTATTGAAGAACTTGTTGAATCTTTTAACCATCGTGGCTATTTCTTCCGGATCAATGGCTTTTGACCTCGACTCTCTTCCCATCTTTAACAATTAGAGCAAATTGTTTTGGTACATTGTTCTCTTCCTCAGTCTTTTTCTTCTCACTCAAACTCGTAGGCTTTGAGGTCCGAGAATAGTTCATGGTTGGATGTCTTTGATAGGTCCATGGAATGTCTTAGTGCCATGACCTTCATTTCCCATTCGATTGGAAGACTTTTTAGGATCTTCATACACATTTCTTCGTGTATATTCCTTTCCAAGTGCGAGATAGCTCGTTGGTGATTTCGTGAACCGAGCATCCGATTGATCCAGGTTTTCTCCCGAGATCATTTTGAAGTTCTCAAATTTACGCCACCTTTGATAATTTGTTTTCTTTGATTTGTTCTCGAGCCTTCACAAATCAATGTTAGCTTGTCCCGATTTCTTTAGCGTTTTGCATGATTTGACTTTATTGAACATGGCTTTGTCGAGTTTTGTAAAGGATGTCCTGGCTACATTGTCCAGGTTGTATCTTTTTCTGTCATCATTTGTCCATTCGGTTCTTGGTTTTTCAACCATGGCCGGTCCGGGAGCAACATCTTCCTCTCCTCGCCTTGGCAATTTCTTCTTATAGTTGTGTTCACCTTTAAGATCTGCAAATAGCCCATCTTCTATCACTATCCACATCTCATCATGTAATCTTTGATAGATGAGCATGAATACGAATTTTCCAATCATCAAATTCTTCAATTGTGAACATAGAGATGCGTGTCAAATTTGCTTCCATGATAATAAATTTTAATGATAAAAAAAGTTTTGAAAGTTTAAGTACTAAAGCGAGACTTTGAAAAGTTTGGAGATCTAGTTCAAGAACTGTGCGGAAGGCTCAATGAACTAACCGTTCGATACCACTTGTAGGTCCCAAGGGGTGTAAGTGTAAGGTTTAGAAGGGGGTTGAATAAACCTTACCAAATTTTTGATTTAGTCCTTTTAAAATTGAGTTGATACTACACAGTTGTGTCCTGGTGGACTGGCCGAGTTTAGTTGATCGAGTAGAGTTAGTCTTTCAACGGACTCAATCGAATTTGTTGATGGAATAACTCGTTTGTTAAGTCTTAATTAACTCAATTGTGGTTTGTTTTTATTGGAAGACTTAACACCCTTAAGATTGGTTAAGTAGAGATTTAGAGCTTGATTTAGTACTTAGAGATTATCTTATGGATAACAAATATGTCGTGAGAAATAAACAAATATGATGCAAGAATTAAAGTCTTCGAAATGTAAATGACACAATAAGATTTTTATAGAGGTTCGAAGATGGGGTAATTCTTCTACTCTCTCTTCTCCAACTCCCTGGAGGAATCCACTAGGTATTGATCGATATACAAAGTGGTAATAGTCCGGATACAAGTCTTGATCACACACGGTGACTTGATCCTTTGGGACTCGGTTTGGAGACGCTTGATCACTCGGTGGCTTCTCGACGACTAAACCTTCTTCTGGAGGCATTTTTGCGCTTGCTAAACGACTCACTTGCTCAATCTCTTTGGATTTGATCACAAGCCCTCCAAAAGCTCAAGACTTGGTTCGACCTTGAACCTTTCTACAATCCTTCGTGGAATGTAGACCCCTTGATTTTCGTATTTTCCTCTTCAGCGATTGAAGTTATCTTTCCTTCACAAGTGAGTGTTGGATTGATGTTCTTCGTAGTGTAGGCTTGAGGATTGAGAATATTTCGGTTTCTGATTCTAATAATTGCTTGAACGTTTGTGGTTTGGTCTTTTTTTTTTCTCTTTTTCTCAAAGTCATTTATCGCCTTTTATAGTGATCTTTCAAAAATTTGCCCGTTGAAGAGATAGCTTATTTTTGAAAGTCACTTGCGTCGTTAGCTTGTCTTGTTGCGATCCTTGAATTGCCATTTCCTCGTATGAATTGTTCTTCACCTTTTCGAGTTCGACACGGTGTAGTGCTTCCATTGGTTTATTCCTTTTGCACGCTTGGGGACCGAGCACCCGAGAAAGGTATCATGGAGATATTACTTGTTTAAGTAATTCTCTTGATTTGTGCAACGGATCTTTTCAGATTATCTCGACTTGACCGCATTTCGTTGCTTTCCCCAGGTGACTTAGAGTCGACTTCCAATCATTGGATGACTCTTCTGTCACTTCAACTTGAGACTTGGCTTTTCTTGAGTTGACTTGATCGATACTCCACTCACCATCTGCATCGCTTCTTCGATAGAGTTCCGTCTACTTTCTTTGCCATACTACTGTCTTGCGTGAGTCTTCCTTCTAGTCTCCGGGTTAATGCTTCTTGCATGTTTGGGCATAGTCGATTTAACTCGGCTTGACCAGCCCTATTTATTACAATGCGGTTTACAACAAAAATGGGGTGCCAACTTCCTATTCTAAGTTTTACATGGCATTCATCAAAATCTAAACAATAAATTTCCTAACAAAGTTGCGGAAGCACGGCCCACCGTGCTTTGAAAGCACACCCCGGCCGTGCTTTTCACGCCATGGCCATATTTTTCTTTTTTGGCTGATTAAAAGCATGGCCGTGTTTGAAAACACACCCTAGCCGTGTTTGTCTCGAAAGGCCCGAAATGACGCGTTTAGCTTGGGATTTCGAGTGTTTTTGCATCCATAAACCCCGGGATATGTTTTGACATGAATCCATGGTCCGAAATCCACCAAAAATAGCTCAATGATCAATCTACACCAATAAAAGCACTCACAAGAATATGAACTATGTACAATCAAAAACTCATGAAACTAACAACAAAATGACTCAAATTCTACTCAAATACACACATAAAACATGCATAAAAGACCGACTTTATCAGGCACCTTGTGAAGATTACCACAATCTTCAACCTTGAAGAATACCAAATTCTTCAACACCTCAATAAGAAGATCGCCACAATCTTTTTAGACCTATCACCTAGATCATCCAAGTGTGTTCTTACCACAAAGAAACACTCACAAGGATATCTTGTGTTTGAATGATAACCAAAAATCAAGATTACAACTCAATAATGAATATTACAATTTGAGTGCAAAGTGTAATCAAGAATAGCCTAGACCTCAAGGATGTGAAAGTGATAAGCTAGACAAATTTACAACAAGAATAATAACAATGAAAGACCAAGTATTTGCTTGAAGTGTATCTTGTTGTGTTGTATCTCAATTGTTGTATTGGTTGCTCCAAAGCTTCCTCTATTTATAGGAGATGATTGATCAAGCATAGGCTCCTCTTGGGGATTGAAAATCTCTGAGAAAAATACAATTAAAATCAAGAATATAGCTGTTAGAAATCAATCCCACAATTTAAGGAAATGTGTGTCAAGCATCAAACGGTCATATTTTTTTGTCAATACACAGGCGACCTGGTCGCGAGTAAATAAGAGAATTACGCACACTTTGAAAATTTCAACAGGCGGCGGCCGACATAAACCGACCGCCAGGTCGGCCCCCCTGTCTCAACCGGTCCCCCTAACTCAAAAACGAAGAGGTTTTGTTCTGTTTCAAAATGAAACATGCAGTACGGTCGACCGGGACCGGTCCACCGGACCGTCGACGCCCAGATGCACTTGGCCGACGACTGCGACTTTACTCCGTCTCATTTTCTGTTTCAAAAATCATCTCAGTGCGGGTTGCCCTAGGGCAAACCGGTCGACACGAGATTTAAATGTTGTCCAATTTTTGTCGAAAATAAAACTCAAGAAATACTCAAAATTTAGTAAAAACATTTTAAACCAATCGGGAGTATTTAGACAACATTTAGAAATCTTGTTTTAGGAGTAAAAAACCATTGACATAAAATCATTAAAAGTGTTGTCCATTATTATCAAAAATAAACTTGAGGAAATACTCCTAGGAAAATATTAAAACCATTTTAAATCATTTAGGAGTATTTGGACAACCTTTAAAAACATTGTTTTGGTGACAAAATAAAATCACCAAAATTAAGATAAAAACATGTATCAAACAAAAAGTTGCAACATCAACTCACTTATATTCTTCAACATGAAAACATCGTCTCAAACATACGAAAAATGATGATACCAGGAGGAAAAAGCTCGATAGAACATTAAAAGTCCCAGATCTAGCTCAAATGACAATGATCTCTATGTAGTGATTGTTTCCACGATCAATAGAGGAGCATACGACCAAGAATCCGGATTTTTTCCAAAAGCTGGATCGACAAATAAAATCCAAACTCGCCCAAGTCAAGACAAATAATTTTCATATGATCGTATCAACACACTCCCACGCAATATGAGAGAATAAACTTCTAGTTACAAAGAGGGAAGATGTGTACTTACACAAAAAGGGAATAACACTATTCCCATAGGAGGAAAAAAAAACATAAAAACAAAGAAATGAATATTCTCCCTCATCGTCGATTTAAGGATGGTGAAGAAGGCTGTGAGCTTTTGAGGGCTCTGGTTTTGGAGGTGAGAGAGAGAATGTACAACTTGGATTTAAAATTAATTATGAAAATATTTAAATGATTTACCACCTTAACTACATTTGTCAGTGTCAAGAGGGCAAGTTTTACTAATATATACGGGTTTGCATGTTTACATGGGAAGCAAGAAAGTTAAATTTATTTTCTTTTTGTTTACTTTTCTATTTATAGTAAGAAAATGGTTACTTAAATGATAAATTTATTTACTTCTTTCTATATTTCATTACATCTCAAAATATATTTATAATTGTTTTCTTTTGAGGTCCACTCTATAAAACCCTAATTTTAAGACATTCTAAAATGATATAAAATTAAACTTCTTCATGAATGATTCCATTAAAACAAAGTTAATTATAAACTTAGCCACAAGGTATTTGTTTTGATATTATTAACGATGATATTCTCGATTATGTATTTGCCTTAGATTCAACAGAAGAGCAAATACCACAGAAACGAACTTCGGAACCATTCACACAGAGATTTTCTGTAATGTTATATTATAGAGAGTTGTGGGAACTTTCTAAAGAACTCTGTTCATAGATTCTCTAGAATGTTGTATGTGGTTTGTAGAGAATTGTATGGACTTTTTAGAGAACTCTACTATAAATATCTTGTAAATATCTTGGAGAATATTCTTACAAAGTCTAGAGAGCTTCTACCAACCGTTAGATCAACTTGATCACCATCGTCCATATGGAAGTGGAATAGTATATATAGGGGTTATGTGATCATTTGTAACCTACCAAGTCTTGTAATAGTCTGGTTGAATATAATTGTTCTCTTACCAACTTTCTTTTAACAACACTTTGACATACAATATTTTTGAATCGATATACTATCAAACTAGTGGTAGAATTATGTTCATCTTACGGCCTCTCATATATCATCACTATCTGCATTTTCATCTTGAAGTCCATCTTGAATGTTCAACTAAAAATTGAAAAGTCATTCATATCTTCATAATAATCTCATGTTTCAAAACCATAGCAAGTGAGTAGATAATCTCCTATTTAAAAACCATAATAGCAAGTGATTTTCTCTTCTTTCTTTCTTTTTCTCGACTTTAATTTCCTTCAACTATCCCTACTTACTCCACTTTCCTTTTCTTTTTGATTCTTTTGTTTCAAAATGAAATATGTGGCTATGATGACGCTCAATATTACAACAATCACGTGCCACAATATAATATCTCGTGACAACAAGATGATGCATGTCCCACTATATCTCGAATCCTTTTGGATATGCATAATTGGAGGACCAACTAGACCGGCCCGCGATTCGGACGAGAATCTTATGCTCATGGTTGCGATTCCAAAATTGGAACCACTGGTTTTGGTTCTAAATCGGAACTCGATTTCTATACGATTCACGGTTAAAATTGGAACTTTTTTTTGGAATTTTTAAAAAATATTTAACAATTTAGTTAAAAAAAAAAAGCACTTGAACTTAATATTGATAATAATATTAAGTTACCTATGTATCCTCTTAGGTATAGACAAATCAAAGTCCGTAGTTCGCTTACCTTTTTTTTTTACCCTTGTTATCTTCTAGGTGTGGCATTGATCCATTGATCAATCACTCATATTTCTGTTAGATAAATATTTTTATCATGATTTTGATGATTTTGTTCAAATGTGTTTTTAAACCAAAACAATGTCCCTAAATGTTGTCTAAATACTTCCGATCGATTTAAAATGTTTTTACTATTTTTCGGAGTATTTCTTGGAGCCCGTACCTGAGTTGAGTTTTGGAACAGAAAAAGGGACGTAGAAAAAATTAGGGAGGGCGACCGGTCGACCCCTGGGCGACCGGTACCTGGGAGCCCTCCTGAAGTTGCTGTCTTCTCTGTTTCGATTTTTATTCAACCCCAATCGGTCAAGATCAAGGGCGGCCGACGGTTGCACCCCCTCCGACCGGTCCCCATTGTGTAAAAATCGCAGAAAACTTATTTCAAACTTATCTCGTGTGCGACAGTCGAACCCCTGTTTTATCAGCAAACTATCCGTTGTATTTTCAGACATCTTTTCCCTAATTTGTGGGATTGATTTCTAACAGCTATATTGATGATTTAAATGGTTTCTTTTGCAGCAAATCACTCCAAAAAGGAGCCTATGTCTGGAAATCAAAGCAAGACCTCTCCTATAAATAGAGGCTTCATTCAAACAACAAGATACAACACATCACACAAGCAAAGAGCAAACAAGCAAACACTTTCATATATCTTGTTGTATTAGCCTTAGCACTTTCACTTGCACACATTTGAGGTCTAGGCTTTCAATTCTTGATTACACTTGTACTCATATTGTATCATTCATTATTGAGTTGTAATCTTGTTTTTGGTCATCATTCAACACAAGACATCCTTGTGAGTATTCTTGTGGTAAGAATACACTTGGGTGATCTAGGTGATAGGTGTTTGGAGAGTGTGGTACTATTCAAAGGTGGTGAAGTAAGATTGTGGTCATCTCCTTGTAGGTGTTGTAAGAGGGTTGTGGTAATCTTCAAGATGTTGTATTAATTTTGGTAATTAATAAAATTTCTTTTTTTTTCGAAACCCATCCCGGATATACTGGGGTGGTAGAGCACGTAGTCCCTAGGTGGGGTGAAGCTCTTTAAATCAACGTGTGTTGTTTATTTTCCGCATTTAGCTTTCATCTTTGCTTGATTATTCGAAAAAGAGGGCAAAATCTGAAAAACCGAGATAATCTATTCACTCCCCCTCTAGATTATCGTAGCCACTTGGACCTACAATTTCTCGCTCGTTCGGTTGTATTTGTCTCGTGTCAAACTCATCGGATTGGTCGAGACTCTAATCCTTGTGTTCGCTTCTCCACTCTAGACCCATCATCCAATAAACATTGGGTTCTAAGGAGTCGGATGCATACATGAGTGTGATTCATCCAAAATATTTCCACGGAGCTAAAGCGTTTGCTCTACCACAACGGTTGAGTTGTAATCTTGTTTTTGGTCATCATTCAACACAAGACATCCTTGTGAGTATTCTTTTGGTAAGAATACACTTGGGTGATTTAGGTGATAGGTGTTTGGAGAGTGTGGTACTCTTCAAAGGTGGTGAAAGAAGATTGTGGTAATCTCTTGTCAGGTGTTGTAAGAGGGTTGTGGTAATCCTCAAGGTGTTGTATTAATTTTGGTAATTAATAAAATTTCTTTTTTTTTCGAAACTCATCCAGGATATCTTTGGGGTGGTAGAGCACGTAGTCCCTAGATGGGTGAAGCTCTTCAAATCAACGTGTGTTGTTTATTTTCCGCATTTAGCTTTCATCTTTGCTTGATTATTCGAAAAAGAGGGCAAAATCGAAAAACCGAGATAATCTATTCACCCCCCTCTAGATTATCGTAGCCTCTTGGACTTACAAGTGGTATCAGAGCCAAACTATTTGGCTAGCTCGTTCCGAGTAAAGAGGAAAGATCCATGGCTACAAATGATGCTCATCTCACCACCAGCGCCTCCACCAACAAGCCACCACTATTCGACGCCAACAACTACGCATTTTGGAAAGACCGTATGGAGTGCTTCCTACAAGGGTGCGGGTTCGACATTAGGAATGTGGTTGTTGAAGGAGTTGATCAACCAACCAAGAAATTGGGGGATGGCACCTCGGCTCCTAAGCCTTTCAAGGAGTTCGATGAAAACGACAAAAAGGCTTTCTCTCTAAACGGTAAGGCCTTAAATATTTTGCATTGTTCTCTTACCGCCACCGAGTACAATCGCATAAGAGGCATAAGGTCGGCACATGAGGTTTGGGAAAAATTGGAGACTATATATGAAGGGACAAAGAAGGTCAAGCAAGCAAGAAAGACCATGCTTGTTAAAGATTTCGAAAACTTTAACATGTATGATGGTGAAAACATCTCTAAGATGGTGGAAAGGCTTGACAACATTGTCAATCCTCTTGTGGCCCTCGGTAAAGTCATCTCAGAAGAAGACAAGGTGACTAAGGTATTGAATGCTCTTCCCGGCTCATGGTCCGAAAAGGTGACGGCTATCACGGAGGCACAAAATCTTGAGACACTCAAATTTGACGAGCTCATCGGGAACCTCCTCATCTATAAAGTCTATCTCAAGGAGAGGAAAAATTCCAAACCAACCATCAATCAATCGGGTATGCAAAATATTCCTAAAGGTCTTGCTTCTTCTTCTAATAATGCATACTATGATAATGATGATGATGATGATGAGGAGGAGAGCGGCGCGCACTTGTTCGAAAAATTTGCAAAATTTGTGAATAAAAATAAGGCAAGAAAACCGAGAGATAATACTTGCTTTAAATGTGGAAAACGGGCACTTCATTGCCGATTGCCAAAACTCGATGAGGAGGAACAAAAGAAAAAGAAGCATTTTTCGAAAAAGAAGGCTCTAAATGCGGAGGTCAAAACTTGGGATGAATTACTTGAAACAACCGACGAGGAAGGAGAAACCGAACATGGTCATATGGCCATAGACGATGAAAACCATGAGGTACGCTCTAACTCTTCTACCTCCTCCCTAGTTGACGAATTGCAATGTGATTTTGATGAATTGCAAATTGAATTTCAAAATTTGATTGTTAAATACAAGACCTTGAAAAAGGAGCATAAAGAGCTTAAAATTGAAAAGGATAAATTATTTACTTCTTATGAATCTCTTGATAAAGCTCATGCTATTACTCTTACTCAAGTTCATACTCTTGAAACCGAGAAGGAATTGCTCACAAAAAATCTTGAATGTTTGAAAAATGATGTGCATCGTTTTAACATAAGCACGGATAAAGTTACAAAAAATTTAGATGCACAAAGAGGTGAGCATTCCAAATTGGGACTTGGCTATAAACCATTTCAAAGTGTTTTTAAGAAAAATAACCAAGGTCCGACTTTTGTACGTCTTTAGTAGCTCTAATACTCCTACTTGTTTTTATTGTGGCAAAGTTGGATATTATGCTAATAATTGCAAATTGAGAAATAGCTCTAGTCATGTTTGGAGACCCAAAGGTCTCAAGACTAACCCCTATGGACCCCAAAATTATAGGGTACTTAAAAGAAATTCTTTTGTAGGTAATAGGGGCTATAACAACAATGGAAGATTCAAAATGGCTCGTGGACAACGGATATTCACGCCATATGACCGGGAGGAGAGAACTTTTTACCAACATCAAGCTCCAAGAAGAGGGTATGGTCATGTTCGGCAATGGCAAAGGAAGAATTCTTGGAAATGGAGAAATTGATAACTCTTCTTTCTCTCTTAGTAATGTTCTTTTAGTAGAAGGGCTTAAGTTTAATTTGATAAGTGTTAGCCAACTTTGTGATTCAAATTATGATGTTTCTTTCAATAAAGAAAAATGCCTTATACTTAAAAATGGTGAAATTATTTGTGAAGCAAATAGAAAAGGCAATCTTTACAAAATTTGTACAAGTGATTTGGTTAGTCAAAATGTTTCTTGTTTAGTCGCCAATAATGATTTAACTAGTTTATTGCATAGGCGAATTGGACATGTTGGATACAAGAATTTGAAAAATATTTACAAAAACCAACATGTGAAAGGACTATCCAAATTGAATTTTGAAAATCTTGGCTTATGTGACACTTGTCAAAAGAACAAATTAGTTAAAAGTAGTTTTAAACCCAAAAATGAAATTTTCACAACCAAACCCCTACAATTGCTTCACCTTGATTTGTATGGGGATATTGGTACGGCAAGTCTAAGTGGAAAACATTACACTTTCGTTATTGTCGATGATTTTTCTAGATATACTTGGGCTCTTTTTCTTACCAATAAAAGCGATGCCGTTAATGAGTTTGTTAAGTTGTGTAGACTTATTGAGAATGAAAAGGAAGATACTATTAAGTCTATTCGAAGTGATTGAGGTGGAGAATTTGATGGTGAATTTAGAGTATTTTGTGAAACTAAGGGATATGCTCATAATTTTTCGGCTCCAAGGACACCTCAACAAAATAGAGTAGCCGAAAGGAAAAATCGGGCACTACAAGAGATGAGTAGGTTCATGCTCAATGAATTTTCACTTCCAAAATATTTTTGGGCCGAAGCCGTAAGTACCGCTTGCTATGTCATTAATCGAGTTTATATTCGTCCTAAAATGAATAAAACTCCATATGAGCTTTGGAAAGGAAGAACTCCAAATATTAGCTTTTCAAGATATTTGGTTGTAAGTGCTTTATTTTTAATACCAAGGATCAATTGGACAAACTTGATCGTAAGGCCGATGAAGGGATATTTATGGGATATTCAACAAAGAGCAAAGCATATCGGGTTTACAATAAGACTAGTGGGATTGTTGAATAATCCATCCATGTCAAATTCAATGAAGCTTGGTGTTGAAAGAATACCCAGTGATGAGAGTGATGAAGAGGATATATTGAACCCATTGTTCAAAATGATGCTCAAAATGATCAACCTACTACATCAAATGATCAACCATCCACTTCAAGTGTTCCTCAAGAAGACAAAGGTGATACTTCGGATCTTCCCGTGGCTTTGAAATTTAAAGGAGATCACTCAAAAGATCTTATTTATGGTGATCCCCTTGATAAAGTGATGACCCGAAGAAAATTTGCCAAAAAAGCTCTTATATCTCAAAAAGAGCCTAAAAATGCTAAGGAGGCTATTGAGGATGAGGATTGGTTTTTGGAGATGCAAGAGGAATTGAATCAATTTGAAAGAAATGATGTATGGGAATTGGTACCTTGTCCTCCTTCTCAAACTATTATTGGTACAAAATGGGTATTCCGGAATAAGCTTGATGATCAAGGCAACATTGTTCGAAACAAGGCAAGGTTAGTAGCTCAAGGGTATTGTTAAGAAGAAGGTATTGATTATGATGAAACTTTCACACCCGTAGCACGTTTAGAAGCTATTCGTATTTTACTTGCCTATTCTTGTTATAAAAATTTCAAACTTTACCAAATGGATGTTAAATCCGCTTTCTTAAATGGTTTTATTCAAGAAGAAGTCTATGTAAAACAACCTCCGGGATTTGAAAATTTTTCTAGGCCTAATGACGTTTATAAACTTAAAAAGGCCTTGTATCCCGTGCATGGTATGATAGACTTAGCTCTTTTCTTTTGCAAAATGGTTTTATAAGAGGTAAAGTTGATACTACTCTCTCTCTGTTTTGAAAAAGGGCAAGATTGTTTACTTGTGAAAATTTATGTTGAAGATATCATCTTTGGTGCTACTAATGAATCCTTGTGCAAGAAATTTTCTAAGTTAATGCAAGGAGAATTCGAGATGAGTATGATGGGGAGCTCAACTTCTTTCTTGGGCTTCAAATTAAACAATGCCAAGAAGGTATATACATTCGCAATCAAAATATACAAAGGAACTTTTGAAAAAGTTCGGCATTGAAGAAGGAAGAACCGTGGTCTACTCCTATGGCAACCAATATCAAAATTGACAAAGATAAAAAAGGGAAGTCCGTGGATGAATCAAAGTATCGAGGTATGATTGGTAGTTTACTTTATTTAACCGCTAGTAGACTGGACATTCTTCATGTCGTATTCCTATGTGCTCGTTTTCAAAGCAATCCCAAAGAATCTCATATGAGTGCCGTTAAAAGGATTTTTCGATATTTGAAAGGCACTATTCAATATGGTTTGTTCTATCCAAAGAATGAATTTTTTTCTTAAAGGTTATAGTGATTCGGATTATGCGGGAAATATTGATGATCGGAAAAGTACTTTCGGATCATGTCAATTTTTAAGCGATTGCCTAGTTTCTTGGTTTTCAAAGAAGCGAAAATTGTGTTTCACTTTCAAGAAGCCGAATATATTTCCATGCTTTTTGTTGTACTCAACTTCTTTGGATGAAACAAACCTTAGCGGATTACAACGCTTTCTTTTGAAAACGTTTTTATCTTTTGTGACAATATATCCGCTATAAACATTGCTCAAAACCCGGTTCATCATAACCGTACTAAACATATTGAGATTCGACATCATTTCTAAGGGATTGTGTTTCTAAACGAAAAATTGAGATATCTTTTGTACCATCTCAAGATCAATTGGCGGACATTTTTACAAAACCGCTATCTTCCGAGACTTTTGCATCCATACGAGCTCGTTAGGCATAATGCATATTGAATGAGGTTTACGTTTACATTTTGCATGTTTTTAAAACTTAGGGGCGAAAAATCGGATTTTTGGTTGAAAATTCGGATTTTTTGTAAATCGCAAGCAACAGGTGGGCTGATGAAGTTGAGGGCAAGTCGCCCTCAACGTTGATCGGTCGCCCTCAACCACGACTAGTCGCCCTAAGCTAATTTTTGGATTAAAACCGCAGATTCATCTCATGCCTTAGTCATTTTAACCCATTTTTGCCATTTTTCGTCCCCTTCGCAAATTCACAAATTTCACTCAAAATTTGTTTTCATGCATTCAATTCATATCTTGGACATAATATAACATGTTTATCATCATCATCGCTCATCTTTACCGATCGAATGGTAAGAATTTTCCTTTCTTTGCTCAATTGGGTTGAACCCTTGAGTTTATGGCTTTCTTGTATATTTCTTGATGAAATTATCTTATGATCATAATGAGCATAGTTGTTATGTTGTATTGTATGATGTTTGGTATGATTTGGTGATGAAAATTTTTGGCTTGATTCATTTACAAGGGCTCTATACAACTTCTTTTAATTTTTACGCCCACAAAGTGTTTGATGAAATTTCACAATGAAAATTTCAACTTCTACATGATTCTCTTGCTTTCAAAAGTCTTATATACTTATTGAGATCATGTCTTGGCATACAAAATGAGCTTATGGATTTGTTCATGATACATTTCTCCCATTTCTTCGGATTTTAAGCCTTCTTCTTTCAATGGTTGATAAATCGTATTCTAGGCGCACTTTGATATACTTGTATAATATTTTTATCATCCTAACATTCTTTTTGATGATTCCAAAGGGGGAAAACAGGAAATTGGCTCGTTAGCTCAAAAAAGCTAATAAAAGCTCGCAATAAAAGCTATAAGCTATGGCTTCCTAAAGCCAAGTATTCCTAGTCCATGGCTTGTATTATGGACTTAATTGCAATAGCTTATAAGTATTTTGACAGGGGGAGCTTATTAGCTCATGATGTTTGTGTATCCCGTAAAAGCTTGTTATAGCTTATGCTTATGCTTATGCAATTTTTCTTGTTGATGTGCTTATCAATAGGGGGAGCTTTTTATAAAATATTTTTAAACGATTAGTTCACTTGTAAAACCGGTAAATTATTTTGTTTTCAAAATCGTCCTTGTGAAAATTGTTTTGGTTTGTAATCATCAAAAAGGGAGAGTTTGTTAGATAAATGTTTATATCATGATTTTGATGATTTTGTTCAAATGTGTTTTTAAACCAAAACAATGTCCCTAAATATTGTCTAAATACTTCCGATCGATTTAAAATATTTTTACTATTTTTCGGAGTATTTCTTGGAGTTTATTTTCGATAAAAAATTGGACAACACATCTATTTCAGGCTCGACCGGTTGCCCTATAGGGCAACCCGTACCTGAGTTGAGTTTTGGAACAGAAAAATGGACGTAGAAAAAATTAGGGAGGGCGACCGGTCGACCGGGGTGGTCGACCGGTAGGGGCGACCGGACGACCCTGGGCGACCGTGCACTGGAGCCCTCCCGAAGTTTCTTTGTCTTCTCTGTTTCAATTTTTATTCAACCCCAACAGGTCAAGATCAAGAGCGCGACGGCCGCACCCTCCGAAGGGCCCCCCTGTGTAAAAATCGCAGAAAACTTATTTCAAACTTATCTCTGTGCGACCGGTCGAACCCCTGTTTTATCAAGAACTATCAGTTGCATTTTTGATGATTTTTCCTAATTTGTGGGATTGATTTCTAACAAACTATATTTTGCAAAGAAATCACTCCTCAAGGATGAGCTATGTCTCGGAAATCAAAGCAAGACCTCTCCTATAAATAGAGGCTTCATTCAAACAACAAGATACAACACATCACACAAGCAAAGAGCAAACAAGCAAACACTTTCATATATCTTGTTGTATTTTTAAGACTTTCACTTGCACACATTTGAGGTCTAGGCTTTCATTCTTGATTACACTTGTACTCATATTGTATCATTCATTATTGAGTTGTAATCTTGTTTTGGTCATCATTCAACACAAGACATCCTTGTGAGTATTCTTTGGTAAGAATACACTTGGGTGATCTAGGTGATAGGTGTTTGGAGAGTGTGGTACTCTTCAAAAGTGGTGAAGTAAGATTGTGGTCATCTCCTTGTAGGTGTTGTAAGAGGGTTGTGGTAATCTTCAAGGTGTTGTATTAATTTTGGTAATTAATAAAATTTCTTTTTTGAAACCCATCCCAGGATATATTAGGGTGGTAGAGCACGTAGTCCCTAAAGGTGGGGTGAAGCTCTTTAAATCAACGTGTGTTGTTTATTTTCCGCATTTAGCTTTCATCTTTGCTTGATTATTCGAAAAGAGGGCAAAATCTGAAAAACCGAGATAATCTATTCACTCCCTACAGATTATCGTAGCCACTTGACCTACAATTTCTCTCGCCGTTCTGGTTGTATTTGTCTCGTGTCAAACTCATCGGATTGGTCGCAGACTCTAATCCTTGTGTTCGCTTCTCCACTCTGACCCATCATCCAATAAACATTGGGTTCTAAGGAGTCGATGCATACATGAGTGTGATTCATCCAAAATATTTCCACCGAGCTAAACGTTTGCTCTACCACAACGGTTGAAACGAGCGATGCTAAAACCTCTTTTGTGATGATTGAAAGGATTGGATAAGCTTGAGTTTTTTGTGACCACCATTTCAAAATATCAAAGTCTTCAATATATGTTTCAATAAACTCGAAAGATTTAATTAAATAATTCTCAAGGTCTACATTTGAGCTTAAGGAACCCCTTGGACGTTTACTCTTTTTTCTAAGTAATCATTGTGCAACATTAAATTTACTGATTTCAGATGATGTACTAGAATTAATAGATTGTTGTGTTTCAATTTGACTAACTTCTCCCTTAAATTTTACACTATATTCTCTATAAATATCATTTATATTTTGTCTAAGTTCAAATAACATCGATACAACATTTAGTCTTAGATGTGTCTCATACGGTTGCGAATACAAAACATCTCAAATAAGCATTTAACATTTCTTCTAACATATCAAATTTACATCTAGGATCCAAAACAAAAACAAGTAAATAAAGTTCTGGAATTTCACGAAAATATTTTAACCATTTTGATTCCATAGATAAAACACATTTGGCTAAAGTTGGATTATTCATGCATTCATAAAAAGCACTAGCAATATTAATACATGTATTTAAAAGTAAATTTGAAGTTGAATAATAAAACCCCGATAATAAATTTGTAGATTTGGAAATATTTTTAACATATCACATAAGTATACATTGATTCCATTGATGAGCATATAAATGAATACAATCATTTTGTAAAGTGTTGAAAATACATATAATCTATGTATATATATAATAACAACCGCTTCCGAAATAGTATAAAAAATTTTTCGCCCTTTTGCAGTTACTATAAAAAGTAAAAAGATGTGTAAAAATAAAAAGGTGATAAATATTTGATATTTTATTATTTTTGGTTGTCAACTTTCTTTAAATAGTCACTTTTTAAAATAATATAAAAATATAATTATTTAAAATTAGCTTTTCAAATCTGTGTGTATTGCATTAATTATTATATTTATGTTTTTCTTTTTTAAAACATTTAATAACTTTTTTATGTTTGATCTATTTTTTAGTATAATATATCAAAGTAAGCATTTTTTTATGACATTGACTTGACATCCATATTACATATATAAAATATAAATAACAAAAACATAATATAAAAAATATCTACTCATGTAATTTGTAATGGGCTTTAAAAATTATGCATTTGAGCTATTGGACATTAATTTGTATATTCATGTATTTTGTTGCTATTTGTGATCTCCATATATAGTTGTTATTTAAGTTTATCCCATTTCTTAATAATTATTTAGAATTATATTTCAATTAATTAAATTCAATTAAAAAAATTAACTAAAGAAAATATATCCAAATATGTATCCAAATTTTATATATCATATGTATATATGCATAACATTATATATATTTATGTAAAAAGAAATTAAGATTTATTTAAAATGAAGTTATACTCATAATAGTATTTTATATATAGAAAATTACTTTTTATATAATAACATACTTTTCATGTTGATTGAAATTATTTTTTATATTTATCAACATATTTTGATACTCAAATTTTAAAGTTGTACATTTGGAAATAGATATGAGTTTGTATGTTTGATAATTTTTGATAAATGTGTATATATAAAAATAATCGTTTTTTGAAATATTTTGTTTTCTCTTAAATTGCGTTGCTAAATATAAAGCATAGTTTTTGTTTAATTCATTTGACAATTTTGATAATTGATCAGTTTTCTAAACCCCAAAAAATATTATAATTTGAAATGGTTTTATTGTTAATTTTATTGAAAATATAATTTATTAAATATTCAACATTAGGGTAATAAAAAAGATTCCACATCGACAGCTTAAAACATTTTTCGGACTTTTACTTTCTCATAGATAAACATGTTTCATAAATAGATACAATTCATGTTCACATAACAAAATATTTTGTATTTAAAGAGATTTTTTTATAGTCTATAATAATTTATTTTTATTGTTTAATCGGTGATTTATAATCAAATCAGTTTATCTTTATATTTTAATTATTTTTGAGTTTTAAACTTTTACAATCACTATTATTTTAAAACGTAAATAACATAAATCTATAATTTGTGAAATAAAGAATAAGAACAAGTAAAAATGAAAATATTTTTAGGTTTAATTTTTAGAATTAATAAAATAAAAAATTATAAAAAAATATATTTAATATTATTAATATTTATATATATATATATATATATATAATACACATATTAGGGAAATAGGGATGAGAACAGAGAATTTCCGTTTTATCTAATCGAACAGACATATAAATAATGTCCATGTTCCATCCCCGATTCCCAAGAAGAGATTCCTCATCCCAACTCACCACATCCCCAAATTAACCAAGGATTATCCGACATCATTGTATTCGATTACCAATGGGGATGATGTAAGAGATACAATTCATTGAACTATTATAGAAAAATATGCATGTAATAATACAATATAGAGGCAGATATATAAGACTAGTAAATCCTTATAATCAAATGAGGCTTGTAATAATACATATGTTGAATTCCAATGAATTGGTACATCCCGGGGAAATCTTTTAGTAAGCAAATTATGTTGTTTACAAAACTTACCCCATTTTTTCATAATAGATGAATGTGACCATAAATAACTCAATGCTTCCTAATAGGTGCAAATTGTTCTTGTAATGATTTTAACCCATCTTGAACACATAAATAAATTCATTACATGACATATGCATCTTATATGAAAATATCTACCTCCTAAAGATGGTCTGCATAGCAATGTAAGATCTCGATAGTAAGGACGGATCGAGGAAAATATTTTACAAGGGGGCACAAAAACTTGTGTAACATGGCCGCACTATGCGATAGAAAAATCTAATATTTTTATTTATAAAATGTAATACTTTTAGGGTAAAAAATGGCACTATGTCCTGAATATATTTTTCAGTCTAGTTGTACATGATTTGTACTAGTTTTTACACTAAAGTTATTATTTTTAATATTAAAAATATTACCTTTTATTTTCATCGCACGGTGCATGACCATCTCACAAAAACCTACTCACAAAACAAACTACATCAAAAATAAAATAGGTACAATTATAAACTACATAAAAAAGTTAATGGGAGCATGAATTGTTTTTTTATCTTAATTAATAGATTTCAAAAAAAAATTAGACGGGGCACGTGTTCTAATGGGGGATGTGCATCCGTGTCCATTCAATAGTAGCATTATTAGAACTAATATTATCAAAAGAAACATAAAATATGATATCTACCAAATTATATCCTTGCAAAATCAAAGAAAACATTCTAAATATCTCATTTATGTGACGGTCATCAAAAAGACGATAGCAAATAATCGTTTTTAATATTCCACTAACTATCTATTTAATGGCATGTAACACCAATGTAACTATGAGTTTGCCAATGATCACTCCAAATATCAAAGACAAATAGAAACTTTTTGAAGTAAATCTCAAAATTCCTAATTAAATTTCTTTAGTATTCTTAACTAAATTCTTAAGTTCACGCGTAAGTGATGATCGAGAAACACGTCTATCAACGAGATTTAATGATGTTTGAACAAGTTCTCCTAAAGTAGCTTTCTTACCAAAACTAAATGATAAATGCTCCATAGCCGCAAATTTAACTAACCTTTCTACATCATTTATCTCCATATTTAAATAAATCGGGTTGGTTGGGGGCATACCCTGGTTGCACATATGCATTTGAGTTTGATTATGAGATATTCCATACTCCACTTGATGCTTTTTTTCAAAATGTTTCTTCAATGTTCCATATCCACAGCTTATTGAAATTTATAAGATTTCTACAATTATTAAATAAAAGAGTATTAGTTAATTTCATTTTCTGATTTTTTAATGTCTATTTATTCATTTTCTGTTATTTTCTAATTTGTTTTTATTTTCGTTTTTCAACTTCTCTTTTCTTTAAATTATTTTTCATTTTATGTGTTTTAATCTATTTTTTAATTTTTTTTAAGTTTCTGTTTATTATTTAATCTCTTATTCTTTTAATCTCCTATTTTTTAATTGCTTATTAATTTCATTTTTTTATTTTCATTTTTTTAATTCTAATTTTTATTTTATTTTTTACAATTGTTTTTTTACTTTCTTTTAATTTGTTTTTTTAAAATCTTCTTATATATATTTCTTAATTTTCTGCTTTTTAATTTCTGTTTTTACTTTCTTTTTTATATTCGATTTTTCTTTTAATTTTGCGTTTTAATCTATTTTTTAATTTATGTTTCTTATTTAATAATTTTTACGCTTTTTAATTTGTTTTTACTTTCTTTTTATATTCAGTTTTTCTTTTAATTTTGCGTTTTAATCTATTTTTTAATTTATGTTTCTTATTTAATAATTTTCCTTTTTTAATTCTGTTTTTACTTTCTTTTTTATATTCGTTTTTTTCTTTTAATTTTGCGTTTTAATCTATTTTTTAATTTATGTTTCTTATTTAATCTCTTATTCTTTAATCTCCTATTTTTTATTTATGCTCTTTAAATTCACATTTTATTTTATGTTTTTTAATTACATTTTTCATTTTATGTCTTAAAATCATTTTTTACTTTCTTTTAAAATCAATTTTTTAAACCAATTTTATACTTTTGTTTTAATTTTTCCGCTTTTTAATTTTAGTTTTTATTTCTTTTTTGTATTCAGTTTTACTTTTAATTATGTGTTTTAATCTATTTTTTAATTTCTAATTTTTTAGTTTCTGTTTCTTATTTAATCTCTTATTCTTTTAATCTCCTTTTTTTTCTTTCTGCTTTTTAAATTTATTTTTTATTTTCTGTTTTTAAATTCTGCTTTTCATTTTATGTTTTAAAATCATTTTTACTTTCTTTTAAAATCGTGTTTTAAAATCTTTTTATACTTTCTTTTAATTTTCTGTCTTTTTAATTTATGTTTTTATTTTATTTTTGTATTCGATTTTACTTTTTTTTTAATCTAAAGGCAATAAACCATTAAAAATATAATTTTATTTTTCTTTATTTTTGCAATAATGAGAATAAAATAAAAACTAAAATCTAAGATTTTTCATAATAATGAAAATAAAA